>ML794697.1:12266-50265 GCA_009831015.1 Picea engelmannii
AGGAGGAGGGTGTAGACTCTCTCAACTGAGGTCCAATCAGACTCCAGTAAGGAAGTCCCCCAAATCTCTGAGCCATAGAGAATAATGGATCGGATAAGGGAGTCCATGAGGGACATCTTGGATGAGATGTCTTGAAAATGGTGGCGAAAACATTGTCTCTCGAGAAAGGATAAAGATCCGTATCCCTTGGTGATCTGAGGTTGGAGAACCGGTCACAAATTGAAGAAGGGTCCTGATAATTGTACTCCCAAGTATGTGTAGGTGCTGGTGATCTCAATCTCCTCCGCTCTGAAGAAGAAATGAAGGTCTGCGGTCTTCTTTGACCCGTTGAAGATCATAACCTTGGTTTTACCTAGGCCGACCGTCAACTGCTGGATATCGCAAAAGAGAGCTACAACATCCAACTGTCTCTGTAACCCCTCTAGAGATGAGGCTAGGAGGACCGCATCATCAACGAAAAGCAAGATGGATATCAGAACCTGGTGGAGGAGGGACCTGTCGTTGTCCTGAATATGCTCGTGAAGAAAGGCCTCTAACTCATCAATATAAATCCTAGACATTGTGGGGGACATGGGGCAACCTTGTTTAAGCCCAATGGTACTCCCGATGAAGTATGACATCTCGTGAGCTGTGCAATGATGACCAAGAACCGACTCATATAGGCACGGGATAGAAGTCAGTAGCGTCTTGGATATGCCAATGTCTCAAAGCCTCTGGAACAGGGCTTCTGTCAAGACAGAGTCGAAATCCTTCCGAAAATATACAAAGCAACAATAGACTTTCGAAGACCGATGTCGTGCCTCTTGAATGATGGCCCGAAGGGTAAAGATGTGATCAATGGTCCGATGAGCGGGTTGGAATCCTGCCTATCCCCTAGCTCTGAGGTGTTGATGCTCAAGCTTTAGGTAGGCTTAAGGTAGGTTCATACCAATTGATAAATTGATATGAGGCAAGTGGTTCAAACTTCATACTCCAGTTGCACACAAAGCACAAACAAAAGAGACACACATAGTGCACGAGAATATATATATATATATATATACTTATATATAATACTAAACACGAATAATGGATGATTACAATAATGAATAGTTTGGCTTATATAGCCTTGAAGAGGAGAGGTCATGATGAAGATGAAGAGTTGTGACGCTAGCATCTCAACAATACATTACTTAATATTTAATATGGTAATATATTGGTTTGGGTATGTTACATGTGAGTAGAAGAAAAGGTGGCTCTTCGTATTTGCATGTTTAGAAACTAAATAGAAATTAAGCTAAACAAGAGTCATAATATGCCGTTTTTTTTCGAAAAGTACTTTCTAACCTATTACCCCTTATATTGTATGAGGGTTACACTTGTGATTTTCATCACAATGGATGGGTTTTGCAACATGGTGTGTATGGAGGTTTGATGGATTGTGGGTTTATATCTTCATATTATTTGATTGGTTGGCGTTTTGGATTGGAGGAGACTCATTCTTCTATCATATTTGATGGCTCATTGAATTGGACTTGTTACTACTCAAACTCTTGCTAAAGGAAAAGTCCTAACCTTAGTAGGAAAGCCTAGAAGCAACTGTTAGGAAAGCTACCCACTGTCACCTTAGTGGCCTTGCCTCTCGCTTTTAGATTAAGAAAGGGAGTTTCCTAACCTAAGAGGGGTGTCCCTAATGGTCAAATCAAGTTAGGTCGTTGTATAGGAAGAGGAATTCTCCTGACTTAGACTTAACAAAAGACTAGCGATTTGAAACCATTCGCTCTCAAGGTGTAAGACAAGTTTAAGTATATGCAAGTGTTTTACCAAATCACTAGATCAAACAAGCTATATGTTACTTAGACAAGTAAGTTAGGTTTTCTTATCATTCAAATTACTCATGTAATCGATGAGATCAACCATTAACAATCATTGAAATGAGATGTGGGAATGCTAAACAATGTCACCATTCAACATTCATCATATGAAGTATACATATCCAATGAAACCAAGATGGAATAGCATCAGCAAAATTTAAGTTTACAGCATGACATGTAACCATGAAAGAAGTTCATCACTCGTTGAAACGTCATACTTGTAGAACCATTCCAAAGATTACCATGTGAAAGCTTATTAACCCACTGCTGTAATGTATATCAGAACTTAGGACAGCAAGACAGATCAGATTTCATTTGAAAATGTCATATATCATTAGCCTAGAGAGAGGGCTCATTAACCATAGAATGCAAAGAAACTAAGAGCATTAGTTACTGCTGTTATGTATTCAAGTTTGTGTCAGCAAGTGCCCACGGCCTTGATTAAGAGATTGCATTCAGTGTTTAGATGAAATATCAGTCCATAAACAGTAGCATATTGCCGCAAAAATGAATGGAAACAACTCAAACTCGAAGATTTAACTCAATGCTTAAGTGCTAGTGCAATTAAGTGGACTGTTTGTAGGATTTAAATGCTGTAAAATATGTACCGGCAGTGAGATATCAGGCTTAAAGTGTGCCTCAACATGTGTATTAGTTTGAGTTGGGGATGTTTCACATTACACAATTTTGAACCATTGCCATTCGCAACAATCTTTGCATCAAAGTGTATTATACCAAGTATCAAAACCCTCAACAGTAGACTTAAAACAGTGAAAGGAGCTGAATGTTACTTAAACCGTTTGCATTAGATGCTAAATTGTCCCACAATTAGATGCATTGATTTGTTAGAGAACAAGGTTACCATCAGTTTTATGCCCAAGCATTGCATTAGATCATCAATATAAAGCAAGTAAATGAAGTCCACAGATTTTTAAACCATAAAGAGCTAAATATGATAAAGTCTTTTTGCTCAATAACTAAGGCGTTTTATTAAAATTGGCATCAATTCATTAGGTTGGAATGTGGTGATGATAAGAGTGCCAAAAGGTTGATAAATTGTGATGTATAGTGCCAAACGTTTATCATGTAAGGAATTAAAATGGAACCATCATGCCATCAATTCAACCTTAAAAGACTTAGATCGTTTCACTTAGCAAGTAGAGCATTTCATTATGTAAGGCATCGATTCATTTATTTTAAGTGTTATAACCACAACAATTGTCAAACGTTGCAAGAATTATGTCAAATCACGAAACCCTCGTCAATAAGATAAATGAAAGCAAGCTAAAATGATCTTATATCATGCGTTTTTCAGCATTAGAAGAGATAAACTCCAATAAAGGTAAAGTGAGGCACTTTAGAGGATATGTATAAAGATAGGTTAGATCTATGGATATAATAAGTTTTAAACCAGATCTAAACCTAAATTTCAGCTAGTTGAGCTAGCTTACTTATGCAATCTGCAATAGATATAGCTATTAACCAATGATTAGCACAAGTGAAGTCCAAATCTAACTAGTCTTAGCAAATTCAAATGAAGACTTGGATCTTGCAACCTAATTTGGTATAATAATCATGAAACCCTTAGATTGTTTTAGAATAAAGTAAGGAAAGAAAAATAAATGTTAAAGTGAGAGAAAGAGAGTAAAAAGACCAGTGCCTTACCCTCATTGAGCTATGGGGTCAACCTAGCACTTCTTGAGGCTCAATCCTTGAATAAAGACTTGGGATTCTAGGAAACCCTAGGGTGTACCCAATAAATTCCCCCAAGAGATACTTGATGCTCCAAGATCTTGGTGGAGAGAGGAGCGTATGACCAGCTCCTCCAAGTAACAAGAAGTAGCCTTGATTTTCTTACTAGTGTAAGAGCAAGAAATCAAATGAAGATTTGCAAACTCAATACCATAGATCTGAAATAAATAAGGACTATGAACAAAATAAAACTTTTACCTCATGAAGCTCCTCCGCTTATAAACTTTGCTCCTCTTGTAGCTCCTTGCAAGCTTTTGCATCCACCTTCACTTGTTTGCATTCAAATATTGTTGCTAGACTCTCAACAAGTAAATCGTCAAGAAAAGATACCAAGATAAACCGATAACATAGATAAAATATAGGCCGAGCGATTTCTTCTATTTTCCAACCCTAAATGAAAAATGAGGAGTCTCTCTCCTTATATAGATAAAGAGCCTTCCCAATACAATGAGTCAATACAATGTGCTAAATGAAACCATGAGCTAAAACCACGAGCTTAGGCAAAACCATGCGTGGAATACAATGTGTAGTCATAAAACCATCAAATAAACCCTCAAAGTGATGGGTGCCCTCCAAAATATGCTCAAATATACCACACGTGTGGTCCAAGGTGCTAGATAACAAGTGTGCCCTCCATGAAATATGCTAACAACCTCCTCAAATGTGTGATTCATGGTCAACAAAGTGCCAAGGAACAAGGGTGCTCCTCTAACCAACTCCATGAGGTGAGGGAGAAGGAATCTCAAGATGGAATGTGCGCCAAGAGATATGATGTCATGCCACATGTGTGGGATGTCCAAGGTGAGAATCCCATGAAGAGTTACACGTGTGGCACCCAAAGGCTAGGCACTCGTCATTAAAATAATATAATTTGTGGTAATCAATGTCACAACCACCTGTAACCATTGTAACCACCTGTGACCAAATGTAGCCACCCTCAACAACCTCAATAATCCCCACATGCGAGTAAATGAAGTACACTGAGTGTATCACATGGAGATAATAATCTAACTGGTTAGGGATACTCTCTTGGAGTACTCCATGTGGCAATTTGTGATGATGTGGCATCCCTGTCATCGCTCAATGCATTTTCACGGATCCCAATATAGTGACATGTATCCCAATAAAGTATATGGATCCAAATAAAGTATATGGATCCTAAGAAAAATGACACAGATTCCAATGTTTGTAGATATTGCCAAATACAGGTACATGGATCCCAATGCAGTGTCATGGATCTCGAGGCATTGTACATGGATCCCAAGGCATGGATGATACCCCATATACATGTACACAACTCCCAATGCAGGGCGCCCACTTATAGTGGTGGGTCTAACTGCCTTACAAGCCATTAGATGATGCACATATTGTGTTCTCTTCTAGCAACAACATAACGAAAGTTAATTTTAAAATTTGCCTAAGTTTAACGTGGGAGGACACTTTTAACCCTTATTATATGTGTCAAAGACCAAGACAAGTGATATTTACTAGATCACTAAGTTAGATGCAAGTGAAAACGGTAAATAATGCGTGGAAAGGGAAAGGGGAGTGTCATGTAAGACCCTCATAGTCATGTGAGGTGATGTATAGGTCTTCATTCTTGTCCAACTAGATTTCAAGAGCTAGGAGTCATAAATTATTTGATCTACAAGCCTTTGAGAGGGAGCTAGCTTTGAGTTTCCTTTTCCTTGGCACTATTTCTTACTACCCCTTTCTTTGCCTTTTTCTTTATATATTTTCTTTCTTTCTTTCATTTGTCAAGTCCCCTTTTCTTTAGATATTCATAGACAAGCAAGGAATTGGGGGCATTGGCCTCATAGCAAGGTGGCATAGATCAAGCTTTATTATTTTTTTTGGCTTTTAATTTTTTACTTGCTCTTCACCTCTATACTTTTTGGATTTAACATAGGCTTTCTTTAGCTAGACCTTATTGGATGCCATATAATAAATCAAACATGAAGGGATGATATATTTTTATGAACGAAATGGACGTGAAAGGGAAAGGTGTAAATTTTTTTTGTATGGTCGGGATATGGATACGCTACACCAACTTGATCACTAGTTGTAGGACCTGACTCAAGACTCGTCACATCTTTAAAATATGATCATGTCCCTTATGGTAAGATGATGCAAAAGATAAAACTGATAATGTTATGGAGTTGTTATTAGATATCACTTCAATGGTTACCATTTTCATGACAAGCTTAGAAGTTACAACACCATTTCTAAATGTTAAACCAATGCATTGAGAGCATAACATAGCATATGTAGTATTGCATTCTAAACCAGAGTACCATGATTATGCATACTGAAAGCATAAGTGCATCTGTAAGCTGAGGTGTGAGGGAGGAGATCTGATTTACCATGGCTGAGCTAGCACAATCACATATCTGAAGGAGAAACTGAAATAGCTATCTTAGTCTAGAAAAATCTGAGCAAGAGAGCTCATGCAATCAACAACACAACACCCCTCTCAAGGGTGCCTCTAGAAGTCGACCTAAAGTGAAGAGGACAGGTTACTTAGGTGACAATGGTGACCGCCCTAGTAGTTCCTTCTGGGGTTGTACCTTGTAGATTAGGGATTTTATCATCAAGTACAAGTTGACAGGTAATAGTGTGAACCACCTTGAGGATATTGGCTATCTGGTGATGAGGTGACATGCATTGGTTGGATGGTTTCCTGAGGGAGTAGAGTGCTCCCCTTATTGGCATCTTTTCACACATCTAGAGTACACCCCTTTACTAGCACATATTTCGAGGTATGGTGGAGATGAGGGTGATTGTACCCTTGGTTTTGCTTTCAAATCCATGGTATTGTATTATTATATGATTTGTTGGAGGGAGTTTACTATTTATTGTACTCATCGTCTTGGTAGACCACACATGTGAGGAGTTGTTGCACAGTTCTCTAGGGCGTGCTAGCACTGTTTTTTCGCACTCAAATCAGATCTGAAATAACAATAAATCAGCAACTAAAAACCATGTAATTGTAGGAGACACTGCCCCTTAGTGTCACTGACAGATCCCTCTCCGTTCGGGCTAGTGCTTGCCAACCTCAGGGGGGTGTCCCTAGGCTTTCCTTCCGTTGTTTTCAACCTGTAAAATCTGCAATAAAAACAATAAAACAGCAGCAAAGAAAAGTGTTTGGTCTGCGTTTTAAACAGCCCAAAGGTCACAATGTTTGATTTTGTAAATAAGCAGTGGAATCCCTGCAACGTTAGTTGTAAAAGGTAGTGGAAAGAAAGAGGAAGAAAGCACAATTAAGTGGTTGAATAAAACCAAAATAACAGGCTAATAACTTCTAAATCATGCACAAATAACAATCACAATACCAATAATACATGAGAGCTTAGTATGAACATAAAATGACTTTATTTCTGTGTTCACCAAGAGGTTGAATGCGCCATTGAGACAAATACAAAAATTGGTATAGTGATGAATCATGATCCTTGCACAAAGAAAATAGAAATAGAAAAGAGAATAGAGAAAATGAGTGTCTGCTGCTACTGAAAAAATTCCCACCAAGAAACACTGAAGAAACCCTGCTTATATATAACCATGAGAGTGCATATCTCAAAAAAAAGCTTCTCCTCATGCCATGCGCACTTAGACGGTAAAGTGAAGGGATGTGTCCACGTGCCTCAACCGATGATGAGTGTAACTCCTGTGGATACAGAGAAGAATAAAAAGAAATCCATGTGCTCTAAGTCTAACCGAAGAGTATTGGGGAAGAGAATCCATGCACATCAAGGAGTGAGGAACATGCATGAACTAAATAGATATGTGCGTCTTAAGCGAGGTGGGATAGAAGGATAACATGCGTGTGAGTAGGAGTGTCAAATAAAGGAAAACATGCACATGTATAAAGGAAGACATGTGCATGAGCTAAGTTAGAAATACACAAGAGCAAGGGAGAAATGCGCATAGGATAAAGAGGAAGCTAAGTGAGGGAGAGAGAAGATATATTTGCATCATAGAAAGATGGGGTGTGGAATAAAAAGGGGGACATGTGCATGAATAAAGAGGGAGTTGGGTGACAGGAAGGAAAACATGCGCATGAGAGAAAGACGACATGCACATGGGAGAAAAAAGGAGTAAAGTGAGGACGTGTGGGAGTCAATTGAGTGAAGTGGAAGAGAGGAGTGAAATTCCAGTTAACTTTTTTATCGCACAATCTGTACTTTCCCAAAGCCCAAGGCGAGTAAGAGAGATTGGTGTAACAAACGATGTATCCTATCACTATCACCTTAATAGGAAATCCCCGCTTTTTAGGGATAGGCAAGGTCTACCCCATGGGAGGAGTCCCTGGTAACCTAAAAGGATGGAAAATTAGGGTTATGTTCAAGATATATTCCCCCCTTTCACTAGCTACCAAAGTCACTAAATCCGTGTCCCAAAGATGAGGTTAATGAAGTGCTTGATGTACCTGCCCAGAACAAGACAATATAACATGCATTTACAATAATTCCAGGTACAACTATGATAATAACACCTCAAGAGACAATGGACAATGAAAATAAGTGCTAGTTGATATAAATTTGCAGCAGTTAATAAGTTTACAACAACAATTGATAAAATGTAACAGCTGCAACAAATACTCCTTAGAATTGCTTGAAAAGATAGTAAAAAGATAGCATTTATTAAGCAGAATGATAATCAAATGTCATAAGCAACTTCTGAAGTGTTTAGCTAGCATTCAAAGTCAATTATGCAGAAAATTTGCTGCATTTAAATTGCTGTAGCAGTCATTTATAACAACAACAAATAAGTTAGTGATCTAGGCTAAACTAGGGTTAGAAATAGTTAGTAAAAACTTAGGAGAAGAGTGTTTGAGTGTTTAATCAATCCTTCAACAAGAGAGAGGCAAGAACTAGTGCCTTCTAGGGCTTATGGAATCAAATGGACGACTTCTTCAAAGGCTACAATTTAATTTTAATAATGCACAAAAGTATAAGAGGGAGAATGCATTGGAGAAGTAGTAACTTAAGTCCCCCTATGCATTTTCCTCAAGAAACAAGATACTAGGGTGTAGGCAATTCTAGGCCCTAACACCTCTCTCTCCCTAGGCTTCTTATGGGATAAAACTTAGGCAAAGATAACCAGGTCAAAATCTTAGAGTGCTAGCAATTTATGGCTCTAGGGTTTGACTACTCACTAGATCAATTCAATGAAAAACTTGGCAAATAGAAAGTAGCAGTTTAAGTTCCTTACTTCAAGCATTAAGTATACCATGCAATTTCATAATCTTGTATGAGCAAATAAAACCATACATAAACCATTCAACAAATGACAAAAAATGCAGATTTTACTTCCTTACACCAAGAATAATCATGAAAATACCATGCAAGATCACCATAAAAGCTTCCAAGATTTCTCCAACTTGCAAAAATTAACTTTATACAAGAGTGTGCCTCACAATTTCAGCCAATAGCCCTTACTAGGGCGCAAATTTCAGACCTCTCCTCTTGTGTGAGGAGTTGTTATGTAAAAATGAGAGCACTTTATGTTTATTTAATCAAAATTTTGACATTTAGTTAATTTTCAGGTCAAAATTGAATTTACAATAAAATTCAATTTTGACATAATAAAAATTAATTAGCATCTAAAAACACCTCCAAGGGTGACATCATGCCCTTCTAGGGTGACGTTGAGGCCCTAAGGTGGAACGTTGAAACTAAAAGGTAGGGTGCTTGGACTCCAAAGGCCCCAAATGAATCCCACATGTGCCACTAGGCTCATGAATGCCTGCAAATCGAAAACCCTAGCCCTGGATGACGTCCAGGGTCATGATGGTGACGTCATGGGCCTTCAAGGGCCAACATCCATGTGGAAGGGCAAGATCCCCCTGGGTCTAGGTTTGCCAGGGTGCCTCCAAAGGCAACGCCCTTCTTTCTTTCTGGTGCAAATCTTCAATGTCTTCTTGCCCTTGGCTGGGGTTACAACATCCATCTGTGGGATTTAAGCCCCCATGAAAGTCCGAGCTAATCATTCCCTCATGTGTACCTATCCACCGGGCAAAGTCCTGCAACAACAACAAGTGCGCCCTCCAGGGGGTCGTAAGTCACAGGGATGATAGCATGTAAATCACATCCAATAATTAAATTACCCAAACATGTGCATCAAACCCCCCTTAACCCAGACAAATGCTCAAAGACGTTATGCAATTTGACAAGTTAGGTTTGGAGAAGGTCTCAGGGTGTCCTATTGGGCTAACCTCCCTTAAGTTTGGGGTGTTTCCTGGGTGGGAGCCAATCCAAGTCATGTAAGTGTATGAGGTGGCATGGGGTGTAGTGATAACAAGGAAATGTAAGTCTTACCTATAGGTGCCTTTGTAGAGGGAGAGTTGCACCTTGTCATAAATGCAATTGTTTCCTAGCACATTCATTGCCTTTTATTCTTAGCTTTAGTTCTTTTGATCTTTTACTTTTGTGCTTCAAGGGAAAAGTTGAGGGTCACTGTCCTGGCTTGATGATTAGAGGTGACATTGTTATCCACAAACATTTCACCTAAATGAGAAGTCTGGCTCGTGATGAGACCCCCTTTCTCTTGGCTATGTCACCAAGAGTCACTACCCTGGTTTGGTGACGAGATAGGTGGTAGTGTCATACTGCTACATGCCCATGGTCATAATAGGCCGGCTCGTGATGAGACCTCATATCCATCAACTAGTACCTTGAGTGTTTATGTATCTTATGGGTTCTCTTTTCTTACTGAGAAGCTTTTTACTGCTTTCTCAGGAATCCCTGGGTGAAGCATTTCAAAGGTTTCAACATTGGCTTTTAACTCTTGCCAGCTACTTTTACCCTCTGGGCCTTTAGGCCCTTCTTCCCACAAGGCAAGGTACAACCCTTCCTAGCGTGGCCAATCCCAATGCTCAAACAAGGATAGGGGAGATGGAAGGAATAAAGATGGAAAGCGGTAAGTATGGAGGGAACAAACAATGACTTTTCACTGACCCAACCAGTGGCAATACATCCTAAAGGGAAACCAACTTACTAGGACACCGTGTTACCCTTCCAGGTATAAACGAGCCAAAGAGCATAATTTCCAAGCAAACAACATGAATCGAAGAAGGATTTGATACAACATATTCAAGTGCTTCAAAAATCAGAGTTATACATACCATGATACCTGGATTCATTACCTCATGGAGCAAGACTCACCGCTACTCCAGGAACAGGCTGGTGGGGATGGATACTGCAGTTGATGATGAATGGATTGCACTGAAGAAAATAGGGGCCCTCTAAGGCCATGCTCAAGTCGTTTGCCTTTCGATACTCCATGTCTAGGACTTGTGGGCCTCGAGACGTGATCTCCTTAGTTATCCCTAGGGTAGGGGATAACATCTGGCTCCAACTCGGGGACATGTGCTCACCGTAGAGCGCATGAGAACCTTAGCATCTTTGGTATGATCTGTGCCTGCTAAATCTCAACAAAAGGTATTAGTAATCCTTAGGGTGGTGATATCACCCCTTGTTCATATATGATATAATAATATAAAGAGCATCTCTAGTCTAGCATGTGATCATGAACATACATATATACATAGTGAAGCAATACAATATGAAAATGAAACTACAACTATGCTAACATGATATACAGATGGTATGTACAATGAATGCAAAATTCCTACGTACTTCTACTTACCTGTTGGTTGAATGCTAGGTGTAGTCATATAACTAGTGAAACCATCCTAGCAATGCCTCATAATACCTGCCTCTGTGCTTCATCATAAACCAAAACAATGACAACTTAAGCACAACAATAACATGAGTTAGAGCATGTATCATATCATAGGAAATCGTAAAGTCTAGCTCATGGAGGCAGGAAGGAGGGACAAAAATATGCCAAGTTACCCTTCTAGGAAAGTGCTCAATCCATCTTAGAAAGGAATCGTGAAAGATTAAAGGCTCAAAAGACTGAGTCAAAGAGTCTGAAGGTTGACTACCTTGGACGTCATCAATCCCCAAAGTCTGAGAAGGGAAAAACAAGAATCTAGAGGACGATTGACAATTTCTTAAGGGAAAGCTGAAAGACTGAGATAATAAAATTCTTCTTTAGGTATTCAACCTACCCTTGAATTCTAAAAGAAGGCTTTGCCTTGGAGAAAACTCAAGACAAGGGGCATGTTTCCCAACTACACCCTTAGTGACATAGCGAGGTAAAGTAGTCAAAGGGAGCTGGAAAACCTTGTCACAAGTACCCTGCTTTGGGCAAACAATGTCCTCACCTTTATCGAGATCCGAGCACAACGGCGGTTGATAATCTTCTTTATAGAATAAATCCAAGTGCTCAAAGGAATACTCATCAAAATCTTCAAGGTATGACCGAAAATCATCAGGAGAACATAGAACTAGGTCACCCTTGGAGATGTCTATAACTATATTGTTGCCATATGTCAGAATTAGTAATACCCTGATATGATAGCTATAAAGGCAACATTTGGAAATGATCCTCCATGTCGTAAATAGTATCCCCATCATAACCAATTACATCCCATTTACGTCTCCCAACATGTATGAACTCATCAATATTATTAACCATGTCATTTCCTTCATCATAACATGAAGGGCTTAAAGCATCCAAGGGCTCCTCCAACACTTCTTTGCATTCCCAATCACAAAATAAGGCATCATCAAAATCTTGGAAAGGGAAACAACTTACCTTATTCTCTTCTTCCTGTGCAGGAGCGTCAAAGGCTTGGATGACTTCATCAAATGGAAGAGAAAGTATCAGTGCCTCGTCCTCATTATCCTCGGTAGAAGCATGAGTGAATTCTTGCTCTTCCTCATGGGATTGGAAACCTTCATTAGGATCCCTCTCCTCAACCTCTTGTTGGTCGATGACTTGTTCCCTTCTTTCCTGGAATTTACTAACAAAGGTCTCAAGGGAAACTAATCTCTCCAGACTAAGAGTATCTGGGGTATCTTTGGGGTCATCAACTTTGATTTCTAGAGTAAAGTGGTGTTCTCCCGTGAACAAGGAGATATTTTCCTCGATTTGTATAGCCATGTGATAAGCTTCTTGGATTGTCCTTGGCCCCTTTTTATTGAGGAGAAACCCTAATTTCACTATGAGTGCATTGGTATAGAGGTAATTAAGATACTTGTCTTTAGGATGATGGCTTCTAGGAATTTGTTGTAGCAAATACTCGAACCTAGTATGGAATTCCTTGACAGTCTCATTCTTAGTTTGTTTCATGTACTAGAGTCTTTTTATTAGCAAGTGGATATCTTCTAATTTAGTACCCCATTGTAAATGTGTTAAACCTTCACAGAATAGATCTAGCTAAACAATAATACACACATTTGTAGAGAGAATTGGAGAAAGAAGAAGAAGGAGAGAAAGAATTGAATAATTCTCATTAACCGTATTCCACACTCAAAGAATGAATAGTTTACAATAGATATAGGATACATGAGTAACTAATGAGCCATAGTGGTGGTCTAGAGTGATCTGGACACACACCAGCAGTTACGAGAGTGAACTGCCACCTAGCTGAGGTAACTAGTCAACTATTCTTTAGTTAACTGACTGAACAGAGAGTAGTGAGGAGTTAACTCAGGGAATCAAGGGTAATGCGCTAGTCTGGTGATGATACCAAGAAAAGTGCACATTAGCTGGTGATGATCCCAATGTTGCATGGTGACAAAACCAATGCAACATCTAAATTCAACTCAACTAGTCAAACTGAAGTGTCAACTGAACGAGAATATTCTCCAGGTGCAATATTCTCCCCTAAAATATAGGAGACTGGATAATGACTAATTATGACTAATAAACAAGGAAAAACCTTAAGAAAAATAAATCCTAGGTGTGTGTGAAGTAACTTCAACACCCCCCCTGAACATCACTATGGTGAAAATAAAGAATGGGTCCCGGCTACGAGGCCATGTTAGGTACCCAAATACAAAAGATACACTGAAATAAACGAGAAAAGAGGGAAAACCTCATGGGACCCCCCCCGCCCCCTCAAATTACAATGCATAAAAAAAATAAAAATGAGAAGGAACAAAAAGCAGTTGCTAAGCAACAGTGTCCTTCACTCCAAGAATACCTCGCAACTGTGCAAGCTTGTGCTCGTTGAATATTTTGTTGAAGATATAGATGTCTGGACGTATCTGATGAAGTAGATGAATCATTGATATTTCCACACATATCCACTTTATCTTCTTGTAATGAATAAGATCCAAATAAAGTTTGGATGAAATTTTGAAAACCGTGTTGTCGTTTCTGGAAAAACATTGAAATTTTGTTGATTTTGCAACGATCATAACTTCACTTTCTGGACTCCGTTTCGGACGATTTGTTTTTTGAAATTGGATATTTTCCCGAGAGGAATTCAAATATCCAATTTTTTTCTGCAAATTTGGCTCAGAAAATATGAGAATGGAGTCTGATGTGCGCAGATTTCTTTTTGTCTCATGAGATGCATGCATTACGCATGGAAAAATGTCTGCATGTGACTCCTGAGATGCATGCCATATATCTTCCACATGAATTTCAGAAAACAAATCTGAAATGGAGTAGACATCATATTCAATTATTGGAATACAAATTTCTGCAAATACTTGTGTAGAAGACTCTTCATAATAAGAGGCTTGATCTTCTGACAGTTTCTCTTTTGGCTCTATCTTTCCAATCCCCTGCATGCAATCTTCACAATCTTTTTTATTCTCAAATAGAACCTCCAATCTGGTCCATAATTCATTTGGAGTGAATTCTTGTGTGACATCACATACTTGGTGAAGAATTTCTGGAGAAATAGACAAGCAGATAAATCCTATGGCCATATCTTGTCTATTGGGAAAGTCATTTTTCTCATCGGCGGAATCAAGCTCTACTTCTGTTGCCATGGTTATTTGGTATAAGCCTCTACTTTTAAGAAAAAGTAGAATCTTTGGCTTCCACTCCAAATAGTTATGAGGTGTGAGAAGTATTATCGGTGAGTAAAACATAAATTCCATATTTTCTGCGTTCTTCAATATTTAGTACCTGCAAAAATAATTTGGTGTAGCTTTTGCTTAGCAGTACGTCGGCTCTGATACCATGTAAATGTGTTGAACCTGCACAAAATAGATCTAGCTAAACAATAATACACACATTTGCAGAGAGAATTGGAGAAAGAAGGAGAGAGAATGGAAGAATTCTCATTAACCGTATTCCACACTCAAAGAGTGAATAATTTACAATAGATATAGGATATATGAGTAACTAATGAGCCATAGTGGTGGTCTAAAGTGATATGGACACACACCAGCAGTTACGAGAGTGAACTACCACCTAGCTGAGTTAACTAGTCAACTAGTCTTCAATTAACTGACTGAACAGAGAGTAGTGAGGAGTTAACTCAGGGAATCAAGGGTAATGCGCTAGTCTGGTGATGATACCAAGGAAAGTGCACATTAGCTGGTGATGATCCCAATGTTGCATGGTGACAAAACCAATGCAACATCTAAACTCAACTCAACTAGTCAAACTAAAGTGTCAACTGAAAGAGAATATTCTCCAGGTGGAATATTCTCCTCTAAAATATAGGATACTCGATAATGAGTAATTATGACTAATAAACAAGGAAAAACCTTAGGAAAAATAAATCCTAGGTGTGTGTGAAGTAACTTCAACATCCATTTCTCGAGAAAGGTTTTTTCTAACTGGTCCATAGATGTGATGCTAGCATCAGGGAGATCATCATACCATTTCCTAGCATTGCCATGAAGAGTGCCAGAGAAAAGCTTCATTGCCAAATCTTCAGCATCATCATTGATAGGGTGGAGTTGAAAGAAATCTCAAAAATTATCCATGTGATCTTCGGCCCTAACCCCATCATTACCAGTGAATCTAGGGAGCCAATTCTCATACCTCAGAGGCATTTGTCGAGGGTAACCCGAAATTTCACTCATATCTAAGGGTTTAAAATTACCCGGGTCCCATTGAGAATCCATGGTTGGCTTTGTCATTAGTGGAGTCGCCGGATAATCCTTCTCGGGATCATCAAAGGGAAAAGAGGGAATCACCCTCAGTGGAGTCGCCAGGTAAGCTTTGTGAAGTAAAGGATTTGTATAAAAGCTTACCGAAAAAGTGTCGTTCAAGGAAAATTGACTCGATGATCCCCGACAATGGCGCCAAAAATGTTATTGCACAATCTATACTTGCCCAAAGCCCAAGGCGAGGAAGAGAGATTGGCGTAACAAATAGGATATCCTATCACTGTCACCTTAATAGGAAATCCCCGCTTTTTAGGGATAGGCAAGGTCTACCCCAAGGGAGGAGTCCCCGGTACCCTAAAGGGCTGAAAACTAGGTTTATGTTCAAGATACATTCCCCCCTCTCACTCGTTACCAAAGTCACTAAATCCGTGTCCCAAAGATGAGGTTAATGAAGTGCTTGATGTACTTGCCCAGAACAAGACAATATAGCATGCATATACAATAATTCCAGGTACAGATATGATAATAACACCTCAAGAAACAATGGACAATGGCAATACGTGCTAGCTGATATAAATTTGCAGCAGTTAATAAGTTTACAACAGCAATTTATAAAATGTAACAGCTGCAACAAATACTCCTTAGAATTGCTTGAAAAGACAGTAAAAGGATAGCATTTACTAAACAAAATGATAATCAAATGTCATAAGCAACTTCTGAAGTGTTTAGCTAGCATTCAAAGTCAATTATGCAGACAATTTGCTGCATTTAAATGGCTGTAGGAGTCATTTATAACAACAACAAATAAGTTAGTAATCTAGGCTAAACTAGGGTTAGAAATAGTTAGTAAAAGCTTAGGAGAAGAGTGTTTGAGTGTTTAATCAATCCTTCAACAAGAGAGAGGCAAGAACTAGTGTCTTCTAGGGCATATGGAGTCAAGTGGACGGCTTCTTCAAAGACTACAATTTAATTTTGATAATGCAGAAAAGTCTAAGAGGGAGAATGCATAGGAGAAGTAGTAACTTAAGTCCCCCTATGCATTTTCCTCAAGAAACAAGATACTAGGGTGTACGTAATTCTAGGCCCTAACACTTTGCTCTCCCTAGGCTTCTTATGGGATAAAAACTAGGCAAAGATAACTAGGTCAAAACGTTAGAGTGCTAGCAATATAGGGCTCTAGGGTTTGACTAGTCACTAGATCAATTCAATGAAAAGCTTGGCAAATAGAAACTAAGAATGTAGCAATTTAAGTTCCTTTCTTCAAGCATTAAGTATACCATGCAATTTCTTAATCTTGTATGAGCAAATAAAACCATACATAAACCATTCAATAGATGACGAAGAATGCAGATTTTACTTACTTACACCAAGAATAATCATGAAAATACCATGCAAGATCACCATAAAAGCTTCCAAGAATTATCCAACTTGCAAAAATTAGCTTTATACAAGAGTGCGCCTCACAATTTCAGCGAATAGCCCTTACTAGGGCACAAATTTCGGACCTCTCCTCTTGTGTGAGGAGTTGTTATGTAAAAGTGAGACCACTTTATGTTTATTTATACAAAATTGATCTTTTGCTTTTGTGCTTTAAGGGAAAAGTTGAGGGCCACTATCCTGGCTTGATGACCAGAGGTGACAATGTTATCTTGATCTGGATTATTTTCGGTACGAAATGAGAGCGGAGATATAATAAAGAAATGTACATAGATATCTCGGATATCCAATATTATAACATAAATGTATCAAAGAAGCAACCATAAACACAAAGATACAATAATACACAATTTTCTATTAATGAGCGAAAATGTACAAAGACTGTAAAAATACAGAGTGAAAGACTCACTAGAATGGTGGCAGCTTATCTCTGAGAAGAGATGTGTCCGCTACTCGCATTCGCAAGAAGATGATTATTACAATGAGGCTCTAAGGGCCTTATTAACGTAAGGAAAATCCAAAACCCTAACCCCGGAAGATGAAAAGCCAAAAGGTTTACAGGCCTCAATGGAGGTAGTTGATACGTCAACTTCCCGGGGGCGTAACTTTTGCATACGATCTTCGTTTGGGGCGCTTGATACACCATTAGAAAGATCTATCCGAGGACTACAACTTTTGATGTGAGCAACATGGAAGGAATTTGCATGTTGCTCCCTATTTTCCCAAAAAACGTCGTTTAGGGCCTCAAAACGGCCCTAGAAGTTTGGAACCCGAAAAACTGCCAAGATGGAAAACTATTTTTCGAGCCCGTGGAATAGGTGGGTGGCCACTGATATCCACCTGGATCAATCCTCTCTCCTTAGGAAGCAATGGTCTCCATTGCGTTGAGTTCCCGAGGGAGAGAGGGAAGCATTTGCTAAATTTGAATCTTGGTGAGCTGCTTGCCTTGCTGGAGACGTCACGCTGCTCGGTTTGTGGAAGGTTGTCACGAACCAGTTACTGGCAGGGTTGAATCTGTTCAACCAGTCGGGCTACTTGAGATGACTGTGTGCAGAAGGAATTTTTGTGCTTTGCTGCAATCTTGTTGACCTGCTTTTGTTGGATAGAAGGTGCCTGGGCCGAGGCTGTAGTGGTTGTAGTGGATAGAGATACTACCTTGCGACACTGTTTAGGTGGAACGGTAATCAGAACTACCTCTGGTATTCAGTAGAGATGACCCCCCAGAGAAACAATGACACTGCGGGGTCGAGACTCATAAACAACATGGCACTTCCACATATATGGTTGGCCCAAGAGAACATCATAGACATCCAATGGGGCAACATCACATAATACCTGATCCTTGAAGGACTGGATGCCGTAGTACAATCGACACTGTTGGCTGACACGAAGATCTCGTCACTGACGAAGCCACCTGATGTTCTATGGATGCGGGTGTGGTGTTGTCAACAATCCCAACTGTTTGATGACCTCTGTTGAGATGAGGTTCTTCTGACTTCCGCTATCAACAATAAAATGCAGCGGGGTCCCCTTCACCCACATCTGTGAATGAAAAAGGCGCTCCCCCTCTTCAGGATCTGTTGGTTCTTCTGGTTGAATTGCTATGGTCGCGACAATAACAGTGGGGTCTGCGTCGATGATCTGTCTTTTACCAGTATTTTCAGAATCAGATTCCGAATCAGGGTTCGGCTCCTTGTCTTTGATCTCGGCCACCAATGACTGTTTTGAGCGACATTCATTGGTGTTGCGCCAGGGGCTTTTGTAGAAATCACATTATTTTCCAGTGTCCTTCTTTGTCTTCCCGTGACCCTTCTTTTCCTGTGGCTTGGACTAGTTTTCGGGAGACTGTTTATTAGGGTCGTCTTTATCATACTTTGGTTGTTGCGGATTTACAAATCCCAAATCCCGTTTGTTCTGGTGCTTAAACTTCTGCTCGATTTTAACAACATATCGATAAGCAGAACCGAGTGATGAGATGTCCAGAAAATCCATTTCAGTTTGGATGTATCTGTGTAGAGTCCCGCGGTATTTCAGAACCAGATGTCGCTCAGAGACTTTGATACCCAACTTGGTGCACAAGGTATGGAAGGTATTGGTGAACTCCAGAACTGCTTGGCCCCTCTCTTGCCGTAGTGTGGTCCATCTCATGTATTGGTCCTAATAGTTGCCAATAGGGTAATATTGTTCCTTTACCGCATCCACAAGAAAATCCTAAGTGGGCTCAGCCCCAGATATTCCAGACTCCTCTGTGGAAATTTACTCCCAGTAAGTTTCCCACCAATGTTTGACATGGGGGAGAGCCTTAAGGAGCGCGGAGATGATATTTTCTCTGTCGGAAAAATTGTGAACATAGAAATAGCTTTCTAACAGATTTAACCATTTGTCTAGGGCATCCGCATCTATCTGACCTTCAAATATAGGAATATTCAAATTGACTTGTACCTTAAAAGGCGAGGTGCCTCCAAAGTGGCCGCTTGATGAAGATGCGCCTACTGCTATCGGTAGGCGTTGAAGGATGTGGGAAAAATTCTCCATCATTTCGTCCCTTTGTTGCGTGAGAGCTTGCTCAAGAAACAGATTGATAGAATCGTTTGCTCTGTCGTTTTTCTTTTCTTCCACCATTGAGGGTTTCTTGGGTGTGCGAGAGCGATTTTCCTCAAGAGAGACAAGCTCGAGACCCAACTTGCTATACTCGGACCTCGTTGGTGACATGCACTGAAAAACGATCAAGAGCAGCCTGCTCTGATACCACTGATTCGGATTATTTTCGGCACGAAATGATAGCGAAGATATTATAAAGAAATGTACAGAGATATCTCAGATATCCAATAATATAACATAAATGTATAAGAGATGCAACCATAAACACAGAGATACGGTAATACACAATTTTCTATTAATGAGCGAAAATGTACAAAGACTGTAAAAATACAGAGTGAAAGACTCGATAGAATGGTGGCAACTTATCTCTGAGAAGAGATGTGTCTGCTACTCGCATTCGCTAGAAGATGATTATTACAATGAGGCTCTTAGGGCCTTTTTAACCTAAGGAAAATCCAAAACCCTAACCCTGGAAGATGAAAAGCCAAACGGTTTGCGGGCCTCGATGGAGGTAGTTAATACGTCAACTTCTCGGGGGCGTAACTTTTGCATACGATCTTCGTTTGGGGCGCTCGATACACTGTTAGAGAGATCTATCCTAGGACTACAACTTTTGATGTGAGCAATATCAAAGGAATTCTCATGTTGCTCCCTGTTTTCCCAAAAAACGTCGTTTAGGGCCTCAAAACGGCCCCAGAAGTTTCGAACCCGAAAAACTGCTGAAAAAACTGCCAAGATGGAAAACTGTTTTTCGAGCCCGTGGAATAGTTGGGTGGCCATCGATATCCACCTGGATCAATCCACAAACATTTCACGGAAATGAGAAGGCTGGCTCGTGATGAGACCCCCTTTCTCTTGGCTATGCCACCAAGAGCCACTACCCTGGTTTAGTGTAGTGTCATACTGCTACATGCCCATGGTCATAATAGGTCGGCTCGTGATGAGACCTCCTATCCATCAACTAGTACCTTGAGTGTTTATGTATTTTATGGGTTCCGTTTTCTTACTGAGAAGCGTTTTTACTGCTTTCTCGGGAATCCCTGGGCGAAGCATCTTAAATGTTTCAACATTGGCTTTTAACTCTTGCCAGCTACTTTTACCCTCCAGGCCTCTAGCCCCTTCTTCCCACAAGGCAAGGTACAACCCTTCCTAGCATGGCCAATCCCAATGCTCAAACAAGGATAGGGGAGATGGAAGGAATACAGATGGAAAGTGGTAAGTATGGAGGGAACGAACAATGACTTTTCACAGACCCAGTCAGTGGCAATCCATCCTAAAGGGAAACCAACTTACTAGGGCACTGTGTTATCCTTCTAGGTATAAACGAGGTAAAGAGCATAATTTCCAAGCAAACATCATGAAACGAAGAAGGATTCGGTAGAACATATTCAAGTGCTTCAAAAATCAGAGTGATACATACCATGATACTCGAACTCATTACCTCATGGAGCAAGACTCACCGCTACTCCAGGACCAGGCTGGTGGGGATGGATACTGGAGCTGATGATGAATTAGACTGCACTGAAGAAAATAGGGGCCCTCCGAGGCCATGCTCAAGTTGTCTGCCTCTCCGTACTGCATGTCTAGGACTTGTGGGCCTCAAGACGTGATCTCCTTAGTTATCCCTAGGGTAGGGGATAACAAACTTCAACCATGTGAGCTCGTAATCACCTCCATGTGCCAACTCATCCTCAATTGATGCATGCACCAACTCATACTAGTTAACTCAATGAATGTGCCTTGATGACTCTATGGATGTGCTCTGATGACTCAACCATGCCCACGCCTTGGTTTTGCCACTTGTCACACTCTGAGACTGCCACATGTCATCTTGCATGGCGACCATACCTATTGATAATAAGCATGCTAAAAATAGCAGTCCGCTTGAAAAAAATGAAAAGACCAAAAATGTCCAGAATTGCTAGGAGAACATTGCCAAATATAACACGCCTAAAATAGGCACTACTAAAAATAGAAACTTCTTGCATGTCGATGAAAATAGGCTCATCGTATTTTATTTTTTTGCAAGGAACCCAGATATGTACTCGAAATCATCATGTGAATCTTGGGACTCTAATTGCTAAAAATAGTAAGTGCTTGCATGTCGTTCAGAAAAGGGTCATTGGAATTGTGAGCTCGCAAGGACTTTTAATGTACAATCAAAACTACCAAAAATAACCATCTCTGTCCAGTGCATGAAAATCTGTTCAACCTGTCTCTGAAGCAAGAAAACATCACTAAGCCAATCCTATACTAGAACTCATATGGGAACCAACCTTGGCTCAAGCAAAGCTATCTCTGGAAAAATGTCTGACTGCCAGCCAAATAGAATATGTTGGCCCTTAACCCTCAAGATTTGCAAGTGAGAAAATCCAGGGGTTAACAGGGCGTTCTCTCCTTTCGGTTTATTTTATTATTTGTTGAGGGAGGTTACAACTACCTTGACTCATTCTTGTAGGTTGCACCTTTATGGAGTTGGTTGAGATTTTATGGACCTTGCACGTGGATGGATGCTATTGCTTAGTGGGTTGACTCCTTCCTTGCACACTTGATGACTGTTGTTACATATTGAGATTGTGCTTTGGGGATGTTGAGGAGGTGTCCCATTTCTTGGTGTTGTCTTTGACACATGGTCAATATTTATGAGCCTCAACTTGTCTTCCTTGTGGACCAATTTTATTTGCACACCTTTCTATGCTATGGAGGGACATGTCACCTAGGAGGTTTCAAACCCTAGACATCCACTTTGGAGGAGTTATTGAAGGACATAACCACTACTCAATATTTTATTATTGTTTGACATGTCACATGGGTTGGTTATGTGAGAGAGCATTATTATATTGTTTTCCTTGGAGACAAGGATGTATCTAGATAACTCCAAGCCTATTTTATCATTTGTTCTTGGAGAAAATAGTGGATGTAGGAAAACAAATAATATTTTATTTTAAAAGGAGATGGAGCTCACTCTATTTAAAGAGTGGCTCTCTCATTATTTGTTATGTTTGATTTGTGTGGAGTTTTCCTCTTGTGCTTCATTGTATATCTCATTGGAAGGATTAATGGAAAGTTAGAGGCATCATTTCTATCATATGTGAGGGTTAAAGTTTTCATTATCTTAAATATTGTTGGGTAATTGTAGAAATTTTTTGTAAAGAAATTGTTATGAAGGCCTAATGGAAAATTTGCCATTTGGATGGTTGTAATGTGAGGAGGTTCTCCGTCTTATGTTGTTTTTCTGTGATATCTTGCAGCTATCAAATAGTTGTTTCTGGAATTAATATTTCATTGTAGGACAACACCTACATAACCTTATTCAAGAGTGGCACTGGCAGGACTCTCCAAGATTATATTTCTGTATTAATTTTCAGCATTATTAAGGCTGATTGTGGCATGTTGTTAGCAGGCCTTTCCTCAATGATTCACGAAACTGTTATCTTTAGATTGATGTTTCTCAACTTCATTTGCCCGAGATTTGATAGGTACTAGTCTCGGTCCTGTATGAATCCATTTTACTATTCTACAATGTATTTGTTTTGCTAAAGCTAACTCTTGATATTCACCTTGATCCTTGTTGCCATAGCTTTAGTATTCCTACCTTAGGGAAGCTCCCCTTGTGTTGGAGGAGAGCTAGCCTAAAGTGAGATTAAGAGTTGTTGTGGTGACAATGGGAAGCCTTCCTAAGTTCCCCTGGGATGCACTTTGTGTTTTAGGACTTCACCACTTTGAGTGCAGGTTTGGGAGGTGTTAGCACACTTTTCCACCCTCCAATTGAGCTGATATATCTGAAAAAATTAGCGATGAAAGAGCAACTAATTAAAGGAGAAAAACCCCAAATTGACACAGGCTAGACCCCTCTCCGTTTGGGATGGTGCTTGCTAGCCTCAGGGGGGAATCCCTAGGGTACTTTGCTGCCGTCCGGAAGTCTGATTTTCTGCAATTAATTGTTGAAGATTGCAGCTTCGTGAGACATCCTCCATAATACGTTCTCCTCTGTGACTGAGTTGAGTTGACCTGAGGGGGAGCCCAGTTTTGGGCATACACACATGATGGGGCATCGTTCTCCTCTGTGTGAGAGTTCAGTCATGCCCCAATGATTGGGGCATCATTCTCCTCTGGAGAGTTGAGTTGTCCCCCAGTGGTTGGGTGTGTCCATGTGATGGGTGTATCGCTCTGCTCTGTGTGAGAGTTGAGACGATGTGGTACTCCAGATGATTCTCCTGTGAGATAGAGATCTGTTGAGTATGACGTCCCTATGGCTGAGCACAGGTGGACATGTTCCTAGTGGTTGAGCACTAGTGGATGTGTGGATCCCTTGTTATATTGTCTAAGTGTAAGATTTACTTATAACCCTAATTGTGATGTAAAGGGTACAAGTCGGCCCTGTTATCGCGCAGTTTGTAGTGAGGATAAAAGCTAGATATGAAGAGGCAAAATGGCGTAACTGAAACCAATCCTACCCAATATCACCTCGATAGGATGGTTCTTTCTGTTTAGGGAGGAAAGGCCCAGGGGAGACGTCCCCGGTGACCTGGGGTTTTGAGAATGCAAAGGATTGTAAGACAAAAGATAAATTCCCGCCTCACAAGTCACCACCGAGCAGATAGTCCGACTAACAGCCAATAAAGAGAAGTATAACCATAAAATAGAGATGCACCTGCTTGAGACAAAGCAACAAGAAACATATATGCAAGCTTACTCGCTTGGTTAGTACTTCATATATTTTAATGACTATCTAATATATAAGCAATTGGAGCAATAAAAGATTGACGAAGTCAATGTTTGTACAATAGCAACAATTTATAAGATCACTTCTTCAATAAATGCTAGAGAAACTTGGCATTCAATGTAACTAATTAACACCTCATTAGGTAATGCCTTAAATAACCATTTAATTGCTTAAAAGTAAAACATTAGCTGCACAATGATGTTTATAGCAAAAGATGACGGCAACAATAAGTTAGCAAGGTTAGTCTTGTTATCGCACAGTTTGTAGCTAGGAAGAAAGGCTATAAAGTAGAAAGCCAAACTGGCGTAACAAGAACCTATCCCACCCAATGTCACCACGATGGGATGGTTCTTTCTTTTTAGGGAGGTGAGGCCCAGGGTTTGCATGGTCATTTCTTGGTGATTTGTAAGTATTTTTCTGCAAAACTTCTTAAATGAATGGTTGTAGTTCAATTTCTTGCATTTGTTTATAAATATTGCTGAATCAAAACCCTAGGGGACAAGCACATAAGTAGGTCATTGTCTCATGTCCCCTGATAGAGAAACCTTGAGCCATTGTGGAAGGAAGAAAGAGCCTAGCCTTAACTACACTCCTATTTTCTCTCCCTATTGCTAGCCGTACTATTCTGAAGCCAAGAAGAGTGAGACGTCCCTGGCCTAGGTCTATTACACTAGGGTCGTACTCTTTCTAGGGTTTGCTGAAAGGCCTTGCTTTAGCAACACCTCCCTCATCAAACCCTCTTGTTTTGGTTATATTTTGTTATTATTGAGCTAGCCATTTGTCGGGAAGGAGGAGAGAGCATGAGGCCTTGCTTGATCAACACCGGAGTGAGCCTCTCTCCCCTAGGGTTCCGATTTTGAGGCCCTGCATTAGCAACACTTCGAAACTTTTCCCTCTAGTCCTTGAAATCTTGCCTCCTTCAACCTGTGCGTCCTTCACTTATGACTCCATTAAACCCTAAGGCACTGATCTAAGTCCTCCAACGTTGAAGTAGAACTTGATCTAAACACTCCCAAAGCTTTTGAATTGAAACCCTAAGTACACTAACCCTAGTTCTAGCTAACCCTACTAACCCTAAGTTGCTGGCGTCATTATTGAATATTTCATCTTTATTGCAGCAACGTTTTACTTATTGAGCAATTGAATGGTGATTTAGGCATGAGTTAATTGGAGTGTTGGTTTATTACATTGAATGCCGCATCATTTTAATAATTATTGATGAAGTTATATGATTTCTATTGCTATTGATAAACATTGACTCCGTCAATATTTATATTCAAATTGCTTATAAGTTCATCAGATAGTTCTTGATTGATATGAAGTACTAACTTATTGAAATAACTTGCACATACCAGTTTGCTGTTGTCTTGTTCCAGGCAGGTACACTTCTTTGGGTTTTATTTTATCATTGGCTGTTTAGTTGGGAACATTTGATTGGTGGTGATCTGTAAAGGGGGAAACTTGTTATTGTCTGATTATCCTTTAACCTCTTCAAAGCCCCAGGTCACCGGGGACGTCTCCCTTGGGCCTCACCTCCCTAAAGAAAAAGAACCATCCCATCATGGTGACATTGGGTGAGATAGGTTCCTGTTACGCCTGTTTGGCTTTCTACTTTACAGCCTTTCTTCCTAGCTACAAACTGTGCGATAACAAGTCTTAAGCTAGGGTTAGAAAGGTTAGGTTTTGATCAAAGGTATTTGAAGTTATTTTGAGATTACACTAAGGCTTAGATCAGTGCGTTCCTAGGGCATATGGAGTCAACAGGAGGACGCAAGAGCTGAAGGATCAAATGATAATAATATGACTAAGGACAAGAGGGTTAGACCTTGAGGTGTTGCTATGGCAAGGTCTCAAGGATAAAACCCTAGGGGAGAGAGGCTCACTTTGGTGTAGGGGAACTAGGCCTCAGTGCTCTCTCCTGCTTCCTTAGCTCAATGGCAAACGACTAGCTCAAAAGATTGCATAAAACTAAGACAAGAGGTTTTGCAGGTAACGTGTTTCTATGGCAAGGCTTTACCAGGCAAACCCTAGGGGAAAATCGTCTCACCAAGGTGTAGGGGAACTAGGCCTTGATGCGTTTTCTCCTTCTCAGCTTTAAATAAGAAAATGGCTAGCATGGGAGAAGATAGATTTGAGTGTTGATATGGCAAGGCTCAATCTTCTTCTAGAAAGGCTAGAAAGAGTAGAGTGTTGCTAAGGCAATGCTCTATCTCATTTCAGCAAATAAAATTGCTAAAACCTTGATGGGGACATGAGACAAGGACCTTCTATGTGTGCTTGTCACCTAGGGTTTATATCAGCAAAATATAACCATAAATGCAAGAAAAACAATACTACAACCATTCAATTAAGAATTTTTGCAGAAATTCACTTACATTTAACCAAGAAATCAAGTAGCAAACCCTAGTTGTAACACCTTCCATCAAGAGAAATGCCAAAATATGCCAAGAAAATCTTCCTTCAACAAGTGCGCCTCACTATTTCAACCAAAACCCTAGAATAGAGCACAAATTTTAGACCTCCAAGTGGTGAGTGAGAGATGATGAAAAAATGAGAGCAAAAACCCTCAATTTATACTATACCATGACCTAATTTCACTTTTAGGTCATAAAAAGGTCGACAAGGCCAAATTATTAAAAATCATACTGTTTTACATTAAATGCTAAAAATTAAACCCTAGTCAAGCTAAAGAGAGACGTCATGCCCCTTTTAGGGTGACATTAGCCCCTTCTAGGGCAAATGCAACATCCTGGAGCAAAACATTATCCCAAGTGGTGAGTGAGAGATGATGAAAAAATGAGAGCAAAAACCCTCAATTTATACTATACCATGACCTAATTTCACTTTTAGGTCATAAAAAGGTCGACAAGGCCAAAATATTAAAAATCATACTGTTTTACATTAAATGCTAAAAATTAAACCCTAGTCAAGCTAAAGAGAGACGTCATGCCCCTTTTAGGGTGACATTAGCCCCTTCTAGGGCAAATGCAACATCCTGGAGCAAAACATTATCCCTCCTTGGGCTTCTCTAACCTGCCACACGTGGCAAAATTGCCCCAGCTGTCTCCAAAAGCGTCCATGCTGCCAGGTGACGTCATGGTCATGAAGCGTGACGTGCTAGGCCTTCCAAGGCCAACGTTCCACTGAAAAGGGCACAACCCCCCTAGGTCAAGCTCTGCTGGGGTGCCTCTGCAAGACGTCTTTCTTCTCTTCTGTGTAAACCCCTCTGTCCAGTCTTTGCCCCCTGTTGGGGTCTCAACATCCATTTGGTGGGCTCTTCAGCCCCATGGAAGTCCGAACTGATCATCTCCCCATGTGTAATAGTCCAACATGGTACTTGTCCGTCGGGCATGATCCTGCACATCAACAGCTACGCCCTCCATGGGCTCATAAGTCACAGGGATCATAGCAATGTCAATCACATCTCATCATCAATATTATTAAACATGTGCATAAAACCCCTATTACCGTAGATAAAATGTCAAAGACATTATACAAGCCTGCAATACAAGTTTGGGGAAAGTGACAGGGCATCCTATTGGGCTAGTGTCCACTGGAAGAGGAAAGTTTCCGGAAGAGACCTCATTTGAGCCATGCAAGTGGGTGATGTGGATAAGGGATGTCCAAGCAAGTGGGTGCAATGAGAGTAGAGGGTGCAAAGCTTTACCTGTGGGTGCCTTTGTAGAAGGCGAGCTGCACCTGTCCTGGATGCAATTTTTTCCAAGCTCATTCATGCCTTTTATTCTTTATTCTTCATTCTTTTATTCTTTATTGCTTTTTCTTCAAGAGGCTAATCAGGGGACACTGCCCTGGCGTGGTGACCAGTGGTGACAGTGTTACCCACAAGTACTTTCACATAAATGAGAAGGTTGGCTCGTGATGAGACCCCCTTTCCCTTGGCCATGCAACCAAGGGTCACTACCCTGGCATGGTAACAAGCTAGTGGTAATGTCATACTGCTAGGTACCCATGGACCTAATAGGCTGGCTCGTGATGAGACCCCCTATCCTCTGACTAGCTCTTGTTTTATTATTATACGGGTCCCTCTTGTTTCTTGCTGAGAAGCCTTTTATTGCTTTCTCGGGGATCCTTGGCGAGGCATCTCGAGGTTTTATTCTAAGGCTTTGATCTTTTGCCAGCTTGCTTTTACCTTCTGGGCCTTTAGCCCCTTCTTCCCACTAGGTAAGGTGCAATCCTCAAAGGATAGGTCAACCCAGTGCCCGGACAAGTGTAATGGGATAGGTGAGCGGGAAGCAAGATGAAAAAGTGGTGCTATGACGGGAGCAGACAATGGCTTTTCAGAAATCCCTCCAGTGGCAAACCAGAACCTACAGACACAGGCTTACTAGGGCATCCTTTCAACCCCACTAGACATGGTCAAGAGGGAAAGTATAAGATCCAAGCATTTGTTAG
This sequence comes from Picea engelmannii, assembly GCA_009831015.1. Classification (NCBI taxonomy): domain Eukaryota; kingdom Viridiplantae; phylum Streptophyta; class Pinopsida; order Pinales; family Pinaceae; genus Picea; species Picea engelmannii. The sequence continues at coordinate 40,979 of ML794697.1, forward strand.
AAACAAAAGGAATTAAATGCACATATTCAAGAGTTTTGATGATCAAAGTGACATATACCATGATACTCGGGCTCATTACCTCATGGAGCAAGAACCATCTTTGACACGAGACCAAGCCGATGGTGATGCATGCTACTGCTGGTGGCAAGGTATAGGCGCTGAACGGGAGAAAAGATGGGCCCTCCAGGGCCATGCTAAAGTCGATCCAGCTCTCGATACTCCATGTCTAAGACCTGTGGGCCTTGAGACATGATCTCCTAGTTATCCCTAAAAGTGGGGAATAACAGGCCCCACCATATGTGAAAGATAATTAATGTTTATTGTTGTAATTAATTATTTTCTGAGTTATTGAGAACGACCCTGGTGTGCCAACAGACACCTATTTCTGTGTCTAGGTCTAGTGTAAATAGAGGTGATTTCCCCATTGAGGAAACACACTCTCACACAAGTCACTTGTCATTTGGAAATTTAAGCACGTATATTTCTAGGGCTGAAGTGCGCACCTCTCTTGGGCGCAAGTTTCAAGGTTGTAGAGCACCCTCTTGTGTGCATTAGGGTTTTATGGTTGGGGGATCTTCTCTTGAGAATATAGCAAAGGATTGCTGGGTTTTCTTCCCTTGAGTAGAAGGGTTTCCTAGGATATTTCATGTGTTCTTGTGCATGGTACTTCTTCTTGTGATCTTGGTTATTGCAACAATTGTGAATGGTGTAGCTGCATTTGTTTATGGTTCAAGTAAATGCTAAAATTGAAATAAACCTCATGCTTGAGCCTAGCATAGTGAAAATTCAACATGGTGTCAGATCATAGGTCTTGAGGAAGCCATTGCACAAGCCTACAAAGCCAATCGTCCTATTTTCTGAAATTCGTACGACCCTCTTAGGGTTTCCAGAAAATTGTATGACCCTCTCCGTTTTGAGTGTTTCAACACTTTCTATTGAAACGTTGGGGCTAAAAATTGCATACGGTTTTACGGCCTCCCTCAAGGCACCTCTACCAACTCTCATATTGCAATTCCAAGAATTTTGGAATTTTGGCCCTAAGGTTTCGCAATTTTCTGCAGAAATTTCAGTTTTAGGGTTTCTGTAACTCATTGAAGAAGCTCTTTAGCTTACTAGTGTTCTTCTGATCTTCAAGGCTTATTGTTGGCAGTCATAAGCCCAATGAAACCTAAGATTGCTAGCCTAGCCTAGTCGTTAGGTTTCCTAGCCTAATTGCTAACGGTGTGTGGAAGAATCTGCAAACCATGAGGAACAAAACCTTGGTGGAAGATAGGCTTGATGGATCAAGCAACTTCAGTTCTTGGAAGTCAAGACTTCAGATCACCCTTGAAGAGGATTACCTATTGAGTGTAATACAAAGGGCTTTACTAGAACTAGCTATCGATGAAGAGAAAGAAGAATGGAAGGAAGATGATGTCAAGGCAAGGAAGATAATCATCTATTTAGTGAGAGATCATCTCCTACCTCGTATTGCCAACCTGAAGACAACTCGTGAGATGTATGAAGCATTGAAGAATATGTTTGAGAGTAACAACACCCTCAGAGCTCTTGCATTGAAGGCCCAGCTTCAGAATATCAAGATGACAAAAGGTGACACCGTTGCTATCTTCTTCATGAAGATGTCTGAGAACAAATATGAGCTAGGTGCCATTGGAGTAATCATATCAGACAGAGAACTTGTCTTGACCACTCTCAATGCTCTTGCAAGACATTGGGAACCATTTCTTCAAAGTATCAGTGGTAGAGTAGAGCTACCTACTTTTGATCGTCTATGGACATACTATACCCAGGATGAAATCAGACTCATAGCCAGAGGAGTAGAAGACTCCCCTCATGATGACAATCATGCTATTTGCCTTTCATACAAAGAAAGGAGGAAGAAATAAAAGAAACTTCAGCCAAAAAATTTAAAGGCGAGAAGACTTCATCAACTTCAGCTTATGCTCATAGAAAAGACATTTCAAAGATCCAGTGCTTCAGATGTGACAAGTATGGACACTTTGCGAGAAGTTGTCCTACCAGGAAGAGAGGAAGACAATATGCTTCCATTGCTGACATTGATCCAGACCCACCTCAGAGAGATGAAGACATGAGAGATGAGGATTTCTTCCTCTAACCTTTCTCAGCAGGACCAAATGCAAGATTGAGCATGACTGTAGACTAGGGTAAGTTTTGTACAACATTCCTTATTTGATTTAATCATTAACTTGTAGTTGCTTGCTTTTTGATAGTGAAGGGTATTATCCCTGGTATGGGAACCCTCATGACTTGGACCATTATCCCTGGTACGGGAGTCCAATTTTTCTTGATTGATTATGATCCTAGTACAGGAGGCCATTTTGGTTGTTATCCCTACGGGAGGCCATCTTCGTTATTATCCTAATATGGAACGCCGACAAAGTACTGTAGAGTCAGTAGAGGACCTGAGAAGACATAAGATGCCTTCAGGTTACAAACACAGAAAAAAGGAAGATTTCTATCCTTCAGACTTCAGAGGGAGTTACTTGAATCAGAGGGAGTCAAACTATTTGAAAAAAAAAGGAAGAGACAATACCTTCTCCTCCTTCAACAGTTCGGAGGGAGAGAACCATTGTTCCAGTCGATCCAGCTGATCCAGTTGCTCCAGTTGATATTCCCAGGAGACATTTGCTCCTGTAGCTCGATACACTTCCATCCATACTATCATTGCACTAGCTGCATCCATGGGTTGGAAACTACATCAGATGGATGTAAAGACAACCTTTCTCAATGGTGATATTGAGGAAGAAGTTTACATCGAGCAACCAGAGGGATTCGTGATACATAACGAGAAATCTCATGTGTGCAGGTTGAAGAAATCCCTGTATGGACTAAAGCAGGCACGACGTGCTTGGTACGAGAAGATGGATGGATTCTTGATGAGTTTGGGCTTCAACAAAGGTGTTGCTGATCCAAAACTATATTATCACATTGTGGGTGACGAGTGCTTGATCTTGGTCATGTGCGTTGATGATTTATTCCTCACCGGTTCAAAAAGACTTTTTGCTGAATGAAAGCGAGCATTGACTTCTGAATTCGAGATGAAGGATCTGGGTATGATCCACTACTTCTTGGGGCTAGAAGTATGGCAGAGGACTGATATGATTTTCCTGAGTCAAGGAAAATATATAGTGGAGATATTGAAGAAGTTCAATATGACAGACTACAAATCCATGCCTACACTGATGGTGATGGATTTGAAGAAAATAAATGATACTTCTATTGATTCAGGCGAGATTGATCCACATTTATACCGACAACTGATTGGATCATTGATGTATTTGGTTAACACCGGACCTGATATATGCCATGCAATGAATGTATCGAGTTAATTAATGAGTCAGCCGAGATAGACTTACTGGATAACAACGAAGCATGTATTAAGATATCTACGAGGCACAGTTGGATATGGCTTGAGATCTGCCTCCAGTGTAGACATGAGATTACAGGGATATGTCGATGCAGATTGGGCAAGGAGCATAGTGGACCGGAAGGGCACATCCGGTTGTTGTTTTACCTTGGGGTCTGCCATGGTTTCCTAGTGCAGCAGGAAACAAAGCTCCGTGGCTTTGAGTACTGCAGAAGCAGAGTATATAGCATTGAGTGTGGCAGTCCGCGAAGCAGTGTGGCTTCACAAGCTCCTGATATATTTATTTGATCATGAGATGGATTCTACCATTATTCACTTTGAATCTCTTTGAGAATCCTGTGTTTCATGATAAATCAAAACACATTAAGATAAAATATCATTATATCAGAGACATGGTGCAAAGTAAAGCAGTTCATGTGTAGTACCTTCCTACACATGAGCAAATTGCAGATATCTTCACCAAACCGCTTGCCAAGACAAAGTTCGAGTACTTCCGTGAGAGACTTGGCCTGGTGGAGAATGCCTCCCTAGCAGAGAGGGACTCTTGATGATTGCAGCTTCGTGAGACATCCTCCATAATACGTTCTCCTCTGTGATTGAGTTGAGTCGACTTGGGAGGGAGCCTAGTGTTGGGCATACCCACATGATGGGGCATTTTTGTCCTCTGTGTGAGAGTTGAGTCGTCTCCCAATGGTTGAGGCATCGTTCTCCTTTGGAGAGTTGAGTCGTCCCCCAGTGGTTGGGTGTGTCCATGTGATGGGTGTATCGTTCTCCTCTGTGTGAGAGTTGAGACGATGTGGTACTCCAGATGATTCTCCTGTGAGATAGAGATCTGTTGAGTATGACGTCCCTGTGGCTGAGCACAGGTGGACGTGTCCCTAGTGGTTGAGCACTAGTGGACGTGTGGATCCCTTGTTATATTGTATAAGTGTAAGATTTACTTGTAACCCTAATTGTGATGTAAAGGGTACAAGTCGGCCCCACCATATGTGAAAGATAATTAATGTTTATTGTTGTAATTAATTATTTTATGAGTTATTGAGGTAGGCCCTGTTGTGCCAATAGACACACCTATTTCTGTGTCTAGGTCTAGTATAAATAGAGGTGATTTCCCCATTGAGGAAACACACTCTCACACAAGTCACTTGTCATTTGGAAATTTAAGCAAGTACATTTCTAGGGCTGAAGTGCGCACCTCTCTTGGGCGCAAGTTTCAAGGTTGTAGAGCACCCTCTTGTGTGCATTAGGGTTTTATGGTTGGGGGATCTTCTCTTGAGAATATAACAAAGGATTGCTGGGTTTTCTTCCCTTGAGTAGAAGGGTTTCCCAAGATATTTCTTGTGTTCTTGTGCATCGTACTTCTTCTTGTGATCTTGGTTATTGCAACAATTGTGAATGGTGTAGCTGCATTTGTTTATAGTTCAAGTAAATGCTAAAATTGAAATAAACCTCATGCTTGAGCCTAGCATAGTGAAAATTCAACATTAATGACAAAGAACAACAGCTGTAATGTCTTGGACAGCGTGTTAAAACTGTCCAAGACGTTAGGAAAAGTAGATTTTTATGTAAATTGGAGGGATCTTACAGGGTCAGCACAAGAGAGATAGAAGAAAATAGAAGAGAAACTACTCAAAAGATAGCTAAATATCACAATGAATAGCATGAACTATTAATATAATTGCAAGAATAAAACAAGATACCAACAAGAAGGAGAAGGAAGGTTCGGAACAATCACAACACTTCTTTATTATAGGCTTGTCAAAGGGTTGATTGCGCCACAATCAACAAGTCCACAATTGGTACATTGATCACCCTTGCTCAAAGAGAGAGTAGCTAGACTAGAGAGAATGAGAGAGACAGGAAGAAATAGTATGTGCTGCTGCTGTAAAAAATCCGACCATCAAACAGTGTAGACCATCCAATATATAGGAGAGAGAGGGCACACTTCACCAAGTAATCATGAGGGCATATAGGAGATGGAAAAATCCAAGTCATGCGCATGGTTGAGATGAGTAGGAGTGGAAATGAGATAAACTACGCGCATAGGAGGACAACTCATGAATAGATGTGCATGTGAGGTGGGGGAAAGGGAATACACATGGTAAAGGAGAGAAAACGAGAGCTATGCACCCTAATTTTTAGGAGAAAAACACATGGGAGAGAGGAAGGGAGAGTTAGTGAGCGAATAGGTGATAGAGGTTGAGGAAGTAGGAGCTTAGAGAATAAATGTGCATGTGAGGTGGGGGAAAGGGAATACACATGGTAAAGGAGAGAAAACGGGAGCTATGCACCCTAATTTTTAGGAGAAAAACACATGGTAGAGAGGAAGGGAGATATAGTGAGCGAATAGGTGATAAAGGTTGAGGAAGTAGGAGCTTAGATATAGGGAATGGGTGCATGATAGATGGAAAGGGTTTAAGTGAGTGAGTGCTAGAGTTTGAATGCGCACAAGAGAGGGAGATACCCTAGTTTTTAGGGAGGGCACACTTGGAGATGAGGAATTCAGGAATATACACCCATGTGTGAGGGTATCAAGCTAGAATAGGCATATCAATGAAGAAGATTGTTTGGCAATAGGATTGAGAGTGTAATGTGGTGCATGCAAGGTGGGAAGAGGGAATTATGGAGAGGTAATGCACCACACGTGTGGGAGAATTAGAGAGAGTGAGGGGACACTTGAGGAAGTGAGAGGGAGATAATGAGCAAGAAGTAATGCGTTTGGGTTTTTAAGAAGGGTTAGGATGCATGGAGGATAAAATTAGCAACCCAACGCATGTCTAAACACTAGATTTGGTCAAATAATGCATGAGTTAGCCAATGTGAGGATTTTCGCCCTATTTTTTAGGGATTTCCCTATTTTTTATGAAATTAGCTTTTCAGAGCAAATTAAGAAGAATTTGGTGAAATTAGTGGATGGGAAGTGAAGTTATGGTGAGTGAGAAAATTAAGCCTTGAGTGGCGAAATCATGTCCATGAGATTGCCACCTCACCTATGCGCCACCTCTTCATTTGACTTAATTCTCATTTAATGCTTTTTCCTTGGAAAATGTGCCCCTCTTTAATTAATGCCATGTCGATGCCAGATGTCACACTGATACATTGCCAAATGTCGGAATCTGACCTTACCACTTGTTACCTATGGAGCAAACCACCCTTGCAATAAATAAAAACTGGTGAAAATAGGGTCTGGCTCCTAAATCTTAGGAAATTGTCAAAAACATTGAGGCCGACTAGGAGAACACCGCCATGTGTCAACTGTCTAAAAATAGACATTGTTAAAAATAGAGTGTGCTTGCATGTCAATAATATGATACTCATCGGATTCAGTTTTTTGAGAGGATTCCAAATCCGCTATAAAAATTGACATGTAAGCCCTGATGCTCCACCTGCTAAAAATAGAAATATCATGCATGTTACCCGAAAAAGGTCCAACAGACTCAAAATGTCTCAAGGATCAATATTGCACACTCGGAATCTCAATGTAAGGCTTGACGCTCAACTTGCTAAAAATAGAAAGTTCTTGCGTGTCACCCGAAAAAGTGTCATTGGGGCCAGAATCATGCAAGAACCAACCTTGTATACTCAAAACTGTCAACTGAGGCTCTCAATCACTATCACCTAAAAAGTAGGGACACCTGCTATATGTAAACATCTCTCTCAAACACATAAGAAATCAAGCTAGCTCTAACTCTGAAACAAAAACAACCATATATTGATCATGTACTTGTTTCTGATGGGAACTGTTAACCCCCACTTTTAGGGATAACTAGGAGATCATGTCTCGAGGCCCACAGGTCCTAGACATGGAGTACCGAGAGCAGGATTGACTTTAGCTTGGCCTTGGAGGGCCCACCTTTTCTATCTTCCAACATCTTTATCTCTTCAGCAACAATAACATCCATCACCATGGGCCTGGTGCCGTGTCAGAGAAGGTTCTTGCTCCATGACGTAATTAGTCCAGGTATCATGGTATGTGTCACTTTGATCATCAAAATCATTGAATGTATGCATCTGATTCCTTTTATTTCTAACAACTGCTTGGATCTTACACTTGCCCACTTGACCATGTTTGGGGGAATTGACAGGGTGCCCTAGCAAGCTCGTGTCTGTAGGTTTTGGTTTGCCACGAGGGATTTCTGAAAAGCCATCGTCCGCTCCCATCATAGCACCATTGTTTCATCTTGTTTCCCACTCACTTATCCCATTCCACTTGTCCAGGCACTGGGTTGACCTATTTTCAGGACTGCACCTTATCTCATGGGAAGAAGGGGCTAAAGGCCCAGAAGGTAAAAGCAAGTTGGTAAAAGACAAAAGCCTAAAAATAAAACCTCGAGATGCTTCGCCCAGGGATCCCCGAGAAAGCAATAAAAGGCTTCTCAGCAAGAAACAAGGGGGACTCGGAAAAATAATAAAACAAGACCTAACCAGAGGATAGGGGGTCTCATCACGAGCCAACCTATTAGGTCCATGGGTACCTAGCAGTATGACATTGCCACTAGCTGGTTACCAAGCCAGGGCAGTGACTCTTGGTTTCATGGCCAAGGGAAAGCGGGTCTCATCACGAGCCAACCTTGTCATTTCTGTGAAAGTACTTGTGGGTAACGCTGCCACCACTGGTCACCACGCCAGGGCAGTGTCCCCTGATTAGCTCTTGAACAAAAAAAAAGGGAAAAGCAATAAAAGATAAAAGAATGAAAAGAATAAGAATAAAAGGCAAGAATGGGCTTGGAAAGAATGCATCCAGGACAGGTACAACTCGCCTTCTAACAAAGGCACCCATAGGTAACATTTCTTGCATCCTTAGCCCTCATTGCACCCAGATGCTTGGAGTTCCCTTGACCACATCACCCAGTTACATGGCTTGGTTGAGGTCTCTTCCGGGAACTTTCCTTTTCCAGTGGACACTATCCCATTAGGACGCCTTGTCCTTTTCTCCAGATTTGTATTGTAGGCTTGTGTAACGTCTTTGAGGTGTTAACTGATGTATTAGGGATTTTATGCACATGTTTAATAATATTGATGATGAGATGTGATTGACATTGCTATGATCCCTGTGATTGATGAGCCCATCGAGGGCGTAGCTTTTGATGTGCAGGACCATGCCCAACAGACAGGTGCCATTTGGACCGGTACACATGGGGAGATGATCAGTTCGGACCGCCATGGGGCTGAAGAGCCCATCAGGTGGATACTGAGACCCCATCAGGGGGCAGAGACAGGACAAGGATGGATCAGGGGCTTTGCACCAGAGAAGAAGAGGACGTTCCACCAGAGGCACTTTGGTAGAGCTTGACCTAGGGGGATTGACCCTCTTTCAGTGGAACATTGGCGTTTGAAGGCCTGGGTTGTCACCCATGATGACCATAACATCATCCAGCCTATTGGACGTCTTGGGAGGCAGACTGGGCAGTATTGGCACGTGTGGCATGGTGGAGGAGCCCAAGGAGGGCTAATGTTTTGCTCCAGGATAATACATTTGCTCTAAAAGGGGCTAACGTCTCCTTTGGAGGGGCTTGATGTTTCTTTTCAGCTTGATTAGGGTTTTAAATTAACATTTTAATTTAAAAACAGTATGATTTAATGTTTTGGCCTTGTTATCCCCGTTTTCTAGGGATAACTAGGAGATCATGTGTCGAGGCCCACAGGTCCTAGACATGGAGTACCGAGAGCAGGATTGACCTGAGCATGGCCCTGGAGGGCCCATCTTTCTTTTTCTTCATCAGACTTGTCCTGTCAGCAGCAACAACATCCATCATCTTCGGCTTGAACTTGTATCGGAGAAGACTCTTGCTCCATGAGGTAATTGGTCCAGGTATCATGGTATGTGTCATATTTGATCATTATAACCTTCAGATATATGCATCAAATTCCTTTCATTTCTGACGACTGCTTGGATCTT
>ML794697.1:57222-67543 GCA_009831015.1 Picea engelmannii
AAAGAAACCGGGACTGTGAAGATACTAAAAAGACCAAAAGACGATGTGCAGATTCATCCGTCCCAGCAAGAAGTATTTACAGCAGAAGCCCACCCTCCTCCCTCTGCACAATACACCAGGGTCGTCCAAGGGACAACCAAATAAAAGATCATGAAGTACAAGGAAGGAGATGTAGTGTGGATTTGGGATACCCAGAAGGGAGAGCCAACTAATGTCAAAGGAAGCACTCAGTCATGGCTCAGACCTTTCAAAGTTGGAAGAGAATTAGTTGATGACTCCTACTATTTGTCCACTTTTGAAGGAAGAAGGCGCCCATTACCGATCATTGGGCACCTCCTCAAACCCCACCAAGGTGGGGGAACTTGACTCTACAGGTAAGTGCAGGTAAGTAGGCATTTTGCATTCGTTTATTATATCATTTGCATTGCATGTTAGTTTGCTTCCACATTCACACTATTGATTGTTTTATTTCAGTCTATATATATATATATATATCTATGCTGGGGTGGCATTACCATCCCAATTTTGTTACTGATGTTTCTTTTGAGATCGAGCAGGTCAGCAGGTTATGCCAGAGATGTTGAGGTTCTCATGCGCTCTACGGTGAGCACATGTCCTCGAGTTGGAGCCAGATGTTATCCCCCACTTTTAGGGATAACTAGGAGATCATGTCTCGAGGCCCACGGGTCCTAGACATGGAGTACCGAGAGCAGGATTGACTTTAGCATGGCCCTGGAGGGCCCACCTTTTCTTTCTTCCAACATCTTTATCTTGTCAGCAACAACAACATCCATCACCATCGGCTTGGTCCTGTGTCAGAGAAGGTTCTTGCTCCATGAGGTAATTAGTCCAGGTATCATGGTATGTGTCACTTTTATCATCAAAACCATTTAATGTATGCATCTGATTCCTTTTATTTCTAACAACTGCTTGGATGTTACACTTGCCCACTTGACCATGTTTGGGGGGATTGACAGGGTGCCCTAACAAGCCTGTGTCTATAGGTTTTGGCTTGCCATTGGGGGGATTTCTGAAAAGTCATCGTCCGCTCCCATCATAGCACCACTGTTTCATCTTGTTTCCCGCTCACTTATCCCATTCCACTTGTCCAGGCACTGGGTTGACCTATTTTCAGGACTGCACCTTATCTCGTGGGAAGAAGGGGCTAAAGGTCCAGAAGGTGAAAGCAAGCTGGTAAAAGATAAAAGCCTAAAAATAAAACCTCGAGATGCTTCTTTCAAGGATCCCCGAGAAAGCAATAAAAGGCTTCTCAGCAAGAAACAAGTGGACCCGGAAAAATAATAAAACAAGACCTAACCAGAGGATAGGGGGTCTCATCACGAGCCAACCTATTAGGTCCATGGGTACCTAGCAGTATGACATTGCCACGAGCTGGTTACCACGCCAGGGCAATGACCATTGGTTGCATGGCCAAGGGGAAGGGGGTCTCATCACGAGCCAACCTTCTCATTTCTGTGAAAGTACTGGTGGGTAACGCTGCCACCACTGGTCACCATGCTAGGGCAGTGTCCCCTGATTAGCTCTTGAACAAAAAAAAAGGGAAAAGCAATAAAAGATAAAATAATGAAAAGAATAAGAATAAAAGGCAAGAATGTGCTTGGAAAGAATGCATCCAGGACAAGTACAACTCGCCTTCTAACAAAGGTACCCACAGGTAACATTTCTTGGATCCTTAGCCCTCATTGCACCCAGATGCTTGGACTTCCCCTGACCACATCACCCACTTACATGGCTTGGATGAGGTCTCTTCCGGGAACTTTCCTTTTCTAGTGGACACTATCCCAATAGGATGCCTTGTCCTTTTCTCTAGATTTGTATTGTAGGCTTGTGTAACGTCTTTGAGCTGTTAATTGATGTATTAGGGATTTTATGCACATGTTTAATAATATTTATAATGAGATGTGATTGACATTGGTATGATCCCTGTGACTGATGAGCCCATGGAGGGCGTAGCTTTTGATGTGCAGGACCATGCCCAACGGACAGGTGCCATTTGGACTGGTACACATGGGGAGATGATCAGTTCGGACTTCCATGGGGCTGAAGAGCCCATCAGATGGATGTTGAGACCCCATCAGGGGGCAGAGACAAGACAAGGATGGATCAGGGGATTTGCACCAGAGAAGAAGAGGACGTTCCACTAGAGGCACTTTGGTAGAGCTTGACCTAGACGGATTGACCCTCTTTCAGTGGAACGTTGGCCTTGGAAGGCCCGAGACGTCACTTGTGATGACCATAACGTCATCCAGCCTATTGGATGTCTTGGGAGGCAGATTGGGCAGTATTGGCACATGTGGCATGATGGAGGAGCCCAAGGAGGGCTAATGTTTTTCTCTAGGATGCCACATTTGCCCTAAAAGGGGGTAACGTCTCCTTTGGAGGGGCTTGATGTTTCTTTTCAGCTTGATTAGGGTTTTAAATTAACATTTTAATGTAAAAACAGTATGATTTAATGTTTTGGCCTTGTCGGCCTTTTACATGACCTAAAAAGTAAATTTAGGTCATGATACTGTATAAATGAAGGATTTTCACCTTCATTTTTTCATAACAACTTACTCAGTCCTTAAGGAGGTCTGAAATTTGCGCCCTCTCTTGGATTATTGGCTGATTTAGTGATGCACAGTTGTTGATGGAGGATTTTCTTGGCATAATTTGGCATTTCTCTTAATGGAAGGTGTTATAACTAGGGTTTGCAATGTTTTTTCTTGGTGATATGTAAGTATTTTTCTTCAAAACTTCTTGAATGAATGGTTGTAGTTTCATTTCTTTCATATGTTTATAATTTTGCTGAACAAAAACCCTAGGTGACAAGCACACAAGTAGGTCCTTGTCTCATGTCCCCAATCAGAGAATTTTCAGCCATTGATTGAAGAAGGAGAGAGCCTAGCCGTTGCTACACTCTTATTTCTCTCTTCATTTTTGCTAGCCGTACCTTTCATAAGCTAAGAAGAAGGAGACGCCTTAAGCCTAGGTTTTCTACACTTTGGGACGATTTTTCTAGGGTTTGCTGATAGAGCCTTGCTGTAGCAACACTTTGCTTCATCAAACTTTCTTGTCTTGGTTTTATGCTTCATCTTCAGCTAGCCCTGATTGCCACCGTGTTAAGGAAGGAGGAGAGAGCATCGAGGCCTAGTTCTCCTACACTTAGGTGAGCTTCTCTCCCCAAGGGTTTTGACTTTGAGGCCTTGCTTCAACAACACGTCAAAGCATCTCCTTCTAGTCCTTAGCCGTTTTTACCTTTGCCTCCTTTAGCTCTTGCGTCCTTCACTATTTGACTCCATTAACCCTAAGGCACTGATCTAAAGACCTCTTGCGTTGAAGTGAACCTGATCAAAACTACTCTCAATATATTGAATGAAACCCTAACTACACTAACCCTAGCTTATAAACTAACCCTATTAACTAAAGTGTTGCCGTCATCTCTTGATATAAACACCTTTGTGCAACTAAACGTTTTTCTTTATAAGCAATTGAATGTTGATTAAAGGCATTAATTGAATGAAGCGTTGATTTATTACATTGAATGCCACATCGTTCCAGCGTTATTGAAGAAGTGATATAATTTTCATTACTATTTTATAAACATTGACTTCGTCAATATTTATTGTCAAATTGCTTATATGTTTATTAAATAGTCATTGATTGATATGAAGTACTAACCCATTGAGCTAGCTTGCATATATCAGTTTGTTGTTGCTTTGTCTCAGGCAGGTGTATCTCTTTGGGGGTTTTACTTTATTATTGGCCTTTGGCCGAACTATCTGCTCAGTGGTGACTTGTGAGGGGGGAATAACTACTTTATCCTGTAATCCTTTGCCTTCTCAAAACCCTAGGTCAACGTGGACGTCTCCCCTGGGCCTTACCACCCTAAAGAGAAAGAACCATCCCATTGTGGTGACATTGGGTGGGATTGGTTCCTGTTACGCCAGTTTGACCTTCAAACCTCAGGCCTTTTATCCTTGCTACAAACTGTGCGATAACTGGAACCAACCTTTGACACACACAAGTGCTAAAGTCTGGGAGAATTTCAGAATGCCAACCAAAATAGTGCATGCTGGCCCTTAACCCTCAATATTTTCAAAGGGGAAAATCTAGGGGTTAACAGGAGGCAACATAACCAAATTATTATATATGAGCATTGATTATATACTTTATATGATCCTTAATGGTGATATTGCATACAATTGCAGGTTGCAACTTATTTGATAAAGCATGTTGTGGAAATTGTTTGTAGTCTGTCGTTGAGTTGTGCAATAAATCAATGATTGGTAATGACGATAATGGAAGTCTACCTATTGGAGATCCTTGAACTTGCTATACACAATCTCACAACTCGATGCCTATGGTATATACCACATGCCCCTCTCAATTGTATTAAAAAAATTAGGGTTTTGTAGGTGTCACCAATTGAATGGTAATTTTGATTGCATGACATGTAACCGACGTGGTTGACGTCGAGTAAGTTACCTTAACAACTACATCATCAACCATTGACTCTTTGATAGAAACTATGATTGATACCGATATGAACTATGACCAACATGAACTATGATCGATAGGAAATGACAAGAAATTTGATGAAGGAACTCTAACCGAAGAACTGTGACCAACAAGAACTATGATTGATACCAACAGGAACTCTGACCAAGGAACAAGTACCTTTGATCGATAGGAACTATGATCATAGTTCTTGTCGGTCAAAGATTCTTGTTTCTCGGTCATAGTTCCTATTGGTAAGAGTTCCTAAGAATTATGACCGAGGAACTAGGGTTTTTGTTAGATGATTTTGGTGGGGATTTGTTCCTTTATTCCCCCAATTATTTTGGTTTTGACTTTTATGACACTGGTTTTCAAGAGAACTTCAGGTTGTTCCTCATTTTAGTGAAGGAAAGAGATCCAACACAAGGGAGGCTCCCCTAGTGACCGCAAGGGTTCCTATAGCAAGCTAGAGGCAAGTCTATGCCCCCTATCTTGGTCACTCAATGAGTTAGGATAGGTCTAGGAAAGTGGAGAGGTTGGAGTTAGCTATACAAGGTTATTTGTTAACTTGTGCGAAACAAGAAACATTCCAAAGCATATAATAGTCAATTACCACTTTATATCACCTACCAATCACCTCTAGACACTAGATATCAAGTAAAACCAATTGCTGTTGTATAATTGCAGCAGTAAACAGGTGTATATCATTAATAAATATTTTGAAACAACATCAAGAAATCAGCCCAGAAAAATTAGCAATTATAGTCTAGAATTTAGCCCTTGACAGATGGATTAATATCCAATCATCAAACAATATTTCTGAGCTGATTTTCCCCCAATATTAAGTAAGTTATCAGTAATTAATGAATCCCTAGTGGCTGTAGCAAATCTTTTTTAACATCAGCAATAAATTCTCTTTGTTTGCCAAGCATTGAGTTAGTTTTAGTGTGAGAGAGAGGTTAGGTACCCAATGATTAAATTGCTTTACGAGAGAGAAGGTTTGGATGAGAGTGAGAACACTTGTAAAACCAAGTCTAGTGCCATTTTCTTTTGGGTAATGGGGTCAAGCCACACCATAAATTAGATAGCCAAGGAGATGGAATTTGGAACCCTAGGATTATGGCCATATAGGCCTAGGATCAAATCCAAGAGAAAATCCCTATAGTTTATGGCCTTAAAAACCCTAGGTGAGGTCTCCCTCTTCTAGGATGTCTAATT
The DNA here is from genome assembly GCA_009831015.1 of Picea engelmannii. Taxonomy (NCBI): domain Eukaryota; kingdom Viridiplantae; phylum Streptophyta; class Pinopsida; order Pinales; family Pinaceae; genus Picea; species Picea engelmannii. The sequence goes on from ML794697.1 coordinate 62,941, forward strand.
GAGGATTAACGTGAGCTAGGTCAAGGTCTAAAGTTTATGGCCTTATAAACCCTAGACTTTTGAACTAGCCAAGATTAAACCCTAGGGATATAAGGACTTTTAATTCCTAGGTCTAGATCTTAAATGCTTCAACAAACAAGATGAATGAGATAAGGAGGGGGATGAAGATTTACAATCCCTCCTAGGGTTTCAAGCAAGAAAAAGGTAGCATGCACCAAGTTAACATATAGCATTTACCACAATATAGCATGAATAAACACTCAAACTTGACGAAAGAAACTTACTTCAACCAAGTCGAAATGCATGAAGAAACCCTATCTCAAGGTCATCCACCAAAAATAAGACAATGCATCCACATTTATCCTCCAAAAGTGCACACAAGACATCCAAAGAAAAAAGAAGAGAGGTAGAGCGAACTTTTCTAGTGATGAGATCCCACAAATGTGAGATCTTGTGATGATGAGTTTATAAATGAGTTTACAGATGAAGCGCTAGCCTTTATATATGAGGCTAACCAAGCACTTTGTCTACAATTATGTCTAAAATCACAATGAATCCATGATACAAGTGGGGTTGACCCTTCAAATAGCCTCTAACAATGAAAAATCATGCTAATACACTAATACAATGCCCTCTTAGGCCACATGTGTCGTGACATCAAGATCCAAAAGGCTGTAGAGAACCTCCCAAGTCCATGTGTCATCATCAGATGGTGCAAGCAAGGTCGAAGATCCTCATCAAGTGTCATGTCACATCTCAAAGCCATAAAGTGGTGTCTAATGGCAGGCAAGCCCCAACATCATCAACAAACCCTAGCACATGACGCCATCATCAATAGCCTAACGTCAAGGGTGAGAAGGCCAACGTCCAGGTGGAATGACCATGCATCACCGTCTCTGAGTAGTGTTTAAGCATAATCAAGTGCGATGTCCTCCATCAAATTCTGAATATGGTATGGGGTGCACTATCCAAGGTGTGGGGTTTTTGCCCATATGCCTGCCATCATGACCATATCATTCAAATGAGAGTTCATCTGATCATCGTTAGGGTCCAAGAGGTGTGAGAGTATGTATCTAAAGGGGGTCAATCACCAAGTGACCCAATGCTTTGCATCGCACGTGCTGTATCTTGTACAAAGTGCACAACGTCTTAGGGTGAAAGCACAAAGACGTTCTCCAAAGGCCATGTCAGGTGTACTCAAGTTAGTCAAAAACCATGGAATCAAGTAAAACCAACAATCAGAAGCTACGATAGTCCTAAGAAGCATATAAGGTAGGCCAACAAATAATACAAAATCCAAGTGAACAACTCTCATTAGGTATCCCCTTCAAACTTCACACAAACTCAAGACTTTATGCAATTTGGCAAGTTTAGGTATGGGAGGACCATCAAAGGAACCTATTAGGTGTGCCGGTACCCAAGTAGAGAGATATTTCCTAGAAGAACCCATCAAAGATGTGTAATGAATGTGAGGTGGTCATGGGGTTTACTTCTACGCATGGGGTCATTAACATGCACGACAATGTATGGAATCACCTCCATGGGTGCCTTTATGGAGGGTGCACTTGGCGATTGAGTTACCCTTTCCTTGGTGCGTTTTTCATTCCAAACCCATTTCTTTTCCTTTTTCTTTATTTTTTATTTGATTTGAGAGTTCCCTTAAAAAAGGGTTTCAAGCATAGCACTTCCATAGCTTTTTTGTTTGGGATATATTCAAGTCCTTTTTGATAGATGAATGCATTTATTTGCATTAATACTAGGGGAGATTGCCATTAATGAGGGGGTAGAGCTCAATTGTGGACTTATGGCTTTTTAACTATCCTATTTATCCCATTTCTTTCTTTATCTCCCAGTTGCAATCTACCTCTGGGCCTTGTACATGCCTTTTTCATGTACATGTAACCACATTACCCAAAATGTGGGAGAATGGAAGGATCAAGGATGGAAAAGTGGTAAGTATGGTTGGGAATGGTATGCTACCCCTTTCAAGGAACCACCAGTAGCACCCCTTTTCCTCAGGAGTGACAACACGGGACTAGGATACCGAGGATGGACACCAAGGTGAAACAAGGCAAAATGCATAACTTCTGAGCGCATGATTCGTTATCCAACTTCAACCTATGATCATTACTCAAATGCCCATTGCATTAAATATGACACTTTATATGAAAGGACTAATGTACCTTATAATGTGTCGGGCCACCATCTCTAATGTCCCCATTTTTGGGTTCTCCTGTTTTGCAGTTGGAGATGAGTTCCGAGGTTTGTGTTAGCTTAGATAGAAGGGTGAGGTTATGTTATCGGTAATCTCAAAGGCTTTGGAAGAGTTATATGATGTCCAACATAGTCCATTTACCATCTTTCATCATCGGGATGACTTCCACACAGTTCGTTTTGGGTTCCGTGGCATTATGATGATTTCCGTAATTTGAAGGTATTAATGAGCATAATCTAATTAAATGCACTAAAGGTGTTATTTGGATCATATTATTTGAGGGGACACCTTAGTGTAATAGCTCGTTGGAACTGGGATGAAAAGTTCTAAAGGTTGGGATGATGAGAAAAGGACTTCCAGCATCCAAAAATGTCTTAAAAGCCAATTAATCATTTTATGGCATAAAAAAGGGGTTTAAAAAGGCCATTAAGTAACTTTTAGATTAATAGTTAGTTAAACATTAGTAAAAGTGACTTTTAATCTTTATGTGAAAGATAAAGGCGGAATAAGGGTCATGTGGATTAAGTCAAGCGGGAAAGGTCTAGAAGGGGCATTGAAGAAGAATAAAAGGAGGGGTAGCGCTTCACCTTCTCATTATGATTTGATCTCTTATTTGGAGTGCTCTTTGAGCCAAGGTTTTCTTTGGGGTTTTGGAAAAAACCTTCCACTTGGGGTTTCGTTTCGGTGGTGCAATATCCACCCTAGCTAGACAAGGAGGAGGATCCACCCGGTATCTTCACCAAAGCTTCATCTTATGGTTTGTCTTCAGTCTAGAGGAGCATTGACTTGCCTGGAGGGTTCGTGGAGCTTCTTGAGGGGGGGGATCTCATCTATTAGTAGGGCCATGACACCAAGAGGGTTTGGAGGAGGTTCGTGGGGCTCCCTAGAGGGACGATTCATATCTTGTGCATGTAGTAAGGGTTTGAGGAGTCCGCGACAACCTTCTTGGGGGTTTGTTAGCACTTGGGAGGCCTCGTGGGGTTTCCTAGGGGGTTCGAAAGCCTTCTATTTTCAGACCGAGAGGGTTTTTACAGGCCGCGAGGTAGTGGAGGAGGGCTATGAGGCTATCCTCAACATTTGGAGAGGACGATTTCCCTTGGAGCAGGGCGACAACAACTTTGTGGCGTTTTGGAGGCTTGGATAGCCATTGGAGAGGGATGCATCACCTACAAGAGGAGGCACTGACATGGTTCAGGTTGTGGTTTTTGATTTTGTGTGTTTCATTAATGTATTGCTGTTGTTATAACAACCAATAGAGGTTGTATTATTGTTGGGGTTCTCATCCATAATGCCAATATTGTCTCTTCTATTTCATGAGTATTTTGGATGAATGCAATATGTTTGACAAAATGTCCGTTGTGAGAATACATGCAAACTGTTTGTGAAAAGTTGTCAATCAGCCCAAGACATTGTATGCAATGTATTTGACAAAAACACAGAACCAAAGAACAACATAAAATATAATATCCTAGCCTAGAAAGCATTGGGGATATTACACCATCTCTTAATGAGCCTTGCTGATTGAGTACGATGAGCTGTGCTGGTGAGGAGGAGGCATCCGAGGGGCTGCTGGGCTGATCTCTGTGGACATGTTGATCATCATGATCATCGGGATCATTGTCTTCATTATGGGCCATGAGACATGATCTCCTCTAGTTACCCCTAGGTGAGAGGGGGTAAGAGAGAGCAAAGATTTACTTCAACAACACAATTGGATTCCACAAAGATATAACACGTAAAAGGTAACGGATTCCCATAGCTTAGTGATCTAATGCCTTAAGAGAGATATTTAAGAGAGCAAACGTAAATCACCACAATCCACTTAGATGAATTAGAAGTATGTGGAGTAAACCTCAAATCTAATCTGTTATGTGTGCAAGAAGAGATTTCAGATTTGCAATTTATTGATTACCATCCCAAGTCAATGATAAGACCTTAAAGAAGTAGCCTAACAACAATTTGATGAATTAAATCTTGCAGTAGCTCCAAATTGTCTTTTAGATAACAACTTCAAGTTAAGTATAACCACAAGAGATGCAATCTTAGTATTAGAGCACAAATTGACCTTAAATTGTGTGATGTTAAGAGCAATCCAATTAACACTTAAACAAGGACAAGTCCAATGTGTAACTTGGCTTGTCTTATATTACCAAATCTGTTTTATGTGATTAAGAATGAAAATTTCAGATTTGTAATTAGCAGTGTTGTAAAAATCGCCGATAAATTGTCAAAATCGCGATAAATTGCGAGTTTTTCATGAAAACGATTTTTATGAAAAAATCGCCCAAAAAATCGGGCCGATTTTTAGGGCGATTTTTTGGAAAAAATCGCGATTTTTTAGGAAAAATCGCCAAAAAATCGCGGGTCACTGGCAAAAAATCGCCTGTC
>ML794697.1:90743-114117 GCA_009831015.1 Picea engelmannii
AATGCCCATATCTCTTATGTATTTATTGAAGAAGTGATATAAGTCATTTGTCTTTGTCTAGTAATCATTGACTTCGTCAATAATTACATCTGATCATTGCTCATATATATGTTGAAGATAGTCATTAATATTTGAAGTACTAAACACTGCAGCACGTTTTAGCTTTATTTGTCTTGTCTTGCAAACAGGTGCCCTTATCAGTGGAATATCTTCTTTGACTATCTCCTTCTTGGCAGTAATCTGTGAAAGGGAACCTTTATCTTGATCCTATAAACTTTAAGCCCTCTCAGAACCCCAGATTACTAGGGACGTCTCCCTTGGACTAGCCATCCTAAATAGAAAGAGCTCCCCATCGAGGTGACATTGGGTGGGGAAGCTCCTGTTACGCCAGTTTGAAGCCTTGACTCAAGCTAACCTAAACCCTTCCTACAAACTGTGCGATAACATGCTTCAAGCATCAAATACAACAAGGAAGATAAATACAAAGGAACTTGATACTTTGCAAGCTCGTCACAAGCTTTGCAATGGTTCCTTGGGCTATTGTAATGTCCCCATTTTGGACATTATTACATTACAGAGTGTTATGCCTACCAGAGTAGCCAGATAGGGGTGACAGAGAGTTCGAGAGATATTGAGGAGTTTTATTGGACCCGACTTGCATCGTTGATCATCAGGAGCCATTCCGCACAACTTGGCTTTGGTTCCATTGCATTTCGACGATTTCCATAATTTTGAGTTATTGTGGGTTATATCTTATTTAAATTCACTAAGAAGGTCATAATGGGCATATTACTTGGAGAAACCTCTTATTGTAATAGCTCATCGGAATCGGGAGGAAGAGCATTACAAGATAAGATGATGAGAAGTGACTTTCAGTGGCGGGAGAAGCCATAAGGATGGATAAATCACTTTTTAGAGGTAAAATGGTTAATTAATTAATTAGTTAATTAAGTGATTTAATCAAGGAATAATAAAATAAGGTAAAAGTCACTTGGAGGGAAAAGATCAACAACGAATTAGGGTTTCGGGAAGCTATAAAGGAAGGGTAAAGCAACCCAATTCAACATTATGTAGATTTTGACTTGTCATTGAAGAGGGGCGCATCTCAGGAGAGATAGTTTAGTGGATTCCGAGAGGAAGACACCAGTTGGTTGATTTCGGTGTTGAGAGATACACCCTAGTCACTAGGAAGATCATCCAGGTCTTTCATCATTCTTCAACAACAGTTACACAGATTGCAGCAGCAAGGATGCACTCATTTAGGGTGAGGGCACAACTTCTGAGGAGGTTCAGTGGATTGACTTGTCCCTTTCAGGGAGAGTTCAAAGATTCCCCTCCGACCCAGTTGAGAGGAAGGAAATGCACATCTTTTGCCCGGTTCCTCGTCAGATTCCGACAGACGAATCGTCTGGGGCACATTTTCCAGACTTGGGAGTGCGACACCTGGGGAGGACACATTCGGGGTTCCCAAGCGATAATCAGTTCAGATCCGGGGAATTCCTTCCGACCCATTTCTCAGTAGACCTGGGCGTTCATTTTGAGACACATCTCAGCCGATTCTGACTGTGGAATCACTAGGGCACAATTTTCCAGAGCAGAGGGGGTGCATTTCCCCTAGGGGGATCCATCCGGGGACCAAATGCACTAGTTGAGCTCCGGACAGTCACCAGGACTGTGAGGCAGAGCAGGGTGCATTGATTGGGACAGTTTCCAAGAATTTTCGAGAGGTATAGCCACCAGGGCGAACTTTCCCGACTTCCAGCAGTTGTCGTACGAGTTGGCATATCCGCCACAGTTCTTCATCTCATCCATTGTATTCCGCGACATTCTTCGGGTATCGGGTATTATTGTTTTAGTTTTTTTTGTATTCGAGCTAAGATCCTTTTGTCATTGATCTAGCCGAGTGATTCATTTTATTTAGCCGCATTCGACATTTGTACTCCACGGAGATTTCATAATATAAGCTTTGCAGTCTTTTGTTGCCATTATTATTTGAATGCTCATTTATATGCTGTAAACAATTAATCCTACACACACATTAGCAGAGTTTCCTAGACTAGCCTAGTTAGGAACATTACAGATATGCGCACCCTCCTTCCTTGACTTTGCCTGAAGATCCTTGCGCCCTTGCTTTTTCCCTTTGCTGATTGAAGAACCCTTGCACACAATCTGCCCTTTGCATGCACTCACAACAACCCACAAACCAGATCCAAGGAAGCTCCACTCCAAATGCTACCTGCTAGCCTTGCGCCCTCCTCCTTGTGATGTCTCGTTCCCAAGAGTAGGCCAGCAGGGAGTGACTTAGTAGTCTATGTGTTCCCGTAGACTATTGTCCAGCTCAAACAGGGAACACGATGGAGAAATAAGGGTGATTTGGTGGCTAAACGATAAATTAAGCCAAAAAGCTTAGGAAAAGTCACTTAAGCCTAAGTCAACGAAGAATTAGAATGAAAAGGTGCTAAAGGGGGACTTAATTAATTAATTATTCACCTTAGGAGGAAACGCGCCTAGATTAAGTGAGGTCAATGGTGAATTAGATTGGGAGGGTATAAAGGGAGGAATTTGACCTAATTCCTCATTATGCATTGTTATGATTTGATGTCGAGAGTTCCCAGAGGAGGAAGAGAGTCGACTTTACTGTTTTGTGGATTTCTGGAGGAAACCACCACCATTGATCGGTTTCGGTGTTGAGAGACACACCCTAGCCCATCGGAGATACCATCCAGGTATTTCACCGTGCTATTCAGGAGTATCCAGTTGCAGTGTGCGCAGCTCAGCCAGTGAGGGCGCAAGCCAGATTGAGGGTTTGTGGAGCTGCACGAGGTCCGAGCTCAGATTGCATTTTTCTTCCGACCCAGTTGAGATCCAGCCAGGGCGCTTAGATTGAGCCACTTTCCATCAGATTCTGACAGTGGAATCTTACAGGGCACTTCATCCAGCCATTTAGGGCGCAACTCTTTCGGCAAGTTATTTGAGGTTGCAGATGGAGCATCAGAGCAGATCCGGGGAAACCCTCCCGACCTTGTTCCCCATTTGGCAAGATGATCGTTTTGAGTCCTATAGCAGCTGATTTCGTTGGTGGTATCATTTGGGGCGCATCCAGTGTCCCAAGAGGTGCGTAAACCCCCCAGGGGTCGAGATCCAGTGCCTCAAAGACTAGATCTGACATCCGACACTCATCCATTTCAGTCTAGAGGCCAGGGCGCTTCTATTGGGACAGTTTCCAGCTCATTCTGACGGGTCTAACCTCCAGACGAGTTTTCAGCTTATGACGGTTACCGTACTTCTCCGGAATCGCCTATTTTGTCGATCTATTCGTGCATGCATCAGATCTTCCTTCATCCTCTGATCACGGGTATTTTTATGCTATTTGCTTGTATTCCAGTGACGATCCATGAGATCTAACTGACGACTATACTCTATATTTCCAGTATGTTATTGTATTTCCATGCTTGAGTCGCATAATACATATTATTGGGTAGTGATGTTCTTTATTTCCGCATGCATCCTCTATATACTGTTTAAACCATAAATATACAACATGCACATGCAATAACCATAAACATCTCAAACACACAACTGAAACGCATCTAGAAACCGCCAGAGTATCAGATCTGAAGATAAAACGCATCCAGAAACCCCCAGTGTATCAGCTTTGCGAGACAAAACATTAGATCAGTAGCAAATATCTTGATTAGCGGGATCATGGATATTTCAGTGGTATCAGAGGTTTAGTCCTGCCAGCCTGTGACTAAAGACTATGAGTGCAGCAGAAGACCTAGATGGCCGTGAGCACGTAGGTGACGAATATGTCACTTACAATAGGCGCAAGGAAAGAAGGCCTAGGCCTAACTTTCCTCCTTTCCCTCCCAGTTCAAAGGAAGAGAAAGAGGCACAAAGAGAAGCATAGAGAAGAGCAGAGCACGAGGTCAAGCACGAAGCAGAGAGGAGGCTGGGTGACAGATATGAGCGACCAGCGGGCAGTGGTAAGGCCCCCATGGAACCAGAGGCAACCTTCATGCAGGTTATCAGTGATATGTTAGCTAGTCAGCGGACCATGTCTCAGTCTTGGCTCAGGTGGCTGATAGATTGGCTATGGTGTACATTCCGGGCACACAATCCCCAAATGCAGCACAGGGGAACTTAGGGGCAGGCTGTAGACCCCAGTCACCCACTCGCAGATACACCCCTGCGAGTAGGATTCCCCGACTGCTGTTTCCTAGTTTCTGGAGGGCACCCCCGGTAGTTCCACAAATGTCGATAGCACAGAGACCGCCCACTCATGTAGAGGACATTGCAGAGTATCGGAGAGAGTATGCAGCATTGGGCCGTGACTTCCATCAGGATATGACCCTAGTCAAGTATTGTGGGCTCAGACTTAGGAACCGCCCTAGAGAGCCACAGAGAGGAGGGTTGCAGCCGCAACAGCAGCAGGGGCATAACATTGATTTCATCCGGAAAGTTGGTAAACTCACCATACCTTCTTTCGACGGATCGTCCAAATGCACCGCGAGAGCTTGGGTACAAAAGCTTGACACCTACTACAGGCTCAACCAGATGACCGAGACATAGGCCATCAGTTTTGCCACCTTACACTTAGAGGGTGAAGCACACGAGTGGTGGTATCAAGGATTGGTGACATTGGGCCACAGTCGCATCACCTCCTACCGAGAGGTCACAGTCGTAGCTCTTCCTAACAAACATTTGGGGTTGCATGCAGAGTATCAGAGCAGATCTGGGGAAACCCTTCCGACCCAGTTTCACATTTGGCGAGACAATCATTTTGAGCCCTATAGTTGCAGATTCCGTTGGTGGAATCCTTTTAGGCGCATCCAGTGTCCAAGGAGGTGTGCAAATCCTTAGGGGTCCAGATCCAGTGCCTCAGAGACTAGATCCGAGATCTGACACTCATCCATTTTAGTCTAGAGGCTAGGGCGCTTTTATTGGAGTAGTTTCCAGCGCATTCCGACGGTCTATTCTTCCGGACGAGTTTTCGAGCTGGTAGCAGTTATCATACTTCTCCGGAATCGCATATTTTTGCTGATCTTCTATCATCTTCTATCGCATAGAGATTAGATCTGCTATCATCTTCTGATCACGGGTATTTTGATGTTATTTGCTTGTATTCCAGTGACGATCCATGAGATCTAGCTAACGATTATATTCTATATTTCTAGTATGCTATTGTATTTCCATGCTTGAGTCGTATAATGGATGTTATTGAGCAGTTGATGTTCTTTACTTCCGCATGCATCCTTTATATGTTGTTTAAACCATAAATACGCAACATGCACATGCAATAACCATCAAGATCTCCAACATACAACTGAAACGCATCTAGAAACCCCCCCATTGTATCAGATCTGCAAGACAAAACATTAGATCAGTAGCAAATATCTTGATCAACGGGATTGGGGATATTTCAGTGGTATCAGAGCTTTAGTCCTGCTAGCCTGTGACTAAAGACAATGAGTACGGCAGAAGAACCAGATGGCCGTGAGCACGTAGGTGACGAATATGTCACTTACAGCAGGCGCAAGGAAACAAGGTCTAGGCCTAACTTTCCTCCTTTCCCTCCTAGTTCAGAGGAAGAGGAAGAGGCGCACAAAGAAGCAGAGAGAAGAGCAGAGCGCGAGGCTGAGCGCGAAGCATAGAGGAGGCTAGGTGACAGATATGAGCGACCAAATGGCAGTGGTAAGGCCCCCATGGATCCAGGTGCAGCCTTCATGCAGGTTATCAATGATATGTTAGCTAGTCAGTGGACCATGTTACAGTCCTTGGCTCAGGTAGCTGATAGATTGGCTATGGAAGACATCCAGGGAACACAAGCCCCACTGCAGCACAGGGGAACTCAGGAGCAGGCAATAGACCCTTGTCACCCACTCGCACATACACCCCTGTGAGTAGGATTCCACGTCCTTTGTTTCCCACTTTCCAGAGGGCACCCCAGGTAGCAACACAGACACCGATAGCACAAAGACCGCCCACTCATGCGGAGGACATTGCAGAGTATCGGAGAGAGTATGCAGCATTGTGCCGTGACTTCCATCAAAATATGACCCTGATCGAGTATTGTGGGCTCAGAGTCAGCAACCACCCTAGAGAGCCATAGAGAGGAGGGCCGCAGCGGCAACAACAGCAGGGGCATAACATTGACTTCATCTGGAAAGTTGGTAAACTCACTATAACTTCTTTCCACGGATCGTCCAAATGCACCGCCAGAGCTTGGGTACAGAAGCTTGACACCTACTACAAGCTCAACCAGCTGATAGAGACAGAGGCCATTAGTTTTGCCACCTTACACTTAGAGGGTGAAGCACACGAGTGGTGGTATCATGGATTGGTGACATTGGGTCACAGTTGTATCACCTCCTACCGAGAGTTCACAGAGAGACTCATGGACAGATTTGATAGGAGGGATCCAAAGATCCATTTCAGAGATCTAGCCTAGTTGAGACAAACTGGCACAACAGAGGCATTCATCTCAGAGTTTCAGCGGGTAGCAGTGGCAGTGACAGATATATCCGAGTCCCGACTGATCATGTTATTCACAGAAGGGCTCATAGAACCCTTGAGAGGATGGGTGAAGGCATACCGATCTCACACCCTGCAGGATGCCATCCTACGCACTAGAGATTTGGCAGACTCAGTGCCAAAAACTAAACCCTTTTCCAAACCCTTCGTACCACAGAAGGATCGGGACCGAAAGCCATTACAGAGGGAATGGAAGGGTAAGGAGAAGTTGGATGATGAGACGAGGCGAGAGCTTATGAGGAAGAACCTTTGCATCAACTGCAGAGATCCTTGGGTCCCAGGCCATAGGTGCACGGGCAAGGGAGAGATTCACTATATTGAGGTGGCCGTAGACAGTGTGGACAGTGAGGAGGAGGAGCAGGACAGTGGATCCACCAGCTCAGAGGAGGAGCCAGAGTAGGCGGAGGAGCAACCTCCCCGTAGACCACCGACGCCGGCAGGGGCCCACCCACCGGTTGTTCCACAACCTCCTGAGAAGGTTAGCAGACAGAAACCAACAAAGGGCAGAGCCATAGCGATCCTTTCTGGTGTACCTAGGTACGACACCCTTCGGATCAGAGGTACTAGTCAGGGGCAGCAGGCAATCGTCCTGATAGATGGTGGGGCCACCCACAACTTCATTGACGCTTCATTGGTATCGAGACGATCCCTTCAGACAGAGGAGTTTGAGGGATTTGATGTCGCAGTAGCAGATGGCCATACAATGGAGTGTCTAGACAGAGTTCTGGACTTGGAGATTAAGTTGGGCAACAACATCGTGAGAGATACATTTTATGTGGTTGACCTATTAGACACAGATGTGGTTTTGGGAGTTCAGTGATTGATCACCTTGGGTAAAATCACCACCAACTACCAAACCTTGGAGATGGGATTCAGAGACAGTGATGGGAAGAGGGTTGTCCTGAGGGGCATGTCGACAGGAGCACCCAGGACAGTCTCAGCGAAGAGGATGGAGAGGATCTTCAGGCATGGGGAGGCAACATTTGCCGCAGAGTGCTTGATCACTACGCGAAAGGATTCCGAGGGTCTACCACAGTATCAGACAAAGATCAGGAACTTGTTGGGATGACATCAACAGGTTTTTGGTTCGATTTCGCCAGGGAGACCGCCGGACAGGGGATTTGAGCACACCATTGAGTCGGAGGGGTGGTCCAAACCCATGATCACCCCCCCGTATCGTCATCCTCAGAGGTTCAAGGATGAGATAGAAAAAGCAATCAAGGAATTGCTGGCAATGGGACACATCAGACCTAGTAGCAGTCCATTCGCCTCTTCAGTTGTCTTAGTCCTGAAGAAGGATGGTACCATGAGGATGTGCATCGATTACTGGGCTTTGAATAAGAAAACCATCAAAAACCGATATCCTATCCCTCACATTGATGAGTTGATGGATGAGCTGCATGGGGAAGTTTTCTTCTTGAAGAGTGATCTACGCTCTGGATATCATCAGATCAACATCAGAGAGCAGGACATAGAGAAGATGACATTTCAGTGCCATTTTGGCCATTTCGAGTTTTTGGTTATGCCATTCGGGCTAACCAATGTGCCAGCTACATTTCAGTCTTGCATGAACCACATATTCAGGGGGCAGTTGAGGAAATCAGTTTTGGTTTTCTTCGATGACATTTTGGTCTATAGCAAGACATGGCAGGAACATATGGGGCACTTGGAGGAGGTATTGAGCATCATGGATGCGCAGTCACTGTGCGCCAAAGAGTCCAAGTGCGAGTTCGGGATGACAAAGTTGCTTTACTTGGGTCACATCATCAGTGCACTGGGGGTTCAGGTACATCAGGAGAAGATTAGGGACATTTTGGATTGGCCAACACCCAGGAGTTTGACAGAGTTAAGGAGCTTCTTTGGGTTGTGCAGTTATTACAAGAGGTTTGTCAGGGGGTTTTCGCAGTTAGGAGCACCACTCACAGATTTGACCAAGAAGTGTGCCTTTCAGTGGACAGAGGAGTCACAACGGACATTTGAGAAGATGAAGGAGGTTATGATCACATGCCCTGTTCTAGCCTTTCCGGACTTCTCGCAGCCGTTCGTCTTGGAGTGCGACGCATTAGGGGTGGGAATTGGAGCAGTGTTGATGCAGGGAGGGCATCCCATTGTGATTGAGAGAAGGAAGCTCAACGAGTCGTAGCGACTCTACCCTATTTACGACAAGGAAATGCTAGCAATTATGTACGCCTTAACCAAATTCAGGCAGTATCTGGTGGGTAGCAGATTTGAAGTGAAGACTGATCACAACTGTCTCAAGTATTTCCTGGATTAGAAAGACCTCAGTGAGAGACAATAGAAGTGGGTCTCGAAGATCCAAGCCTTTGACTTTGACATTGAGTATGTCAAGGGAAAAAAGAATGTCGTGGCAGATGCCTTGTCCAGGAGGCCACCAGGGTGTTCGATGATGGACATTTGCACGGATTGGAAAGCACACTTGTTGGTGGACTATTCCAAAAACAAATTTGCTTGTGAGGTGATGGATGTACAGGTGGTTGACAATAGATACCGGGTACTAGATGACGTCATTTTCTACAAAGACCGGATCTACTTAGTTCCAAAATCTACCTTAAAGGGGAATATTCCGAAGGTGTCATGATTCGTCTGCAGCAGGGCACCAGGGGTATTTCAAAACTTACGGGAAGATCAAGGAGAGGTTCTCGTGGAAGGGTCTCAAGGATGATCTACTGAAGCAAATCCGGGAGTGCATGACCTTTCAGCAGAGCAAGTCAGAGCAGACACACCCAGCTGGGTTACTACAACCTCTATCCATTCCAGAGCAGAAATGGGAGAGCATTTCTATGGATTTCATCACAGGCCTCCCTCGCGTGAAGGGCAGGGACTGTATATTTGTAGTGGTCAACAGGCTGACTAAATTTGCACATTTCTTTGCCATACACATGGACTACAAGGCCATACAGGTAGTAGAGTTATTTTTCAGAGAGGTATTCAGATTGCATGGCCTACCCAAGCAGATAGTCAGTGATAGAGATGGGCGCTTCATCAACGCATTTTGGCAGGAGCTTTTTCGGTTGACAGGCATAGAGCAAGCCATGAGTACTAGCTACCACCCACAGATAGATGGACAGACATAGATTGTCAACAAATGGGTGGACAACATCGCACATGGGTTAGGTGGTTGCACATGGGTGAGTATTGTTACAACACGACACACCATATGTCTATCAGGATGTCACCATTTAGAGCATTGTATGGATACGATGCACCCACTTTTGTGGAGACTGTATTTGGGGATAGCAGGGTCCCAGTGGCCAAAGATTGGGTGGAGTAGAGCCAAAGGATTCCGCGGGCAGTAAAGGAAAACTTACAGGCAACATAGAATCAACAAAAGATCTATGCAGACAGGCAGAGGTTCGAGCGCAGTTTCAAGTTTGGGGACTTGGTTTTTCTGCTGTTACAGCCATATCGACAGTCCTCCTTGAAGAGGAGTGGAGTAGAGAAACTGAAACCGAGATTTTATGTGCTGTATAGAGTCATCTGGAGAGTAGGCGAGGTGGCATACGAGCTAGAGCTACCGGAGGGTAGCTAGATACATAACGTCTTTCACGTTTCTTTCCTTAAAAGGGTAGTGGGACAACAGATGAACACTTCAGAGGAGTTGCCACCCTTAGATGAGGAGGGCCAGGTGAAGTTAGTGCCAGAGGAGGTGCTCGAGCAGAGAGAGCGCAGGTTGAGGAACAGGGTCATCAGGGAGTGCTTGGTTAGATGGAGGGGTCTTCTAGTGGAGGATGCCACATGGGAGGGAGAGCATATTTTGCAACACCCAGGGTTGATGTTGCTTGAGGACAAGCAATCTCAGGAAGGGAGGACTGTGATGTCTCGTTCCCAAGAGTAGGCAAACAGGGAGTGACTTAGTAGTCTATGTGTTCCCGTAGACTATAGTTAGGCTCAAACAGGGAACAAGATGGAGAAATAAGTGTGATTTGGTGGATAAACGATGAATTAAGCCAAAAAGCTTAGGAAAAACCACTTAAGGCTAAGTCAATGAAGAATTAGAATGAAAAGGTGCTAAAGGGGGACTTAATTAATTAATTATTCACCTTAGGAGGAAAAGCGCCTAGGTTAAGTGAGGTCAATGGTGAATTAGATCGGGAAGGGTATAAAGGGAGGAATTTGACCTAATTCCTCATTATGCATTGTTATGATTTGATGTTGAGAGTTCCCAGAGGAGGAAGAGAGTCGACTTTACTGTTTTGGTGGATTTTTGGAGGAAACCACCACCATTGATTGGTTTCGGTGTTGAGAGACACACCCTAGCCCATCGGAGATACCATCTAGGTATTTCACAGTGCTATTCAGGAGTATCCAGTTGCAGTGTGCGCAGCTCAGCTAGTGAGGGCACAAGTTAGATTGAGGGTTTGTGGAGTTGCACGAGGTCTGAGCTCAGATTGCATTTTCCTTCCGACCCAGTTGAGATCCAGCCAGGGCGCTTACATTGATCCACTTTACATCAGATTCTGATGGTGGAATCTTGCAGGGCGCATCATCCAGCCATTCAGGGCGTAGCTCTTCCGGGAAGACATTTGAGGTTGCAGACGGAGTATCAGAGCAGATCCAGGGAAACCCTCCCGACCCAGTTCCGCATTTGGCGAGACGATCGTTTTGAGTCCTATAGCAGCTGATTCTGTTGGTTGAATCATTTGGGGCGCATCCAGTGTCCCAGGAGGTGCGCAAACCCCCCCAGGTGTCGAGATCCAGTGCCTTAGAGACCATATCTGACATCCGACACTCATCCATTTCAGTTTAGAGGCCGGGGCGCTTCTATTGGGACAATTTCTAGCTCATTCCGACGGGTCTAACCTCCGGACGAGTTTTCCAGCTTGTAACAGTTACCATACTTCTCTGGAATCGCCTATTTTGCCGATCTATCCGTGCATGCATCAGATCTGCCTTCATCTTTTGATCACGGGTATTTTTATGCTAGTTGCTTGTATTCCAGTGAAGATCCATGAGATCTAACTGACGACTATACTGTATATTTCCAGTATGTTATTGTATTTCCATGCTTGAGTTGCATACTACATATTATTGGGCAGTGATGTTCTTTATTTCCGCATGCATCCTCTATATACTGTTTAAACCATAAATATACAACATGCACATGCAATAACCATAAACATCTCAAACACACAACTGAAACGCATCCAGAAACCGCAAGAGTATCAGATCTGAAGATAAAACGCATCCAGAAACCCCCAGTGTATCAGTTCTGCGAGACAAAACATTGGATCAGTAGCAAATATCTTTATCAGCGAGATCAGGGATATTTCACTCCTCAACTGTGCCCTCCTCCTAGTAAATACACTCACAACAAATAACCGAGGCTCCAACTAGCCTTGCACCCTCCATGAACATGTGCGCCCAAGCTTGCTGTTCTCTCCTTTGAATTCTCACTTCTCTACTCCTCACCAAACTCTTAAGGTGAACAAGTGAGCAATTAGCCTCTCCTTTGCCCTTTGCACCCTCCTTAAGGATGCATAAGGAAACCTAATAAATGAGTGGATGAGATTATCTCATCTCATCCTAAGTCAATGGTTGAGATAATCTCAAGTAAATCTCAACTCAAAAACCACTTTACTTAAGTTTCCATAGTTTCACTTTATGTCCCTTCATTCACCCACAAAGTGAATTAATTGTCATTTTAGGATAAAATGACCAAATTTCACTTTTGACTTAAATCTCCTAAGTCAAAGTGAAATTAGACATAAAGTACATGGTACAAGGTACAATGTACCTCCCATATGTGTTTAGAAGCTCACAAACACAAGGGGACCACTTTCCAAGGTACCCAAATCTCAACAAAAAATAGGGAAAAGGGAGGCTCATTAGGACAATGCCCTAGAAAATCGAGAGAGACAGGTGTTAGGCTAAGAAACAGGGAGAAGGGATGCTATATAATAGGGAAAATGGACTCATACTTAGATTGTGTGCTAGAATTTAGGGAGAGCTAATAAAAATTAGGAAAAATGGAGGCTCATTTAAGACTATGTGCTAGGAAATAGGGAGAGAAAAAGGTGGAGGCTAGAAATTAGGAAAAATGGAGGCTCATTTAGGACAACGTACTAGAAAATAGGGAAAAGGAGGTGCATTAAATGAGACATAGGAAATATGCATATGATGGAAGATGAATGCACCCTAATTAATAGGAGCCAAGGCACATGTGTGAAATTAAAGGATAATTAATGCATGAAAAGTGAAAAAATGATGATTGAAGTGAAGGATAAGTAAATTGAGCTTTAATTAGCCCAATCTCGACGATGTGATTTGCCACCTCATCCACATGCCTCCTTCATTAATTATTTTTCAATTAATTGCTTCATTCCTTGGAAAGTGCGCCCCTTTCATTAATTAAGCCACTCAGCTACCACATGTCACTCTGCATCACTATCATTTGTCGGAATTTGACCCTGCCAATTGTCACCTTTGGAGATGACAACCCTTGCTATAAATAGAAAATGCTAAAAATAGGGGTCCGACTCTAAAAAATAGGAAATTGCCAAATATGTCCATGATGACTAGGAAACCACTGCCATGTGTCAAATGTCTAAAAATAGGCATTGCTAAAAATAGAATCTCGATGCATGTCAATGATAACATACTCATCGGATTCAATTTTCTGTGAGGATTCTAGGTATGTGCTCAGAATTGACATGCGAGCCCCCGTGCTGCCCCTAATAAAAATAGAAATACTGACAAGTCATCCTGGAAAAGGCCCAATAGACTCAAAATGTCTCAAGGATCGATATTGCGTGTTCAGAATCCTGATATGAGGCCTGGAGCTCAACCTACTAAAAATAGAAAGTACCTGCAATATCCCTGGAAAAAGTATCATCGGGCTTAGTATCGTGAAGGACCAATACTGTATGCTCAAAACTGTCAAATGAGTCTTCAGTCACTATCTCCTAAAAAGTAGGGTCACCTGCTATATATAGACATCTCTGTCAAATCCATGTGAAACTATGCTAGCTCTATCTCTGAAACAAAAACAACCATATACCAGTCCTATAGTTGTCTCTGATGGGAACTGTTATCCACCAGTTTGCACAAACTGGATTTCCTGAAGAGCCGCCAAAGATTGCGCAGTCAGTGCTCATATGACAGAGTTCAGAGTTCAGCCGGTCTTTCAAAAGACCACCTTTTTTCGCATTTCCACCATTGTAATAAATGACCTGAGTATGAGATATTGTAAAAGACTATTGGCCACCTAAGACATAGGTATGAGCATGTACTCTAGAGTGTTTTTTTTTCACTTGTTAATTATTTTTTCTGCCAGCCTTTACGGGCGATTAAATAATTTCTAAGTTTTTTCACTCAGAAGACTGACTCCAGAGCTGGAGTATGTGCTGGTGGTTAGGCCTTGCCATGGAAAACCAATGCCTAGTCTCTGAATGTTGATATTATGGTAGCTGCGGGCGGTATTTACCTCCACATGTAACCCTGACAATAATATAATATTCTGGGAAGCAAGAAGTAACCCTAAAACATTGAACATAACCCTAGAAGACGAGTCGGCTCAAGGAAATAATTAATATTAAGTATTTAGTCTCTAGAATAAGAAGTTGGCCTAGACATCTCAGGAAACAGTATAAATACAAGCAGCCAGACCGCATTTTGTACACACTGCTCAGAATTGTAGCTGGGAAGAAGTGCGCACTGCAGGAGCTGGGCTAGTGCACAAGTCTGGGGAGCAACTGCAGCCGACAACTGCTGCAATCTGGTTTCTTGGTTTAGGCTCAGATTTTCTGTTGGTTATGGTTGGACTTTCTGATCAGTCCTGGTTATCCTTATGCATTAGTCGTGATTGGCTATTTGTTTGCTTCTAGAATCATTCTCTGTCAAGGTTAAGGTGCTCGGGGGTGGCTTCGACCTATGGTTGGGTGACAATATTGCTATATTGTCTATGGTTAAACGAGCACATCCATTACGTTCTAACAAGTTATGGGTCCACACTATCTTCGGACAGTGTAACCACCGGAAGATAGATTGGGAGGATTTGCTCAGTTGTAGTTGCAGTTGCAGCCAGTTTTTGCTGCAGCAACGAAACCCTAACCCTCTTGTTGAGGCACCTTAAGTGAAGGGATTGACCTAATTTCTGGATAGCCTAGTGCGCCCTAGCCTAGCGCACCTCTTGGTATTCTCAGCAAGCCAAGGCGTCAAGTTTGAGTTTTTTGTCAAAGTCAAAGGTTGACCAAGTCAAAGCAGTTATGACTTACTCTATGAAGTAAAAAAAACAAGTTAGAAGGGGCTTCTAACTTCAGAGCGTGGAAGACAAGGATTGACCTCATCCTTGCCAAGAATAAGGTGTTGGACATCGTGAAAGGAAAGATCATGGAACCGGAATTCAAAGAAGGAAAAGAGAAGGAACCTTAGAATGTTGCAGTTATGGAGAAGTTCAAAGATAATGACATCAATGCCATGAGTATCATAGTGGATTCTATAAAGACCACATGATACCCTACATCTCCCATCTTGACTCTTCTAAGAAGATGTACGATGCCCTAACAAACCTCTTCTCAATCAGAAACATTGGACAGGTAATGAGTTTGAAGAATGAGCTCCGTGACATGAAAATGAATGATGATGACAACATAACATCATACTTTGTGAGGATCTCTCAGTTAAGAGATCAACTACAAGCTATTGAAGAAATCATTTCAGAGAAGGAACTGGTAAATATAGTACTCAATGGTCTTGCCAAGACATGGGATGCATTTGCCGCAAGCATGACACAAGGAAGGAGTATCCTACATTCGAAGAACTTTGGATTTGCTGTGCACAAGAATAATCAAGGATTAGTGAAAAAGAGAAATCCCAAAAGAAATACGATGATCATGCCTTCACAACAAGGTTCAAGAATTTCAGGAGTAAAAGGAAGTTTGGCTCAAAGAAGAAGCCAAATCAAGAGAAAGATATGTCAAAAATACAATGCTTCAACTGTCGAAAATATGGTCACTACAAGAATCATTGTCTCGAGCTAAAGAAAAGGAAGGAAACACACGAAGCATCAGTTGCCGAAGAAAGGAAACCCTCAAAGAAGACCAAGCAGGATAAAACAAACTTCTTCTTCTAAGACAAGGTAACAATATTCTTCATAGTTCTTGTACATACCATGTTTACATAGTTTTTGTTCATATCTTGCATATCTATTTCTTAGAAGATAAAATGTTCAAAGAGAAACAATACCTATGGAAGAATAACAAGATAAGGATTGATATCACGATGACTCTAAGACAAGCAATGCACATGGATAGATGAAGTACATTGACAATCCTTGGTAACAATTCCTGTGGAAGCTATTACAACTGCCGAAATCAGAATCAAACTTGAAGAAACCTAGAAGAAGTAAGAACCGAAAGAAGTCAACAATCAAATGGAAAAGACTTGTGACACTTTGCAGAAGGCAATAAGGATGTAGACATAAGCATGGACTCTCTTAGATGGAGGGAGCCGATTATATAATTCCAAAAGAAGAGCATGCATTCATGCATGAAGCAAGGATTAGGAGGGAGCTAATCCTAAATAATATGATGCATTGAAGATTATGAAGTATCTATCCATGTTCCCATCAATGGTAGCAACCATGAACAACATCACGTGTTCAGTTTGACTTTAGAAGAAGTCTTCTTCAAAAAGAAGCCGTAAAGTATCACTGGTTGTCCATGCACATCCATTATCCTATGATGAAAGGAAGAAAGTTGGAAACTTCAGGGCATGGAATCTATAGAAAACTCCATGGACCCAAGAGCTAAAAAGAAACAGGAGGAAGAACATGAAGATTCTAAGAGAGAAAGAAAAGCTAGAACAACCAGTCATTATATCAAGAATCACAAGACTACCAGTTTAGTCTGAACCCTCTAGAAGCAATCAAGCAGAAGAAATAGAAGCTGTGATAAAGAACAGTGTATGGAAGACTTATGAATGGAAGCATTGTGAGATCCAGAACTAAAGGGTTTTCCCAGATGGAGGGAGAAGACTAGGATGATAGCTTGCTCCAGTAACAAGACATACTTGAGCCATTATATCTCCTGCAATATCTATGGGTTGACATCAGATGAATGTAAGGACTGTTCTCCCTAACAGAGTAATTGAACAAAGAAGCGTATGAAGAGCAACCTCAAGGTTTTGAGGTATACTAGAAAGAGACTCTTATATGCAGATGGAAGAAGATCTTGTATGATTTCAAACAACTTGGTGCAGAGCCTCCAATGCACAGCAGAAGGATGGTGAAAAACTTTCTATAACAGAGATATTGTATCAGAATGGTTACTCAGAAGTCCAGGATGATGGATTGCTAATCCACCACAAACTCTCATGATGACAAAAGAAGTGCCACTTGGATATGTTCCAGTTTGACCCTTGCCACTATGTTATGAGCTAGCAGGAAACAAAAGAGCTGAGTCCAACTATGATATACTATAATGATCAGAGCTATATGAAGCCTTCAGAGAAAACTATTGTTCCAGAAAGACCGAAGTACATTGTGATCAAGCATTACATTCTCCGTGATGAGGTCCAGAAAGGAGAAGTGGTTCTCCAATATATCTCCACAGATGAGCAGATAAGTAGATATTTTGGTAAAGTCTCTTACCAAGATGAAAGAGTTTGCTTACTCATGAAACAAGTTGTAGCTCGTGGAGACGACTTCCTTATTGAAAAGGGAAGAGATGACCCCCAGGTTGGGAGGGAGCACTGATGTGTTATTGATTTATGGACAATCATTTTTCAGTTCGAAAAATGGTCCAGGATGAGCAGTTCCTTTCCAGTTTGGAAAGTGGTTTGAGATTTCTAACGGACAGACATTTTCCAGTTCAGAAAATGGTCCAGATTGAACGATCATTTTCGTAATGAAAATGGTTTGATGGATTGTTGATGTACCATAGACAACGGTTCCCCTTGTGGCCAGTGTGGGGGCATGGTCTAGGACAGTCTTTCTTCTTGGCAGTCACTCTCAGTAGTGGTCAAGAAGACTGGTCTGCCTCGCTGGACAATCATTCTTTCGAAGCTCACGGTTGTGAGTAGTTTCAAAGAATGGTCCGTTTTGAAGGTTGGTGCAGGACAGTCATTCCCTAGGGTAGATTCATTCTCTCCAGGATGCACTTTGTTTAGTGCCGAAGGAATGGCCCAGATAGGTGAATGGTCCAGGTTCAGAAATCAGGGACAGACATTCCCTAGGGCAGACTCATTCTCTCGAGGTTGCACTTTGTTTAGTGGCGGAGGAATGGCGCAGATAGGTGAATGGTCCAGGCTCAGAAATCAGGACAATTATTCTTCTATGTTTGAGAAGAATAGTTCGGTAGCTCATGACTAATGTTTTACCTTCTAAGGGCAGATGCTCTTCCAGATCTCACAGATGTGAGTGGAAGAATGGTCCAGATGACTCAGTTTATATCATGACATTGTTTTTTTGTGCAAGTTGATATCGGATGATATAATTGCTATGGAGACTGCATGTCTCTGGACAATAGATGTATGCTACTGTGGTGGATGTGTTCCACTGGTTGTGACTATGTGTCACTGATTAAGAAGCTGTGTGCTACTTGGCGTGGTAGTGTACCACTGGATTGTAGTTATGTACTACTATGGATAGACACAGTTGTGTTCTATTGAATGACATTGTTCTGATTGCCTTGTAGACTATCAGTAGTGTTGAAAATGATCATAACCTAGATGGATGATCAGTGTACTGATGAACAGACATTCTCCAGACGGAAAATGGTCCAGGACATTTATTCTTCTAGGACATATGCCCGGAGTAGAAGACTGTTTTTTTTGTATCACTCCTTGGAAAGAGTGACTTATTCAACATCATGTCTAATTACTCGGAGTATGGTTTTGAGAGATGATGCAGTTAGATGACACTGATAGTGATATTGGTGCTCGTGATCTAATCATGAGATAGTCTATACGACTATGATGATGCTACTGATTCAATGGTATGTTTGTGCTCAAGACCATTGCCATTCAATATCTCCCTAGCTAGGAGAGAGTGTTGATATTATGGTAGCTGCGGGAGGTATTTACCTCCACATGTAACCCTGATGAGAATAGAATATTCCGGGAAGCAAGAAGTAACCTTAAAGCATTGAACATAACCCTAGAAGACAAGTCGGCTCAAGGAAATAATTAATATTAAGTATTTAGTCTCCAGAATAAGAAGTCGACCTAGATAGCTCAGGAAACAATATAAATACAAGTAGCCATACCTCATTTTGTACACACTGCTCAGAATTGCAGCTGGGAAGAAGTGCACACTGCAGGAACTGGGCTAGTGCGCAAGTCTGGGGAGCAACTACCGTAATCTGGTTTCCTGGTTTAGGCTCGGACTTTCTGTTGGTTATGGTTGGACTTTCTGATCAATTCTGGTTATCCTTATGCATTAGCCGTGATTGACTATTGGTTTGCTTCCGGAATCATTCTCTGTCAAGGTTAAGGTGCTCGGGGGTGGCTTCAACCTATGGTTGGGTGACAATATTGCTATATTGTCTATGGTTAAACGAGCACATCCATTACTTTCTAACACTGAATGTATATGAGCTCATACTAGGTCATCTTGATTGAGTCTTATGGAAATTGCGGCTAGGTTTGATAGGTTTTTTTTAATGTTTCAGTGAATTAATTAAATTCCCGCAAAAATGGAATTTTTTAATTTTAACTTCTAAGTCAATAAGTTGTAAAAAAATGGCATCAAACATTATTAGATGCCATATTTATGGTCGTTTTCCAGTTCAAAGTATCATGTAAACCCCTATTTCCCTTCTTTCGAGACAAAAAAGTGATTATTTTCACTAAAAAATGAAAAATACTCTAAAAATACGGAAACTGGGTGATTTAATTAATTTCCTATTTTTTAGGAGAGCTGGGGAACATGTCAGAAACATGTTTTTCTTGTGTCCCCAGTTGACTGAAGACCAAGGCGAGTTTAGCTACGATGGAGGCGACTTCACTGGGGGTGAAAGGCATGGAGGAGATCTCAAAGTGAGGACTCAACCCCACTTGATGAGATGGCATATCCTAAAGGGATGACGCACATCCCAAAGCCCTCACGCATCCTCACACTCCCACTTCACTCCCTCACCACTCCACTCCACCTCACTCATCCTCACTTCACTCACCCTACACTCCCCCATCACCCTACTCCACTACCCATCCACTCCACACATCTCCCATTCACTAAGTGCGCCACTCCCTAACCCTATGTGCATCTCCCCCTTTACTCTCACGCATCCCCCCCTTTACTCTCATGCATCCCTCTTGGAGTTGTCACCCCTTATGCTATATAAACAAGCATACCCCTCTCCATTTGCTAGAGTTGGAGCTTTGGGAAGATAGACCTATTGTTGTATCATTTTATCATTTCTAAGTTGAATAAAGAAGACTTCGGAGTTCCATTGGTGTTGATGCTATGTGTGGATGCTTGAATCTTATGCTATTGTTATGAGGTAATCTGTATTTTGCTTCAATCTTGTATATCTTTTGCAAAGGGTTTGAAGGTATGCTGTCATACAGTAGAGTGAGATAAATCTAGTTTGATTAATCTCATTTCTTTTCTATAATTCATGAACTTTTGTATTGCATTGTCTTCTTTTCGGTTAAATTAACATGCATATCTGAGTTTCTGTTTATGTAGGAGAGACCTTCGTTAACAGTGTTTGCAGGGTTGAAGTATATTATTTGCAGGTTCTTGAAGCTTGGGGGATTGATTGGTTGTAGCTTCAACCTTCAGTTGTCCAAGATTTTCAAGGAATAGAGCTCCCTCTACTCTTCATCAAGGACTCCATAGCCCACATTTTCAATTCTTGGAAAGAAAAACAGAGTTTCTTCTTTTCTCCCTCTCACATTCTTCAAAGTTATTTGGTTACTTCCTTCATGCAAGCTTGAGAAGCTAGTTTCAAATTTAAAAGTTTAACTTAGTTTCTTTTGCATGCAAAGTATCTATATCTAGGGATTTCTTTCATCTATCTAAAGCTAGATCTTGTTAAGAAAAGCTCCTTTATCGCTAGTTTCTTTCCTGTAAAATTGAAAGGCTTGAAGGTGCATGTTTAATTGAGCTTCATTTCTGTTATTTGGCAATATTAAAGTGCTTTCATTTGCTGTTCTAAAAGGTAGCCCCAAAATCTTTAAAAATTTCAAGTTTTAGCATAACTTTTACTTAGTCTTTTTTTGTATTTTCTCAATAAGATTTGACGTACTCCCTAAGCTGTCCAAAAGTGATTTTGGGCATCTTTTGGAGTATTTTGTTTGCTTTTTTTTGCAGGACATTGGACAGCCAAAGGAAGATTCTGTCGATTTTTGGCGAAATCAGAGCTTTCGGAGCACCCCGGGGGGTTTCTACTTCATCAAAGAAGTTCTTTCCTTTAAATTTCTTGTAGTTTTTCAAGATCCAAAACTTATAAGGATCCAAGTTTCTAAAGTTAAGCTCAAAGAGAACTTTGTTCTCAGTGTAATAGGTTTAATAAAAGCGGGCCCTTTGAGGCCAGTTTCTCCATCCCCATTAGGGGGATTTGTGTGTCGTGGTTTGGATTTCTTTCTGTTGGTGCATGTTTAATCTTTTGATTGCAAACACACATACAAGTTAAGCTAATCTAACACACAATAACACTCATATTTCGCATGCATGTTTAAATTTCACTTTCTATCTTTATGCATGTTCAGTTCAATGTTGGTTTCCTACACTCAACAATAAATTTTGCAAAGTTCTAAATTTTTGTTTTTGCAAAGCTCTTGCAAGTCTCTATTCAGTTACAAAGCAGGTTACAAAGTTTATCTTTTGCAGTCTTGCAAGTTCTCTTTTTAGTTACAAAGCAGGTTACAAAGTTTATTTCTTTCAGTCTTGCAAAGTCAATAAACCTTGTTTGTAGTCTAATTAGGGAAATCTCCGAAGTTGTTAGGTCAATGAGCGGGAAAACGCCTAAGGGTAATCTGTGAAGTAAGGCGGGCCCTCTCGGGATCTGGTTTTCCCACCCGTTTTGGACATCTGATGCCCTTAGTGAGGTTACTGTTGAGACCTCTTGGGTTTTGGTAAGTTCTACGCAAGTTTCCAAACAAAGAGGTAGCCTCTAAAGAAGCCACATATTCTCTCATTAACTCAACTTTAATTTACCTTAATAAAACACTCGATCAACAATTGCCCACGACTCCTTTTAAGGCATTGGTATAATTGGTTTATCTTTATGTGAGCAATCTTCTACATTCATGCAATTGTCTAACTTATATTGTTAAATCTTACAGATCTTGTATCCTTTCAATATATGCATGCTTATGGACAAATGGTTTATTGATTATCTCAAATGATGAGGAATGTATTTATTTTATTAAAGCAATAAACTCCTAGAAGTAGTTCTTTTGCTTTCTTAGTTTAAAAGAGCCTTAGATTATTTTCATGGGGACTACCCCCCTTGGCTTCGCTAGGAGTTGCCCCTTGGCTTCGCTAGGAGTTGGCCTAGACGGAGGAGTTGAGGATCAGGTGACAACACCTGGACTTTAAACTTGCCCCCAAGGACACACCAAGTGGATTGAAGGTTTCTTCCACGTTAACCCAGGTGTGTATAAGGCGGCAACAGGAACCAACCTTTGGCTCACACAACTGCTAAAACTCTGGCAAAAACTCTGAATGACGGCCCAACTTGTGTATGCTGGCTCTTAACCGTCTGGATCTCCAAGGAAGAAATCTAGGGGTTAACATATCCTAGACGTACAAGATTAGAAGAAACCTCTCTAGTCGAAGTAGAATCTGACTGCATCAGCCTCGATCTCTGCCACTCCTCTTTTTCTCCATGATTCTTTCATTAGAAGCTTTGTACAAAAAACTGTTAAAGTTTCTGCTATTATTAGGTTACTTTCAATTTACTTGATAACAATAGCATAGACATGATCACTGAGAGAAACACAATCACAAGAGTACACAAGCATTTATGCTGGGAAACCCTCAAGGGGAAGAAAACCCAGCAAAACTTCCTTAATATAGATAGCCAATACAATGCCAAGATAATGAACTGGACAACAGAGAATATCCAACACTGAGCAACACGCCTCTCTCTCTTCCTTCTTCCGGCAACCGACAACTTCAGCTTCCTTCAAAACTTGCGCACTATATGAGTGAGCTGTGTGTGTGTGTTCAAATGAGGCGCTGGTCTCTCTTATTTATACAATTCTGGCACGTGTGGAAGTGTCTCTTCACTGGCAGGGCCGACTTCTTCTTCTGGGTGGTTATAACCACCTTTAATATATTCTGGGGCCGACTTCTTATTTAGCCTATTACAATTAGGGTTTGACTAATCCGCAAAAGGGGATTTGGTCATTTACAATACCCGACATGATCAATCCACAAAAGGGGATTGATATAATCAATAATAAATATATTTTATCTTTATCCACAGAAGGGGATAAGAATATTCTTTGCAGTTACACAATATTTTAACACTGCCTCTTAACAAGAAGGATATTCTTTATCTTTTGACAGGTCACTGGATGTTGACATCAACTAGGTAGCAGCATCCACTGGATAACTCATCCACTGGGTAATCTTCATTAACTGGATAACTGGAGGCATCCACTTGGTCATTTGGCATCATGATCATTGACTGGCATATCTATAGATCATCGGAAGTTTTGTTCTCTTTATCTTCGTGCTTAAGATACTCTTTCTTTCTTTCGTCTTCACGGAGAAGATACTTCTTTCTTATCTTCACACAGAAGATATTCTATGAGTTTTGCCTTTCCTTTTATGTTCTCCCTTCTCTTGTAGTCATATATCTCACCCATCCACTGGGGAGGACTACTACGATAGCTTCACTCCTAGTCATCCCACATGAACTAGAGA
>ML794697.1:147132-160327 GCA_009831015.1 Picea engelmannii
GGCTAAGACCTTTTACAAATTCATCATGCAAACACCTCTTATTACAATTTTTTATGGAAATGTAGAGTAACAGGGTGGTCTCTTTGACCGGCTGAATTTCTGAACTCTGAATTTTGAACAATAATGTTCAATCTTTGGCGGCTTGCTGGAAATTCACCATAGTGCAACTTGGTGGATAACAGTCTCATCTGTCAATCTCTGGTGATCCACCCCTATGCTGTTGTGTGCAATAAAGACTCTCCTGTCAGGTGGTCTCGGCCCACCAACTCTCCATGTCCCCTGCGACTGTCTATCTCTCCCTATGCTGCTGTCAATGATGAAAGTATCGGGAAAAGCTAACAGAGACATATGTAACCGACTGTATGACTGGAAAGTATCATACGCTTTGGTCAATCCCCAGGATTGGACCAAAAGCGCATCCACTGGCACCTAGGGTGAATAATCGTCTAAACTCCAACTCTCAGGTACAACAGTAGATAAATCCCCAAACTACTGGTCAATCACTCTCCCTCCATCATCACTCAAATAACTGCTGCTACTGTGAAGGTGATCTTCCAGAACAATGCGCTGCTACAAAGGAGAGGAATCTCCATGCTCCACTAAGTGTGCATACTCCCTACTATCCAATACGTCCCCTTGAATCCCACTGTATATCTCTCTCATCATCATATGTCCAAGGTGTACTGCTGGATCCTCCTCTGTGTGGATATCAACCAATCCTGGAACACAAATGCAAGTGTCCTCATAACTGCCTCTGGCTCTGTAATCCTCTTGTTTATGTGTATGACCGACTGCCTCAGAACTACTCATGAACAGTGGCCCCTGTGACACCCAGACATCCTCCAACAATGTAACTGAGGAACATATCTGACTCTTTGCCAAGATAGATAGGGTGTATCACTGACCAGTCTCCTCAAGGAGCTTCTCCAATCTGGACTCCGATTCTTGAAGGGTTGTCTGTGTGCCTTTCAAGAATCCTCGTGTGCTGCCCAACTCATGAGTGAGTCGGTCCACCTCCAACTCCTGCTCCCTCAGGGCCCTGTGATAAATCTCGCCAAACTCCAATAGGTAATCTCTGTCCATCAACAACTGCTGGTAGTCGATCCTCATCACAACCACTCTCTCCCTGAGAGTATGAAAGTCATCCATGGCAAATCCCCCATCTGAACTATCATGTGCCATCGATGCCCTCCAACAATAATCTGCCACAAATGCATGTGTGTCATCGATGCGTCTAGTGGCTTCCATGATCATGTCCTCACTGTCTCTCAACTGTCCTGCCAAGTATCGCGACTCCTGATCGCAGTCCTGTTGAGGTGCTACCTTATGCCCCTCACTGCTAGTGTCAACCATGGAATCCCCAACAATGCTTTCCGCAAACGATAAGGCACTGAACTGCCCACTGTCCACTGTGCTACTGAGTCCTCCTGTATGCCATTGCACACCATCACCAATTGGTAGCCCCATCCAAATCACACTGTATCCTGTATGGGCAGTTGTATCCTCCTGTGCACTCACCCAACTACTATCATCTGCGCCTGGATCCCATACAGATGTGTCCAGATATGTGCTATGACCAATAAGGAGTGCATCCTATCACTGCAAACCGGTCCTGGAAGTAAGTGTCCCATCCAACTGTCAGTCTCCATAACCTGATCAAACAATGGAGTCTCCAAAAGAGGTGACTCACTCTCCTCATACTGATAGGTATGTGTAAGGTCCACGATCTCCAAGTCATGTCTCTCCTCCTGGGTCTGCAGACCCATATGCCCCTGATGTACAACCCTCACACAAGGGTCCTCCACCATAACATAGATGCCACCGATATCCTCATGTGTCATGGCTATCATAGGTGTCTGAAAAGATGACAAATGTGTCACGGTCATAATAGAAAGCTCATCCTCCTCCACGCATGACTCCTCGACAACCATGTCTACACCCAAGGGCAGGTCATCCGACCTTCTAGTCTCATCATATGTCAGTGTTAACACATGTGAATCCTCAAACGTGTCACCACTGTGTTGAAGTGTTGAATTCTCAACACTGTCTGATGGGGAAGATAAAGAACATTTGCTATTATCTTGTCCATCCAACTGTCCCTCAAATGCGCAAAATTCACTAGCCTCATCGGATTGCTCTAAATAGGCATCTATGGTTGCATCCACCCACAACTCCTCATTCTCACTGTCATATTGCACCTCAACAATGTGCACCTTCCCTTTATCCCCGCATTTGTGGTCTAGCTCCCAAGGCTCTTTGCAACTGTAGCAAAGCTCCCTGCTCCTAATGGGTGTAGGGTTAATCTGTGCTACCCTCCATCTAGTTTCTCCGTCTCTGTTTTTCTCTGCTATGCGGACCCAATATGTAACCTCATCTTTGCTCCACCTAAGATTTTTTATGGATATAAACTGTTGGATTGTTACTTGAGCCCTAAATCTCTCACTAAGGGCGTAATATTCCCTTTCACAACATACAGTCTCTCTAGCAAAGTCCTTAATATCCATCTCTCCTTCTGGAAGACCCCTCAGGCTGGGAGGAATCTTCGCTCTGATACCACTGTAATGTTCCCAACCCGATATGCTAGGAACATTGCATTTTTCATTGATTTTTATGGGTTTTCTGGTTGTGGCATTTCGTCAAACACTTTGCAGATTTATGTCTCATGAGTTGCACTAGGGTTTATAATGATGGTTTAATGTGTGTTTGCAGCCAATAATCAAAGAAGATATAGCAATGGAATGTACTCAACGAGATGCAAGATCAACAACACAAGAATTAGCCATAAATACCTCAGATCTGATTTATTAATAATAGATATCTAACCTCATACAAAATGGTGTAGATCTGGAATACATATAATGGAATAGAGTGTTGGGATGATAAAGCCCCTCCAAGATACAAGTAACAAGATAGAAGAGGATCTGGGCTTCCAAAAGCCTCTCCAAGCTATAGATCAAGAACCCAGACGAACCAACTCATAACCTAGCTGAAATGTGATAATCTTCCTAGCACAATGCACCCCTCTCTGGCTGAAGCAACCCAAGAATTCGGCCTCTTTGAAAATGGCCACCAAATCCTCTGGGAAAGATGTCAAAATTGTAGATCGGGCCAAGGAAAACCCCCTGGAAATGTCTCAGGCTGAATAATGAAGAACTGCCCCACCAAAAGACTGAATCCTCAATCTGTAGTGCGCCCTCCTTCTCTCTAAAACCTATGCTGAGCTCCAATAAATAATATGGCAGAGAAATCTCCCGTGGAACATGCTAGAAAAGGTTCCCTAGGCCATACAAATAATACCCAGAAGTTCGTTTGCTCATAATCCTTCTCTTATGCCTGGATCAAACTCTTCTCCTTAATATGGTGCGCCCTCCTACTGGAAACCCCCTGAAGCTGCGCCCTACCTCTCTTTGAACCTGTAACTGCAGTAGAATCTACTTGTAACATAAAGAAGACTAATGTAGAATGGTGAGGGAGGAATCTTTCACTTTTATGACCAGTCTTGGGCTAGGTTGGGTGGGATCTTTCACCACCGAGCTAATCTCTAGGGTTTGTTCAGTCAAAACCCCCAAGTGCATGGGCTCACTAGCAAGAAGCCAAATCTCAAACTGATAATCAACATAATGAGAGAATAGAGACCCCTATCTCTCTTTTATCCTCCTTGTTCACCTTGTCTCTCCAAGTGACTTTTACTTTATTTTATTATTAATTAATTAAATCACTTTAATTAATTAATTAATCATTTTACCTCTAAAAAGTGTTTTATTCCTCCTTATGGCTTCTCTGGCCGTTGAAAGTCACTTCTCATCATCCTATCCTGTAGTGCTATTCCTCCCGATTCCGATGAGCTATTGCACTAAGAGGTTCTTCCAAGTATTATGCCCAATATGACCTTAGTGAATTTAGTTAACATATAGCCCATAATAACTCAAAATTACGGAAATCATCGAAATGCAATGGAACCAAAGCCAAGCTGTGCAGAATGGATCATGATGATGAAATAAGATGAGCGATGCAAGTTGGCCCCATTAAAACCCCTCAATAGCTCATGTACTCGCTATCACCCCCATCTGGCTACTCTGGTCAGCATAACACTCTGAAATATAATGAGGTCCAAAAGTGGGGACATTACACGTTATTCTGTCATACTTTTACTAACAATTACTAACACTAATTTAGCATAGAACACTAATTTTATTGCTGCTGTTATAAATGTTTGCTACAGCCATCTAAAAGCAACAATTTTTTTGCATAATTGATATAAATTGCTAGCTAATTACTTCAAAATTTGCTATAAAATGTTTTTCTTTCATTTGTTTGTTTTTCTAGAGTCTAGACTTAGGCTAGGGTTTGCAATGTGCCTCTTCTTGTTGTCTTTGAATGGAAGATTCAATCATTCCACATTCATCTAGCTCTCATTTTTTAAGCTTTGCATTAACATGTGTTTTTTTTTTTGTGCCATAGGTTTAATATTTTCACCTAAACAAAACATCGAAGCCATTGGATCCAATGTGGGTGTATGGTGAACCAATAGAACTTCCCAATAGACAAATATTGACATGCAATCTTTGCAGCAAAAGAATTTCTGGAGGAATTAGCCGCTTGAAATACCACCTTGCCAGAATCTCTGGGTTTGATGTGGATGCTTGTGCGAAAAGTAAGTCGGAACTTATGCGTATTGCAAACCAAGCAATCATTAACATGGCTAATAAAAGGGATGTGAAGGAGGCTCGCAAAAATGAACTTGTAGATAAAAACATTGGAACAAGTGTCTCTAGGAGGCGGGGGGACAATCCCACTCCCACTGCTCAGCCACATGGCCCTCAACTTCTGCAATCCGCTCATAAACCTCACCTTTCTTTGTGTTGAGGTCAAGACTTGGAGGGCAACAGTGGGTTCTAGACTTCATAGGTGAGTTCAAAGAGAATTTGAGTAATGGGTTTAGGTGGATCCTTACAACTACCGATTACTTCACTAAGTGGGTTGAGGCAATCCTTATGAAGAAATCAACTGACAAAGTGGTGAAGGAATTCCTTGAGGATAGGATCATTACTAGGTTTGGTGTCCTAGCTAAGATCACAACAGATAATGCCAATGCATTAAGTTCGGCTGACTTGTCTTCATTTTGCTTTGATTATGGCATTATATTTTCCCACTCATCCAATTACTACCCTCGGGGAAATGGCCTAACCGAAGCAAGTAATAAGCATCTGAATGACCATCATAAAGAAGATTGTGGGGGACAATACAAAAAGATGGGATAGCAAACTTAAGTACGCTTTGTGGGTGTTGCCGTCCTAATACACACCTGGGTTATCATGGAAGAAACCTTCAATCCACTTGGTGTGTCCTTGGGGGCAAGTCTCAAGTCAAAGTGCTGTCACCTGATCCTCAACTCCTCCCTCTAGGCCAACTCCTAGCGAAGCCAAGGGTGGTAGTCCCTATGAAAATAAATCTAAGGCTTTTAAAATCTAAGAAAGAAAAAGACACTTATTCTAGGAGTTTATTGCTTTGAAATAAAACTTGATCAATTAACATTTAGCATTTATCATCATCATGCTCAAAAAAAGATACTTGCTCATCAACATGCATAGATCATCATTAGATAGTCAAAATAAGATACTTGTCCATAAACATGCATGTGTATTATCAAAGGATACAATGTCTGCAAGACTTAAACATAAAGTTAGATAAATGCATAAATGAAAGGATTGCTCACATGAAAGATGGATTACTCAATGAATAAAATTTCTCGCATAAGATAAAGATAGATAGTATGTTTTAACCAGTGCCTTAAATGGAGTCGTGGGCAGTGTGGATCGAAGATTTTATTAGGGTTAATTTTGTTGTTAATTTAGTGAAAGTGTTCTAAGAAAATAAAATTTTATCAAAATTTAGCGAAATTTTCTAAGGGAAAAAAAAAAGTGGATTTTTTGGGGCTTTAAAAGGTCCTAATTTGTGCTCTTTTTAGAGAGTTTTGTTCGCTGTTTTAGGACAGCAAACTAAAGATCTCTAAACAGCTTAAATAAACAATTTAAACTAAACTAACTTTAGATCTCAAACTTAGATGCAAAAGACCTAAAAATTGCTTTAAAACTTGCCTAGATTTACTTTTAAAATGAAAGCTTTTAAACTAGATCTAGCAAGTTATGCATGCATGTATTAGATATTGAAAATTAAACCTTGAAACTACTCTAAACCAGCATGCAACCAAAAGAAAGAAGTAAGGGAAAGAGCTTATCGAAATTCTGAGTTTCTTGCTTGAGCTTGGAAAATTCAAGCTATGGGGCTCTCCTTGATGTGAAGAAGAGGGTGAATGCCTTCTTTAGGAACTCTTTGGACAACAAAGGAAGTATCCAAACTTCTTATCCTCTCCAACAGATTGGTGCTACTTGAAATATTAACACCTGCAAAATCTTGTATTTGGTGTTTCTCTACATAAACCAGCTTCAAAGCACATTAGTTTAACCGAAAACACACATGCATTAAAACAATTGAGTATAGATCAACAAATCAATTGAATAGTAAGCAAATTATACAATTCATTCCATCTAGATAACAATATCCTTGTGATTAGCCAAATAACAAAGAAATTATGCATATAATTAATACAACATCACCTCATAAGTCTAACAATTCATCCACACATTAGCTCCACACACCATGAGTAGCTCCAAAGACTTTTTATTCCAAAATATGAAAAATATTACAATAGACTTCTTCACCCAAGACCGAACTCACTCAATGAGTAGGGTCAACCTCTCTTATATAGAGATGGAGGTGGAGATACCTAGGCAAATGCATGCTTAGGATTAGGGTTTTGGAGGATGGCGTGAGAGGAGGAGCTACGTGAGGAGTGGTGCACTTAGGGAATGAGGGAGTGAAGAGAGTTTACGTATGGTAAAGGGGAGTGTAGGTAAGGATATGAGGGAGTGTAGGTAGAGTTGATTGGGAGGTGACGTAGGGAAGCTACGTGAGAAGAGGGAGAGATGTGTGAGTCAAGTGAAAAGTCTAGGAGTGAAGAGAGGGTGACGTAAAGTGTAAAGGGAAGTGACGTGGGAGGGAGGACGAGTGATTAAGGGGGAAGGGCGAGTGTATAGGGAGAGGGTGAGTGGAGAGTTTAATTAATTGCATGGGTCCCTTGGTGAATACGCCCACCTTTTATGAATCCGCCATATGAGAAAAAGGGGTTGAGTTCATTCATTTGGAATCCCCCCTAACTCAAAGTTATCTCCACAAGAGTCGACCCACCCTTAGCTAACTTACTTTAGCCTTGAGTTGACTTTTAAAAAAAAAATCTAAAACATGTTTCCAGTTTTCCTAAAACTTAGGAAACTTAATTAATTACCCCTTTTCCATATTTTCGAGTAAAATTGATTTTTTTAGCGATAATAATCGCTTTTTAGCCTCGAAAGATGGGAAGTAGGGGTTTACATCATGCTCTGGACTGGAAAACGACTGTAAATATGGCATTTGACAACATCTGATGCCATATTTTTACACTTATTGACTCAGAATTAATAAATTCCAATTGTGCGAGAATTTAATTAATTCACTAAAACTTAAAAAAAACCTATCAGACTTAGCCGCAATTTCCAAATAACTCGGACACTATGTTCTAGTATGAGCTTATATACATTCTGACACTAGACATTGGATTTTCCATGCCGAAACCTGCTTGTCAACACATACTCCGGCGTTGGAGCAAGTCTTTTTCGAGTGAAAAAACTTAGAAATTATTTAATCTTCTCACTAAGGTAAGGAGAAAAAATAATTAACTAGTGAAAAAATACTCCGAAGTATGTGCCCACTCCCAGATCAA
The DNA here is from genome assembly GCA_009831015.1 of Picea engelmannii. Classification (NCBI taxonomy): domain Eukaryota; kingdom Viridiplantae; phylum Streptophyta; class Pinopsida; order Pinales; family Pinaceae; genus Picea; species Picea engelmannii. Next base: position 154,952 of record ML794697.1, read on the forward strand.
GGGTGGCCAATAGCCTTTTACAATCATCTCATACTTAGAACATTTATTACAATAGTGGAAATGCAGAAAAAGTGGCCCTTTTAAGGCCTGCTGAATCACTGAATTCTGCATATGCAAGCATTGAATGCTCATTCTCTAGCGGCTCTTCAGGAAATCCAGCTTGTGCAAACTGGTGGATAACAGTGGGAAAATAGGATTACCTAGAAACAATCTACATGTAAAAGCCTATTTGAGTTGGTATAGGGGATGGAAGTCACATTACCTATCCATCTGTACCACTTGTTACAACAGTGCACCACTTCTCTTAGTCAGTAGTATAGTAGAGAACTAAAGTATGCTCTCCCATTGCTCCTAGCATGGATCTTTGGGATCATAATAGTTCTCCGTTGAGTCTATTTGAATAATGTATGTAGTACATTCTTTAATATCTTTACAACATTCACACTTACAAGAACTTAATCATTAAAACAATTCATCGCAATGAACATGGATATCTTGGTATAAATGACATTATGGTTGCTCACTGCACTTTACATTTGAATGCTCCACTTAATGTATAAATCTGCAAGAACCTTCATTGGATCAACACTTACACACTTGAATAAATTTGCATGATTATCATTTCTGAAGATTCACACTTAAGCAAATTTGCAACACTAATTAAATCAATTAAATCCAAAACCTCCATTTGCAACATCTAAAAATCCATTAATAGCATGAAGTGATTGCTGGGGAAGCGCATCTAACACATCCATCAATTGCAAGGTCACACTTAGAGAAGGTGGGGAAGATATCTCCCCTCTACTTGTTTTGGTGTTTGTAGTACTACTTAGTGTTGAGATTTGGGTACCTTGGAAAGTGGTCCCCTTGTGTTTGCGAGTCTCTAAACACAAAGGGGGAAAGTTTGACCCTCATGCTTGTACTTTATGTTATAATTTCACTTTGACTTTATTCACTTAATTGTAAAGTGACTTTATTCACTTAAGTAATGAAGTGACATTAATTCACTTAAGTGTGAACTAATGAACATAAAGTGAACTATGGAAACTTAAGTGAATTATGAGATCTAATCTCATCCATTCATTTTGGAGAAAGGATTAGATCTAATCTGGGCCCTTGGTTTTCTAGGTTATCCTTGAGATGAGGCTAAAGGAGGCAAAGGAGGGAAAAGAAGATTCATTTGTTCACTTGAGAGAGTTGAGTGAAGTGAAGAGAGGGAAGTGAGGGTTTGGAGAAGAGAGGGGCGCATGAGAGCGTGAGTATGTTTTCTTGAGTAGAGAGGGCACAAGCAACAAGGAAGGTGCATCCAAGGTGAGGAGGTGCACTTACTTGAGAGAGGGGCGCATCCAAGAAGGGAGGTGCACTTGTTAGAGGAGAAGTCAAGCTTGCTTGGGTGCATTTGTGAGAGGAGGGGTGCACGAGATAGAGAGGGCACTTTCCTTGTGGAGAGAAGGCCACACTTGGGTGTAAGTGCGCACTAAGCAAGGAGGCACCTAGATCTTGGACACACTAAGTAGGTGAAGAAGCTAGCAGGCACTCCAAGGAAAGCACACAAGCAAAGGTTAACTAGCAAGAGAAGGGTAGACAGGCCAAGGATAGGGGTGCGCAACCCAAGGCAAAGGGCGCACGTACTCAAGGAACTACATTGTCCCTCTTGAGAAGAGCTTACACTTTGTATCAAGTTCCTTAAGTTCATTTTCTCTTTGTAGCATTTGCTTAAGATCTCCATAATACATCTACTCTCTTACTGGTTTTCCCCATGGGGGTTTTGCCAGGGTCATGTTGACTAAAAACACTTGTGTCAAATTGTCATGGTTTGCTTATTTACTTTTCAGCATAGTAGGTGTTAAAGATCCTAGATGGTATTTTCTGTTTTGAAGTATGATGAATGTGCTAACAATGGACAACAAAACTTCCTATTGAGACCCATTCAAGAGAAGCTTTAAAGAGACATTAAATCACTTCCTAAGGGGCAGTTTTTATGTGGGTAAAGTTCAGATTTGTTGGCTGTTTTGGACAGAGAGAAAACAGTCCTAAAAACAGTGAGAAAACAATTTGAAAGTACCTTGAATTTAGTGCCCAACAAGAGGTCACATAAAAAGCCTGTTGGGCAGCCTTAGGATCCTCAAATTTCTTCATGGTATCAAAGCCTAAGGGCACATGTGTGGGCTGATTTAGTGGCAAACAGTTGGCATATTTTTCACTTGTTGGGAAGCCTCATTTTCACACTTGAGTTTTGTGTGTTGAAGGCAGATTTGTGTTGTTCAAAGTTGCTCAGTTTTACTTGGTCAATGTTGTATCAGTTTTAGCATTAGATGGAAGCCATGTTGGTGGCAGGTTTGAGGGTGGAGGATAGGTTAGCGGGGGCTAGGAATTGGTCTCGTGGAAGGCTAGGATAGTCTTGATATTGGAGGAACTTGAGCTATGGGATATTGTGGAGTATCTTATGGTTCCTCCTATAGATACATTGCTCATGGCTGAGTTTTGGATAAGGAACATCAGGGCCAAGAGGACTATTCTTGATGTAGTCAAGGACCATGTCATTCCTCACATTTCTTGTAAAGAGTTTGCATTTCAGATGTGGCAGTCATTATGCAGTCTTTATCAGAGTCCTAACCAGAACCAGAAGATGGTGCTCCAGGAGAAGTTAAGGGGCACCAAGATGACAAAGACAGATACAATTACCTCATTCCTCATGAGATTTTCTCAGATTCGTGATGAGTTGGTAGCGGTTGGCGAGATAGTAGATCCCTCAGAGTTGGTGAGGACAACCTTAAACGACTTCTCCAAACCTTGGGAGAGTTTTGTATGAGTCATCGTGGCTAGAGAGCATATGCCTAGTTGGGAGAGGCTCTAGGATGACTTTGTACAGGAGGAGCTTAGAGTTGGCTTTGGATCTTCTAGTTAGCAACAGGGTGAGGATGGTGAGGAGGATCTTGCTCTTTTGGAAAAGGGCAAGAAGAAGACCAAGAAGGGTCCCAAGGGTGGGGCCAAGCAGTAGCAGAGAGGAGGTGAGCAGTAGAGATCCGAATATGAGAAAAGTGAGATGCTTTGCTTGTAACTAGTTGGGGCACTATGCTGGACAATGTTCCAATAAGAAAAAGAAGAAGCAGGGTGGTACTGCAGCGACAACAGAGGAGGAGGAGTTTGCCTCTCAGTTTGAGAGGGAGTGTTCCTTGATAGTTTGTTGTTCGACAATTGAGTCGCCATCCAAAGTTTGGTACATTGACAGTGGGGCATTGAGTCACATGTCAGGTGTCAGAGAGCACTTCAATGATGTCCGAGATATAGAGATCAAGTTGGAGATAGTGCTTGGAGACAACACTGTTAAATTATGAGCTTGATATAATATGCATATTATTTCCTTAAATTCTGACTGTACTTTGAACTTAGCTTAACATCATTCATAAACTAGAACAACAATAGTCATAAGAATTTACCAACATGCAAGATCACAACACATGTACAATGGGGAAACCTTATACAGGGAGAAAAAACCCCAACAAACAATCTCCTTATTAAGTTTTAAGCTATTATTAGGTTTCTTTTCATTTTACTAGATAACCATAGCATAGATAGGATCATTGAGAGAAACACAATCACAAGATACACAACATTTATCCCGGGAAACCCTCATGGGGAAGAGAACCCAACAAAAACTTCCTTAATATAGATAGCCAATACAATGCCAAGACAATAAACCAAAACACTAGAGTATCCAACACTGAGCAATGCGCCTCTCTCTTCCCTCTTCTCCCAACTGCAGCTACCAAAATTGCGCACTGGATGAGCGAATGAGTGAGTGAGATAATTAGGCTCTAACTTCCTTTATTTATACAAATTGGCAGGTGCTGGAAAGGTGTCTCTTCATTGGGCAGGGCCGACTTGTCTTCTTAGTGGTTAAAACCACTTTAATTAGCCTGGGGGCCGACTTCTTAATTTGCACAATATATTTAGGGTTTGACCAATCCACAAAAGGGGATTTGGTCAATTACAATGCCCGACATGATCAATCCACAAAAGGGGATTGATCTAATGAATAATAACTCAATAATTATTAGAATACTCTTTGCAGTTACGATATTTCAGCACTCCCCCTTAACAAGAAGGGTAGTCTAGAACATCATCAGGAGAGAGAGAGCGCAACAACATCAACAACATCTGGAACATTGACTGGCATATCTATAAATCATCGAAAGTTTTTCTCATCATCAATATCATCATCCACAATAGGGAGCTGAAATGGCATCATCATCATCTGCATCAACATGGATTAGTATAACACTAATACATCATCATCATCAATAACAACACACGGCTGATACATCATCAACAATAGTAGCATTACGACACGAAGGCTGGAGCATCAACACTAGTCTGGAAATCTTCAGCACGAAGCTTACATTTCAACAACATCATCACGAAGCTGGAAATCTTTAGCACGACGCTAGAAATCTTCAGCACAAGGCTGGCATCTCAACAATATCAACACGAAGCTGGAAATCTTCAGCACGAGGCTGGCACCACAACATCAACACGAAGCTGGAAATCTTCAGCACGAGGCTGGCATCACAACAACATCAACACGAAGCTGGAAATATTCAGCACAAGGCTGGCATCACAACAACATCAACACAAAGCTGGAAATCTTCAGCACAAGACTGGCATCAACACTACACCCCCTTTCAAGGGAGGTCCTTTTAGACTACACCAAGCTTATCTCGAAAGTGCTCAAACTTTACACGAGACAAAGGCTTGGTCAACACATCTGCAACCTGGTCATCTGTGCTAGCATACTGAAGCTTTATGGCTCCTCTCTGCACCATATCACGGATGTAATGATATCAAATTTCTATGTGTTTTGACTTGTCATGGAACACAAGGTTCTCTGTCATCTTTATCCAACTCTGGTTATCACATAGAATCACAATTGCTTCCATCTCCAGATCGAATAGACCTGTCAACTAATGAAATAATGTAACTGCGAAGAGCATTCTTATTATTATTGTTATTTTATTATTAGGATTAATCCCCATTGTGGATTAATCATGTCGGTAATTGTATTAGGACCAAATCCCCTTTTGCGGATTGGTCATCGGACAATTATAATAGGCAGAATAAGAGGTCGGCCCCAACAGTTATTATTGAAGACCCATAATTAATTAAAGGTGGGTTTACCCACCCAGAGTGAGAGGTCGGCCCTGCCAGTGAAATCCTTTCACACGTGCCAGTCTTGTATATATAAGAGGCTAGCGCCTCACTTCTAACACACAACTCACTTGCTCATTATCTTATGAGGCAAGCTGCAATTACCAGTTAGAGAGAGGAGAAGAAGAGTGGCACATCTCTTGGGGAGGACTATCTGTATTGGTTTGA
>ML794697.1:164076-184241 GCA_009831015.1 Picea engelmannii
CGAGATAAGCTTGGTATAGTCCTAAAGGACCCTCCCTGAAAGGGGGAGTATATATATTTTCCTTGCTTCTGACCTCACTGTTAGACGTAAAGCAAGATGAGTCATTGCTTCTGACCTCGCTGTTAGATGTAAAGCATGACACCGTGTGTTCCTTGATTCTGACCTCGCTGTTAGACATAAAGCAAGATGCTCTTATCTATTGAAATGCAAAGAACTATAATAATGGCATAAACATTAACATCAACAACTTCCGAAGCCTATTCTGCTTCTGCCTTGCTGAGAGCAATACTTGATTGCTTCCTACTCTGCCATGAGATCATGGTTGACCCCCGAATGAAACAACATCCTGAAGTGCTCTTTCTGTCATAGACACTTCCAGCCCAATCTGAATCAGTATAACCACTTAGTCTGAAGTCATGATCTCGATTATAACTGAGACCAAAATCTAATGTACCCTTAAGATACCTCATCACATGTTTTGCAACAACCAGGTGAACACGTCTGTTCTCTACCAGAAATTGACTAAAGGTGTTCACAGCAAAACATATATCTGGCCCGGTGTTCGTCAGATACATCAACGATCCAATGATCTATCTGTACAGCGTAGCATCAATCAGTTTAGACGAAGTGTCAACCATGAGCTTTAACTTTGTTTCCATGGGTGTATTCATGGACTTGCACTCCAACATTTCAGACCTCTTCAGTATTTCAACTGCATACTTTCCTTGGTTAAGGAAGATCTTCTCTGGGCTCTTCCAGACCTCAAGACCTAAGAAATAGTGCATTAGGCCAAGGTCTTTCATCTCAAATTCTGCAGCGAGCTTCTTCTTACAAACAATGATGAGCTTCTCTTCTCCAGTTAGAAATAAGTTGTCCACATACAACAACAATATAACAGGCTCATCATTCATAACCTTGAAGTATAGGTTAGAATAAACTTTACTCTTGGTAAAGCCCAAGCTCGTCAGGAAACTGTCAATTCTTCCATACCAAGCTCTAGGAGCTTGTTTCAATCCATACAGAGTCTTCTTCAATCTGCAGACATGAGTCTTTCTGTCTTTTACTTCAAATCCTTGAGGTTGTTCTATATACACTTCTTCTTCAATGACACCATTTATGAAAGTTGTTTTCACGTCTATCTGGTGTAACTTCCACTTCATCTTAGCTGCAAGGGCTATGATGGTTCTGATTGAAGTGTATCTGGCTACAGGAGAAAATGTCTCTTCATAGTCAATGCCTTCCTTTTGAGAAAAGCCACAAACAACAAACCTTGCTTTATATTTCTCAATACTTCCATCAATAGCGTGTTTTATCTTGTATAGCCATTTGGAAGATACCACATCCTTGCTCTTCGGTCTGGGAACTATTTCCCATACATCATTCTTTATAATGGATTGGTATTCTTCTGTCATAGCATCTGCCCATTCTTTCTTCTGAATGGCTTCTTCAAAGCAAGTAGGCTTCTTCTCTAAGATATCACACATCAAAGCCATATAACTGGAGAATGGCTTGGGTTTCTTGACTTGTCTCATGGTTCCTTTGGGGGCACCATACTTCTCTCCATCTTGAATAAGTTCCCTTGCCTAGGCAGGCTTTCTCTTGTGGGAGATCGTCATTTGGGGAGGTTCTTGAGATTCTATTATGTCATGATCTTCTAGAATCTCGTTATCAGTGGAAGTTATGATTTCCCTTACTGGTCCAACAACTCAGGGAACCACATGTTCTTCTTCATACACTTCTTCAAGCTGGCATCTTCATCAAAGGTTACATCTCTGCTGATCTCAATATGATGGTAACCTGGTATGTATATTCTGAAGGCCTTGGAGAGACCTCACAGTATCCAACAAATATTCCCTTCTTTCCTGAAGGGTCCAACTTGGTTCTCCTCTCTTTTGGAACTTGTACAAATACGGGACGGCCAAATATTTTGAGATGGGTAACTTTTGGCTTCTTGCCGGAGAACATCTCTTCAGGGGTCTTGAACCCAAGTGCACTATGGGACAATCTGTTCTGTACATACACTGTTGTTCTTGCTGCTTTTGCCCATAAGTGCATTGGAAGGTCTTGATCATGGATCATAGTCTTCACTGCTTCCATTATAGTTTTGTTCTTTCTTTCTGCTACACCATTTTGTTGAGGATTGTAGGGAGTGGTGACCTCCCTCTTGATCCCGACATCTCTACAAAAGTTTATAAACTCTTTTGAGGTGTATTCTCCTCCATTATCTGACTTGAGTATCTTGATATTTCTTTTAGAGAGATTCTCTATCAAGGCTTTGAATTCCTTGAATTTACCAAACACTTTGTCTTTTGATTTGAAAAAGTAAACCCAGGTTTTGCAAGAATAGTCATCAATAAAAGACACATAGTATACATACCCACTGATGGAGGTTGATGTCATTGGGCCACATACATCTAAGTGAATGAGCTCTAGGACTCCTGCATTGCTGTCTCTGTTCGGGAAAGGGTTCTTGATGTTTTTTCCTTGTGCACATCCGTTACACATGCCTTCATGGTCAACCTTGAATTCTGGTAGACTTGTGACTGCCTTCCTTACATATGGTAATGCCTTGTAGTTAATGTGAGCTAATCTTCTATGCCAAAGTTCACATGGATTCTCAATGGAATGAGTCAAGGCTGCTTTTGAGTGACCTTTTAGCTTATACAAGCCACCTTCTTCTTTACCAATAACAATTGCTTCTTCCATGGTTTTTCCTTAGGGCCACATAAGAACTTCTCCATCTATGAAAGCAAGTCTGAAGCCTTTCTTATCTAAAGCTGAGATAGAAAGTAAGTTCTTTGTCAAACCTGGTACATATAGTACATCCTTCATCTTCATTGGGGTCCCTAAATCAAGTTTGTAATTTGATTCTGCTACTCCTTTGATAGGGTACTGGTAATCGTCTCCAAGTGTAACTTTCTGGGGAAAGTTCCTTTTCGTAAGGCAAGAGAGAATGTCTCTTTGACCTGTCATGTGCTTGGAAGCACAACTATCTATGAGCCAAGTGTCCTCACCAGGTGACACTGATCCTTAGAGGGCAGAGATTAAGACATAGTCTTCAATTTGTTCTTTTATGGTCATGGTGCCTCTTGTTTCTCTTCTTGTATTCTTCTCTTCTAGCTGGACAATTCTTAGCAATATGTTCCATCTTGTCACAGTGGTAACATTGGTAGGATGATAAATCTTTTCTCTTCTTTGACCTTTCTGAAACTTTTGGAATCTCCTTGGAGGGTGAGATTCTTTATGTATGAATTTGTTTGGGGGGTGAGACTTCTTATGTTGATGAGTTTCTTTCTGGAAGTAATACCTCTTCCTTCCTCCTTTAGTATGAGAAGCTAGGGCTTGATCTTCATCTCTTGATAGTATTGCTTTTCGGTTAGCTACTCTTACTTCTTCTTGAACGCATTCTTCCCAAAGATTGTCAAAGTGTAGTTTTTTCTTTCTGGCACAAATAGTTTGGATGAATGCATCCCAACGTCTTGTGAGACCATTAAGGGATGTCATTATGAGTTCGTCTTCATCTAGAGTATCACCAATTTCTTCTAGCTGTTCCATGAATTGTGATATTCCTGAACTGTTTCTTCTTTTTGCATCCTTGTACTTTTGAGTTGAGTTCTTAGATTCATCTTCTGGTTGATGTTCTTTCCTTCATACATTCTGGTTAGGGCATGAAACATTTCTTTTGGAGTCTTCTTTGAAGCCACTTGAGGAATCAAGTGATCTTTAATAGAATCTGCAATGATTCTTTTGGCCCTAACTGTGTCCTTTTGGTGTTTTTCTTTAGTTGCAACATCGGTAGCTTCTGGTACATCTTCTTTAATGAATCTTGCTAGGTCATTCTCTTCGAGAATGAGTGCAATCCTATACTTCCAGGCACGAAAGTTTTCCACACCTAGCTGGTCAACAAGCTTAGTGCTTGTAGACATCTTTACCTGGAGCTAGGAAAATGACCAAAAATTGAAAATGCTCAGAATTTAATTTTGAACTGAGGCGAGTAGCTTGGTGCAGTTAGATTTCAGAAAATCCAAATTTTGCCCCTTCAAACTGGACGAACAAAATTATGGACTGGTACTTTAGGTTATGGTTTCCTGGATTTTTGGTACTTTTGGTTTTCTGGTACCAGTCAAAACTAGGGTTTGACTTTTAGGAGTATCTGACCACTGAAAAGGTGCGCTCAAGGTGCCAAAGAGTTCCCTAGGCTAGGGCACACTTTTCTAGATGTTTTTTAGGCTGATATTCCTCTTCAACAAAAAGCCCTAATTTTCTTGTACAACAACAATGACGTTTTTCCTTATCCAATGAAAGATTCTCTCTTCACCTTAGCTCTGATACCATGTTAAGGTTTAAGCTATCATTAGGTTTCTTTTCAATTTACTAGATAACCATAGCATAGATAGGATCACTAAGAGAAACACAATCACAAGATACACAACATGGGGGAGAAAACCCTCATGGGGGAGAAAACCCAACAAAAACTTCCTTAATATAGATAGCCAATACAATGCCAAGACAATAAACCAAAACTCTAGAGAATATCCAACACTGAGCAATGCACCTCTCTCTTCCTTCTTCTCCCAACTACAACTACCAAACTTATGCATTGGATGAGCGAATGAGTGAGTGAGATAATGAGGCTCTGACTTCCTTTATTTATACAAACTGGCAGGCGCTGGAAAGGTGTCTCTTCACTAGGCAGGGTCGACTTGTCTTCTTAGTGGTTAAAACCACTTTAATTAGCCTAGGGGCTGACTTCTTAATTTGCACAATATATTTAGGGTTTGACCAATCCACAAAAGGGGATTTGATCAATTACAATGCCCGACATGATCAATGCACAAAAGGGGATTGATCTAATGAATAATAACTCAATAATAAATAGCATACTCTTTGCAGTTACAATATTTCAACACTCCTTTTATTGCATTAATAAAGTATGATCACTTACAAATATCCACCATAAAATTCCGCTCTTAAATGAACTTCCCAAGACAACTTTGACCAGATTGTATGACCTGTAGAAGTAGGGAGACTTTGCTGATATAAACTCTTGTTATTGACCAGCACCGTGGAAGAAACTATGCGCTGCCTGGGTGTTGTTTTGCTGCCTTTTCTAGACTGATATTCAACCTTTGCAAACAGAGATATATGCAGCCTCTTCTAACAAAGATATACACTGCCTTTCTGGACTGATATGCATCCTCTCCTAATAGAGATATACGTTGCCTTTCTTGACTAATATGCTGCCTCTCCTAACAGCCTTACACTACATAACACACATATCTATGCAACCTGCTAACACTGATCAACATTGTAACACACACTCACTACCTTTTAATACTGATATGCATCAACACATTAAACAAGCACTGACACCCTCACACTACAAAGCACAATAACAAGGAGGGTCAACCTCTGCTTATATAGGTGTAGAGTTGAAGGAGAGGGTTCGAATTAGAAACTAGTTTGCATGCTTGTCATAACTCAACTTTACACTTGAGTTCGAATTTAGAACTTGACTTTACACTTCAGTTAAGAATAGAACTCGCCCTTGTGACTTGGAAACGCATGTGAACTAACTCAACATGCACATGTAATGCATGCAACATGCAACTAGATATGCATGCAATATGCAACATGCGACATGCAACAAAAACTTGACAACTTGACTTTGACCTAGACATGCAACTTTGACTTTTAGAACTCGAGTTTAACAACTCATTCAACTTGACTCTTATACAACTCGACTTATTACATGGAAATTCAAATTTCTTCATGGCAGATAATGTCACACGTGCCAACACACTAGATCAATACATTTACATCATTTGCAATATCAGGAAGATTGTTTGTTTCTAGCTCGTAGGAATTTTACGTTCAACCTAACTTTTGCTAGATGCCTTGACTTTTGCTCATGTCTCACAAGGCTTGACTAGGCTCACAGAGGTTGTACGTTCCCCCTGAATTTTGCACTAGTCTGTATATGCTCATAGAGGTTGTACATTCCCCTTGACTTTTGCACTAGACTGTCTATGCTCACAGAGGGTGTACGTTCACCCCTGACTTTTGCATCAGACTTACATAGCATCTCGTTCGTCCTGACTTTTGGTTTGACTCACAGAGGTTGTACGTTCCCCCTGGCTTTTGTCAATACTACACAAGACTGATTGATTCTCCAAATCTCGCTGGCTTGCCTCGAGGTGGCCCATATGGCCTCCCATTGGTGAATGACTGTCGATGCTGCCAAATTTAACACTCCTTCTTAGTGAGGGAGTCATTCTCAGCTACACCAAGCTTGCCTCTCAGCTGCACAAATTGTCTCAGTGGCAATGGGTTGGTAAGGATATCAACTACCTGCTCGCTCGTGGCTATGTACTGTAGGTTTACGGTTTTTCTCTAGACCAAGTCTCAAATGTAGTGGTACTTCACGTCAATATGTTTTGACTTGTGATGAAATACTGGGTTCTCTGTCAGTTTTATGCAACTTTGGTTATCACAGTGAACCACCGTCGTCTCGATCTTGTCACCAAATGACGTAGAAACCAATTTTCTGAGCCATACTGCTTCCTTGCCAGCATCACTTGTTGCAATGTACTCAACCTTTGCTGTACTCTGTGCAATGGATCCATGTTTCCTGCTTGACCAAGATATCATAGCGGATCCTCAACTGAAGCAGTATCTGGAAGTACTCTTCCAGTCCACTAGGCTTCCTTTCCAGTCATTCTTTGCATACCCATGCAAAAGTAGACCACCACTGGATGTATATCTCAGACCATAGGTAATGGTCCCTCTAAGATATCTCAAGATGTGCTTTGTTACGACCCAGTTTCTCTGTCTCGGTTCAGCCATGAACTGACTCATTGCAATTACTACATAGCGTATATCTAGCTTGGTATGGATCATATACATCAATGATCCAATCAACTGCCTATACATGGTGGGATCCACCAAATCTGAACCTATATCAAAATCATGCAGCTTCCTCAGGTTAGTAATCATTGGAGTAGCCATGGATTTACAATCCGTCATACCAAACCTCTTTAACACATCCACTGTGTATTTTCCTTGTGCCAGAAATATCTCCCCCTTAACTTTGCCACACTTCCAATCCTGAGAAGTAATGCATCAAGCCTAAGTATTCAATCTCGAATTCTAAGATTAGCTCCCTCTTACACCAGGCTATTAGCCCTTCATCTCCTGTCAAAAAGAGATCATCAACATACAAGATTAGTATAACATGTTGGTTCCCTCTTACCTTGAAGTACAGGGTTGCATCAACATCACTTTTCTGAAAGCCCAGGATTTTAAGAAAGCCATCAATCCTATCATACCAAACTCTGGGAGCCTGGTTAAGACCATACAAGGCCTTCCTTAGCTTGCATACATGAGTGCCTTTGTTATGCAGTACAAAACCATCTGGTTGTTCCACAAAGACCTCCTGTTCAATCTTTCCATACAAGAATGATGTTTTTACATCCATCTGATGTAGTTTCCAACCAAGAACTGAAGCTAATGCAATAATAACTCGAATGGAGGTATACCTGGCTACAGGGGAAAAAGTCTCTTCGTAGTCAATTCCTTCTTTCTGAGTGAAGCCTCTGGCTACAAATCTGGCTTTGAACTTTTCCACACTCCCATCTGCTGCATGCTTGATCTTATAGATCCATTTGGAAGAGACCACTGATTTGTCCTTTGGCCTCGTCACAATGTCCTAGACATTGTTCTTTAGAATAGCCCTGTATTCCTCAAGCATGGCATCCTTCCATACTTGTAATTTATCTGCTTCTTCAAATGAAGAAGGTTCGACATCACTGATGCTGCTCATCAGTGCAACATAGCCTCCAAACCTGTGAGGCCTCTTACTTTCCCTGAAAGTTCCTTTGGGAGAAGCTATCTTTTTTGCTTCCTGCACTATTTCTTTAAGCCATCCTGGCTTCCTTTTAGCTGGAGGTTCTTCAAGAGTTCTTTCCAATTTTTCAGCAGGTTCTAGGGGCTCATCACTTGGCCCTTCATGAGGTTCCTCCCACTGATCATCTGAGTCTTCATCTTCAGAAGAGGGTGAAGCTGGTTGAATTGCTTCCGATTCTCGCTGAAGCTCTCTGGATTTCTTGAATGCGGCTTCCTAATGGAAAGTCACATCCTTGCTTACCTCTATCTGCCTCTGAACTGGTACATATATCCTGTAAGCCTTAGAGCTTTAACTGTACCCCACAAAAACCCCTTTCTTTCCCAAGGGTTCCATCTTTGTCCTTTTCTCCTTAGGGACATGAATATATACAGGACATCCAAATATCCTTAGATGCCCTACTTCAGGTTTAATTCCTCAGAAGACCTCTTCAGGAGTTTTGTCCTTCAAGATAACATGTGGACACCTGTTCGGAATATACACGGCAGTGGAGGTAGCTTTTTCCCATAAAGATTTTGGTAGATCCTGGTCAAATATCATGGATTTCGCTGCCTCACAAATTGTCTTGTTTTTCCTCTCGGCAACACCATTTTCCGAGGGTTATATGGCACGGTCAACTGTCTTTTGATTCCTACTTCCTTGCAGAAATCCTCAAACTGGAGAGATTCAAACTCTCCTCCATTGTCTGTTCTAAGGGTTCTGATGTGTTTCCCTGTTTGCTTTTCGATAAAAGCTTTATACTCTTTGAACTTATCAAATATGTCACTTTTTGCTTTAAAGAAATAGATCCAACATTTTCTAGATTTATTTCAATAAAAATGACATAATACAAACAACCACTGACTGAGAGAGATGACATGGGACCACATACATCAGAATGAACCAGATCTTAGATGCCCTGCGCTTTGTTGTCACTGCTAGGAAATGATTTCTTTATATTTTTACCTAGCATTCATCCTTTACAAATTTCATTTCTACTAAGAGAAATAGAGGGCATGCCACATACCATATTCTGTAGATCTGGAAGTGCTTTGTAAGGAAGACGTACAAGTCTTTTGTGCCACAACTTGATGGAGCTGGTCGCATCATGAGCTAATGCCTGAACTAACTGTCTTGTCACAACGTATAGTCCTCCTCTGCGAGTCCCAATAGTTTCTGTTGTACTCAAGTGGCTATCTTTAGTCCACAGAAGTGCCTTCCTGTCCTTGAAGATCACCCAATATCCCTTCTCCTCAAGGGTTGCAACTGATAGTAGATTTTTCCTGAGCCCTGGAACATATAATACTTCATCAACATGAAGCCTAGCCCCAAATTCGAATCTGAAGGAGATAGAGCCTACTGCCTCTATCTTGTAACATATGTCATCCCCAAGCTCAACCTGCTCTACAAAAGATTTTTTCTTGAAATCTGAGAGGATCTCCTTGTACCTTGTCATGTGCTTTGATGCACCACTGTCTACTAACCAAGTTTTCGGCCCTGTGATAATTGCACTGGATAAAGAAAAAACTAGGTAATATTTTTTTCTATTTTCTCTTTCATTAGAAGGACTTTTCTGTTTTCTTTTGGATTCATCATCCTCAACAGTTGAGGCATGATGTTTCCCTTTCCTTGGATTTTTCTTCCTATACTAGAAGTCTTTAGCAAAATGACCCAACTTATTGGAACTAAAGAATTTAATCTTAGATGTATCAACACTCTTGCCATTGAACATAACTTTGGTGCCTGTCTTTCTCTGAGAGCCTTTCTGGAAGTGACTTTCTTCTTTCCCTTGAATCTTGATGCTAATGTTGAATGCTCTTCTTTGGTTGGCTGGCTCCTGGTAGCAGTGCGACTGTCCTCTTGGAGGCAATCATGCCATAACCTCTCAAACGTGGGCTGAATCTCTCTCTCACTCACAATGGATAGGAAAGTCTCCCATGAAGAAGGAAAACCATCAAATATGGCCTGCACTAAATCGTCATCATCCACTGTGACACCAGTGACCAAGAGCTGATCTGTGATTTGGGCTATCCTAGAACAGAAATATGCTACCGATTCACCTTTCTCCATCTTCAAATACTTAAGCTTGTGCTTAAGTGTCCTTTTCTGACTTGATGCATGTTTTTCATACAGATTTACCAAGGTATCCATACAATCCTTGGCAGTCATCAACGAAGTCATCGCTGGCATTTTACTATATTTGATTAAGTCAAAGATAATTCGCTTGTCTTTAGCTTGACTCTTCTTGAAGGTCGCTCTTCTTGCATTAGAGGTGGGTTCCTCCATCACTGTGGTTACATACTGCTCAAGATCATGCTCTTGCAAGATATTCATTATCGTGAGCTTCCACACATTCAAGTTGGAAGCTTCTTCGAGCCTATCCCGGGCCGTGACTGAAATGGAGGATGCCATGGAGCTCACACTAGAAACTTGATCAAGCTCGCTTGGATATTTGTGTGTACCTACTGCTGCACTTCAACAAGTTGTTTCACATGCTAAGCTCTGATACCATGTTAAATTATGATCTTGATATAATATGCAGATTATTTCTTTAAATTCTGACTGTACTTTGAACTTAGCTTAACATCATTCATAAACCAGAACAACAATAGTCATAAGAATTTACCAGCATGGAAGATCACAACACATGTACCCTGGGGAAACCCTATACATGGAGAAAAAAATCCGCAGCAAACAATCTCTTTTATTGCATTAATAAAATATGATCACTTACAAATATCCACTATGAAATTCTGTTCTTAAATTAGCTTGCCTAGACGACTTAGACCAGATTGTATGACCTGTAGAAGTAGAGAGATTTTGCTGATATAAACTTTTGTTATTGACCAACACTATGGAAGAAACTATGCGCTGCTTGGGTGCTGTTTTGCTGCGTTTTCTGGACTGATATGCAGCATTTCCAAATAGAGATATATGCAGCCTTTATTTGATTGATATGCAGCCTCTCATAACAGAGATATACGTTGTCTTTCTGGACTGATATGTACCCTCTCCTAACAGAGATATACGCTGCTTTTCTGGACTGATATGCTGCCTCTCCTAACATCCTTACACTGCATAACACAGATATCTATGCAGCCTGCTAACACTGATCAACGTTGTAACACACACTCACTGCCTTTTAATACTGATATACATCAACACATTAAACGAGCACTCACACCCCTCACACTACAAAACACAATAACAAGGAGGGTCGACCTCTGCATATATAGGAATGGAGAGGGCTCAAATTAGAAACTGGTTTGCATGCTAGTCATAACTCAGCTTTACACTTGAGTTCGAATTTAGAACTTGACTTTACACTTCAGTTAAGAATACAACTCGCCCTTGTGACTTGGAAAAGCATGTGAACTAACTCAGCATGCACATGTCATGCATGCATGCAACATGCAACTAGACATGCATGCAATATACAACATGCATGCATGCAACATGCAACATGCGACATGCAACATGCAATATGCGACATGCAACAAAAACTTGACAACTTGACTTTGACCTAGACATGCAACTTTGACTTTTACAACTTGAGTTTAACAACTCATTCAACTGGATTCTTATACAACTCGACTTATTACATGGCAATTCAAATTTCTTCATGGTGGATAATGTCACACGTGCCCACGCACTAGATCAATACATTTACATCATTTGCAATATCAGGAAGATTGTTTGTTTCTAGCTCATAGGAACTTTACGTTCAACCTAACTTTTGCTAGATGCCTTGACTTTTGCTCTTGGCTCACAAGGCTTGACTAGGCTCACAGAGGTTGTACGTTCTCCCCGACTTTTGCACTAGTCTGTCTATGCTCACAGAGGTTGTACGTTCCCCATGACTTTTTCACTAGACTGTCTTGACTTTTCGTTTGACTCACAGAGGTTGGACGTTCCCCCTGGCTTTTGTCAATACCTCACAAGACTGGTTGATTCTCCAAATATCCCTGGCTAGCCTCAGGGTGGCCTATATGGCCTCTCATTGGAGAATGACTGTCGATGCTGCCAAATTTAACAGACACCATAGTCAAGGCGGTTGGGCGTGGCACAGTTTTCTTTCAGAAGGAATTGATGCCACCCTTGGTGTTCATGGATGTATTGTATGTCCCGTGGTTGAAGAAGAATCTGATTTCAGTTTCCTCCATTCAGGATAGGGGGTTTGAGGTGTCCTTCGAAGGGACAGAGGTCCTCATTCACTCTAAGGGATCCAGTATCACTTCTAGCAGAGTGATTGGGACATGAGAGGGGAACCTGTATAGATTTCTTTTCCAACCTTTGTATGCTTTGGCGAGCAGCAGCAGCAACAACAACAATCAATTGTGTGAGCTATGGCATCAGATGATGGCTCATTTGCATCATGGAGCTCTGAGGTTGCTGAGAGAGATTGTGATTGGTATGCCATAGTTCAATGTTGAGCATCAAGAGGTGTGCAGAGGGTGTGTTCTTGGGAAGTACACCAAGATTGTCTTTCCCAGCAATGACATTAGATCAGCTAAGGTACTAGACTTGATACACACAAATGTGTGTGGGCCCATGTCACGTGTTTCCTTGGGTGGTTGTGAGTATTATGTTACTTTCATAGATGACGACTAGAGGAAGACCTGGATCTTTTTCTTGAAGACCAAGAGTGAGGTATTGAAGAGTTTCCAATAGTTCAAAGCTCTTATGGAGAACTAAACAGGAAAGAATATCAAGGTTTTGTAGTCAGATAATGGGGGTGAGTATACCTACACAGAGTTTGCAGATTTTTGTACCAAGCAGGGTATCAGAAGGCAGTTGACCATTCCTTACAACCCTCAGCAGAATGGGGTTGCAGAGAGGAAGAACAGGGCCATAATTAGTGCAGTGAGATTGATGTTGCATGTTCAGGCATTGCCATTCTACTTATGGGCAGAGGGTTGTAGTACTGCAGTGTATCTGTAGAACATGAGTCCCTATAGAGCTTTGGGGAGGAAGACTCGTGAGGAGGCCTTCATTGGGAGTAGGCCTGATGTTGAGCTTCTGCGCATATTGGGGTGCTCGACATTCTCTCATGTCCTCTCATAGAAGAGGACAATGCTAGATCTGACAACAGAGAGAGGGATGCTAGTTGGATACTCATAGGTCGCAAAGGCGTACGAGATCTACATTCCAGCATTGAGGAGAGTGGTGGTGAGGGGAGATGTCAGATTCGAGGAGGATAGAGCCTTCAGGAGATCTCTCGAGTTGAGAGATCGAGTTGAGGAGGTCCCACAGTTGCAGAGTCGTGCTTCGCAGGGGACATAGCCTCAGGTGTCAAGTACATCGAGTTCAGGGGTGATTGGTCCACTCGAGACAGGTTCAGAGTCACAGTTGTCGAGTATACAGACAGTTGGTGCAGGTGCTTCAGGGTCACAAACTACTTTGCAGAGATTTGTGCATGAGACTCAGGGGCATGAGGAGACTGCTCTGCCAGACGTTACTTCAAGGAAGAGGAAACCAAGATGGTTTCAGGAGACCCTGAAGGAGGCCAAGGAGTATGTTGGAGAGCCTTAGAGGTGTATGAGAGAGAGCAGGGCGCCAGAGAGGTTTGGGTCCCACTTGGCTATGGTGACGAGCAGATTATATTCAGAGGCCACTTTTGATGAGCAAGTTGCACTCTTACTCACCAAGTCCTTGCCAAGGAGCAAGGAATTCCACTTCAGGGACAAGTTGGGAGTGGTGAGTGACACTTTCCTCGGTAAGAGGGAGTGTTGAGATTTGGGTACCTTAGAAAGTGGTCCCCTTGTGTTTGTGAGTCTCTAAACACAAAGGGGGAAAGTTTGACCCTCATGCTTGTACTTTATGTTATAATTTCACTTTGACTTTATTCACTTAAGTCTAAAGAGACTTTATTCACTTAAGTCATAAAGTGACATTAATTCACATAAGTGTGAATTAATGAACATAAAGTGAACTATGGAAACTTAAGTGAATTATGAGATCTAATCTCATCCATTCATTTTGGAGAAAGGCTTAGATCTAATCTGGGCCCTTGGTTTTCTAGGTTAGCCTTGAGATGAGGCTAAAGGAGGCAAAGGAGGGAAAAGTAGATTGATTTGTTCTCTTGAGAGAGTTGAGTGAAGTGAAGAGAGGGAAGTGAGGGTTTGGAGAAGAGAGGGGCGCATGAGAGCTTGAGTATGTCTTCTTGAGTAGAGAGGGCGCATCCAAGGTGAGGATGTGCACTTACTTGAGAGAGGGGCGCATCCAAGAAGGGAGGTGCACTTGTTAGAGGAGAAGGCAAGCTTGCTTGGGCGCATTTGTGAGAGGAGGGGTGCACAAGATATAGAGGGTGCTTTCCTTTTGGAGAGAAGGGTGCACTTGGGTATAAGTGTGCACTAAGTAAGGAGGCACCTAGATCTTGGGTGCACTAAGCAAGTGAAGAAGCTAGCAGGCACTCGAAGGCAAGCACACAAGCAAAGGCTAACTAGCAAGAGAAGGGCGCAAAGGCCAAGGAAAGGTGCGCAAGTACTCAAGGAACTCCATTGTCTAGCTTTAGAAGAGCTTACACTTTGTATTGGGTTCCTTTCTTTCATTTTCTCTTTGTAGCATTTGCTTAAGATCTCCATAAAACATCTATTCTCTTACTGTTTTTTCCCCATGGGGGTTTTTCCAGGGTCATGTTGACCTAAAACACTCGTGTCAAATTGTCATGGTTTACTTATTTACGTTTCAGCATAGTAGGTGTTAAAGATCCTAGAGGGTATTTTCTGTTTTGAAGTATGATGAATGCACTAACAATGGACATCAAAACTTCCTATTGAGACCCATTCAAGAGAAGGTTCAAAGAGACAGTAAATCACTTCCTAAGGGGCAGTTTTTAAGTGGGTAAAGTTCAGATTTGTTGGTTGTTTTGGACAGAAGGAATACAGTCCTAAAAATAGTGAGAAAACAATTTGAAAGTACCTTGAACTTAGTGCCCAACAAGAGGTCACATGGCAAGCCTTTTGGGTAGCCTTAGGATCCTCAAATTTCTTCACTTGGACTATTATGTATACAGGAATTTCGGAAGTGCAAGCCACTCTGAGTAGAATCAATTCTTGGAATTTCAGGCTCAGTTACCTTGCTCTTATGTGTGATCCGAACTACGACCGTTCCCCCCAACCGTTGATTGTGAAGTGGTAAATATAGCAATTTTTAGGATATCACAAGGGGTAAATACTTGCAATACCTGGGATAGATGGGTAATCACCGCCTCATTTCCCTTGGAGGGTACTCGCCAACTATGAGGGTACTTGCACCTTGGGTGATTGTTGGGTGCAGGTTACCGTAATTGTTCCTTGGACCTTCGCTAGCCAGTCTTGGGACCTAATCAACCAGACTGGTTCTTGGAAGACCCCTTTCATTTCTTTGCTTCTAAACGCTAGCATGGATTTAATTATTTCATAGGGAAGCCTCCCTAGGCTAGGAACCTCCTAGTCTCAAGAGAGAAAGGTTAGAACACTTAGGTGACAATAGTGGCTAGTCTAAGTTACATTTAGGATTTCACAATTGTGGTTAGGAATTTTCACTTAGTAAGAGTTTGAGTAGAAACAGGTATCACTTGCAAATCTTAAGGTTTAATTCTGGAATTTGTTTCATGATTAATGTGTCTGCAGGATATCATAATCAAATTAAAGGTGTTGGTGTAATTTTTTGAGGTTAATATTCATGGATGCAAAGGGCCACAACTCACTTCTTTACATTATAATCACTTGAGATACATATTGTGGTAAATTAAATAAGTGGATCGATGTGTTATAAAGTTGAACGCTCTAGTTTCTTTTGAATAAACGATCTGGATCTTTATTGCTTGTAGTTCATCACATGAGGATTGCTACACTAGTTTCTAGGGCCAGTGTTTGGAAAAATACCTCACACTTTAACAATACTTCGGTATTTCTATGTTCATATCATTCTAACTTAATGGAACAATGCCCTAAATGATGGAACACCTTAACCATTCAACAAACGACCTAATCACTTTTCGCATTTTATGGTTTGAGATTTGTAATATAAGGGTTTCATTTTGACTTGTTCCATAGTTAATGTGTGGCATGATACATTAGAAATATTCTATGATTATAACACCATCAACTAATGCTTAATTTGATGAGTACCATGCCTCATGTATTTGACTCTCATATAAATGAAATCTGTGGTCAAAGGGAGTGAATGTTTAGTAAGAAGCGTTTAAGCTCGCATTTATCTTAATGTCTTCATTATTGGTATATGATGCTACAACACTTGAACCGAGGAATAGTCCACCTATATGAGTTAAAATACCTCTAGTACCTACCTAATACTTGATTACTTATTGCTATATTAATTCACTATTTCTTTTCATCTTGATGCGTTCTGTAAATACCTCTTTTAAAAATCAACGACTTCATGAATCCATCTAGGAAGACAAGTTGAGGGAAATTGAAGATGAAGTTATGAAGACATGCCTTGATGGTGAAAATGACCATTTTTTTTTCCCTATCCACATGAAGTTGAAGGCTTGATGAATTATACCCCTTGCCAAAATCTTGAGCTTTTTGATCCATCTTTTGAAAATTTGAAAGGATGAACTTTGAAAGAGTTGTGGAATTTCCTTCATTCCATGAAGAAGATCATGACCTTGGTGCTAGAAGTCTTGTTGACCTTTTTCACATAGGAAGATCTAAGTGGGATATAAATTGTTTTTACTTTGAAGGTGCTCCCATTTATGATATTGATTCTAGGGATGAAGATGAGATTGATGAGCTCGAACCTTGTGAACAATCTCACTTAGGAAGTTACCTTGAAGAAGTTGATAATCCAAATCTTGAAGAGAATGAAGTTGAATGGTTGTTAAAGGATTTACTTGGTCCTTTGAATTTTTTAGGAATCCAGGGGTATCCAAATAATTATCAAGATTTTATAGATAAACTACCAAGATTCCATGGACTTAATGATTCACCTATTTTACACATTTCATCTTTCATTGATGTTATTTCAAAGCTCAACATTAATCAGGAAGGCGTGAAGATGAAAATGTTCATATTGTCCTTGGATTTTCTTGAGGATGAGATTTTGGATTGGTATGGAGACCTTAATGAAGGAAAGATCTCATCACTTTCAGACTTCTTTAAGATATTCCTTGAGAGTTTGTCTCCTATTCATGAAAAGGTCAAGTGTGAAAGGGTTGTCTTGCCTTATGCCTTAGAAATCCTAACCTTGACCTACGACTGTCCTCATCCTCCTTGCTCACCTTTGACTTATGAGTATTCTACATCTTTACCTTTGACCAAGCGAAGCGTGGAAAATCAACCATTTCTTTATAGATCCCAGTTGGAGTTGTCTCCACAACCGTTTCTCTTTGATGATTTTATTAGTGAAAACAATGGTCTGAATCATTTCGATCATGAAGATACTTACATTAGCCTTATTGACCTTTAGATGGAGGAAATTTGTGGGAGTATTACCCAACCTTGGTATGATTTGGGCCTGTTATCCCCTACCCTAGGGATAACTAAGGAGATCATGTCTCGAGGCCCACAGGTCCTAGACATGGAGTGCCAAGAACCGGATGACTTGAGCATGGCCTCGGAGGGCCCCTCTTTTCTTCAATGTAGCTCATTTATCAGCAGCAGCAGTATCCATTCCACCATCTTGGTCCTGATGTAGCAGTAAGTCTTGCTCCATGAGGTAATGAGTCCGGGTATCATGGTATGTGTCACTCTGATTATTGAAGCATTTGAGTATGTTGCATTGAATTCTCCTTCATTTCATAACGTTTTCTTGGAAATTATGCTCTTTAACTTGTTCATACCTGGAAGGGTGACATGATGCCCTAGTAAGTTGATCTCCCTTCAGGATGGGTTGCCACTGGGTGGGTCTATGAAAGGTCATCGTCCATTCCCTCCATACTTACCACTTTCCATCTTTATTCCTCTCATTTCCCCCTTACCTTTGTTCGGGCATTAGGATTTGCCACACTAGGAAGGGTTTTACCTAGCCTTGTGGGAAGAAGGCGCTAAATGCCTAGAGGGTAAAAGTAGATGGCAAGAGTTAAAAGCCAAAAATGAAACCTTTGAGATGCTTTGCCCAGGGATTCCCGAGAAAGCAGTAAAAGGCATCTCAGTAACAAAAGGGAACCCGTAAGATAAATAAACACTCAAGGTATTAGTTGGTGGATGGGAGGTCTGATCATGAGTCGGCCTATTATGACCATGGGCATGTAGCGGTATGACACTACCATCTATTTGGTCACCAAACCAGGGTAGTGGCTCTTGGTGGCATAGCCAAGAGAAAGGGGGTCTCATCACGAGCCAACCTTCTCATCTCCATGAAATGCTTGTGTATAATGCTATCACCTCTGGTCACCAAGCCAAGACAGTGTCCCTCAACTCTTCCCTTGAAGCATAAAAGAAAAAATCAAAAGCAATGAATCTAAGAATAAAAGGTATTGAATGGGCTAGGAAAAAATGGTATCTATGACAAGGTGCAACTCACCCTCTACAAAGGCATCCACAGGTAAGATCTACATTTCCTTGTTATCACTGCACCCCATGCCCAAACACTTACGCCACACCACCTCACACACTTACATGACCTAGATTGGTTCTCACCTGGGAAACACCCCAAATTTAAGGAGGATTAGCCCAATAAGACACCCTGAGACCTTCTCCAAACTTGACTTGTTAAATTGCATAACGTCTTTGAGCATTTGTCTGGGTAAAGGTGGGTTTGATGCACATGTTTGGGTAATTTAATTATTGGATGTGATTTACATGTTATGATCCCTATGACTTATGAACCCATGGAGGGTGTACTTGTTGCTGTAGGTCTTTTACCGGTAGACAAGTACACGTGGGGGAATGATTAGCTCAGACCTCCATGGGGAAAGCCCACAGATGGATGTTGTAACCCTAGCCAGGGGAAAGAAGACATCAGAGACTTGCACCAGGAAGAAAGAAGGACATTGCCCTTGGAGACACTCTAGTAGACCTAGACCTAGGGGGATCTTACTTTTCCAGCTAGACGTTGACCTTTGAGAGACCTGTTATCGCTCAGTTTGTAGTATACGTTAAGTAGCTTGAAGGCAAGAGTCAAACTGGCGTAGCAGGAGCTTCCCCACCCACTGTCACCTCGATGGGGGGCTCTTTCTATTTAGGGTGGCTAATCCCAAGGGAGACGTCCCTAGATAATCTGGGGTGTTGAAAAGAAAAAGGTCAAGGGATTAAGGCTCAAGAGGTTAAAGTAGGTTTTCCCTTCATAGATTATTGCCAAGATGATAGTCAGAATGAAAGTATTCCATAGAATAGGCACCTGTTTGCGAGACAAGGCAAATAAAACTAAAATGTGCAACAGTGGTTAGTACTTCATAAATTAATGACTATCTTTATTATATATGAGCACATATAGCAGTAATTATTGACGAAGTCAATGATTGCAAAAAATAACTATGTGTGATATTACTTCTCAATAACACTGGAAATGATGTAGCTTCAATGTAGATAAACAATCTTTAAATTAACACAACGCTTTAGGTATCATTTAATGCTCACATGCAAAGGTTGTGCTGCGTCAAGCCTACTAGAGGTGACGTCAACCTAGTTCTAGGGTTAGTTTGATAGGCAAAGAGGTGGACGTTTTGCAAATTAGCCAATGAAAATAATCAACACTTCAATGTCTATTGCTAGATGACAAAGCCACAATGTTTTATATCAAACAAGAGTTCAAAAGAGGCATGACGTCATGATAAAATTAGGGTTAGTAAGTCGCTAGGGTTAGTTAGGGTTTCAAATTTAAGAAGTTTAAAAGGTTGTTTTAACACAAGAATCTCAACGTTGGAGTTCTAGACTAGTGCCTTAGGGTAAAATGGAGTCAAGGAGCAAGGCTAAAGTCTCGGGAGAATCTAAATTCAAGGACAAGAGAGTTAGGCTTTCTAGTGATGCAATGGAAGGGCCACAAAGTCAAAACCCTAAGGGGAGGAGGCTCATTCCGGTGTTGCTTAAGCAAGGCCTCATGCTCCTCCCTCTTTCCTTAAAAATCCTTGGCAAAAACGGCTAGCTTCAAAACATAAATCTAGGGATGAAAAGTGTTGCAAAGACAAGGCCTTTCAAACCCTAAAGGTCAAAACCCTAGGTGTAAACTCAATTAGGCCTAGGACGCCTTCGTTCTTCAATTTATGTTTCAAAACTAACTCAGAAAAAGGGGAACTAGTGTAGCAACGACTAGGCTATATTCTCCTTAATCAAATGGCTAAACAAGTTTTCTATCATGGGGACATGAAGCAAGGACCTACTTGTGTGCTTGCTAC
>ML794697.1:191469-204540 GCA_009831015.1 Picea engelmannii
CTTCTCTGAAGTGATCTCTTCAATAGCTTGTAGTTGATATCTTAACTGGGAGATTCTTACAAAGTATGATGTTATGCTGTCATCATCATTCATCTTCATGTCACGGAGCTCATTCTTCAGACTCATAACTTGTCCAATGTTTCAGACTGAGAAGAGATTTGTTAGGGCATCGTACATCTTCTTCGATGAGTCAAGATGGGAGATGTAGGGTATCAAGTGGTCTTTTATGGAATCCACTATGATACTCATGGCATTGATGTCAACATATTTGAACTTCTCCATAGCTGCAACGTTCTGCAGTTCCTTCTCTTCTCCTTCTTCAAACTCTGGCATCACGATCTCTCCTTTCACGATATCCATCACTTTATTCTTGGCAAGGATGAGGTCAATTCTTGTCTTCCACGCTATGAAGTTAGAGGCTCCATCTAACTTGTTCTCAGACTTCATAGAGTTCGTCATGGCTGCTTGACTTGGTCAAACCCTAGATTTGACCAGAAATCCAAACTTTACGTCTTGGCTTGCTGAGAGTATCAAGAGATGCGCTAGGCTAGGGCGCACTGATCCGTCCGTAGATTGGGTCAATCTCTTCACTTAAGGTGCTTCAACAAGAGGTTTAGGGTTTCTGCAACTGCTCCTGCTAGTAACCCTAGCGACAGTGTCTTCGGAGATGCTTCTGCTAGTAACCCTAGCGGCAGTTCCTTAGCGAGCTTAATATCCTAGCGTCTATGCTTCCTTCCAGCGTTTAGACTGAATGAAAGAGGTGTGGAGCCATAACCTGTTAGAATATAGAAGATGGTGTGCTTGTTTTACCATTGACGATACCCTCGTCACCCAACCATAGGCCGAAGCCACCCTCCGAGCACCTTTACCTTGACTGAAAATTTCTCCAGAAGCAAACCCTAGGCTAGATAGCCAAACAAGGTGTAGCGCATCTTCCTCCAAGGATAGGGCACCAACAATAGCTGATCAGATAGTCCAAACCCTAGCCAAGAGATAGTCCAAGCCAACACTGAAACTGGCTGCTGCACTTGCAGCCCTCCTCCACATGTGCGCACCAAACTGGGAATTGTAGTGCGCACCAAACTGGGAACTACAATTCTGAGATGCTGTCAAATGAGAACTGGCGCACTGTATTTATAGTGGTTCTGCCAGATTTGCTAGGGCTGACTTCTCCTTCTGGATATGTGTATGTTCAGTATATTATTATTATTTCTGACCGACTTCTTCTCTTGGAGGCTAATAACCTAATATTAATTATCTTCTTGAGCCGACAAGACTTCTAGGGTTATTAGCCAACTCATTAGGGTTTTCTCTTGCTTTCCAGAGTCTTCTATTCTCGTCAGGTTCACATGTGGAGGTAAATACCTTCCGCAGCTACCACAATATTAACAGCTGGAAAACCCTGGATGGTACGACCCTGCTGCCCTCCTGAATTGATGATGGAACCTGTGATGAGTGTAGAATGGTGTGGGTGGAGTATTTCATCCCCAAGACCAAGCTTGGAACAAGGTGAGTGGAATCTTTCACCACTGAGTTGTTCTCTAGGGTTTGTAATCTCAAAACCCTCAAAACTGTGTGCTCAAGAGCTCAACAAGCAAATACCAAATATCCAAGATGAATGAAAGGTGCGCCCTAGCCTTTCCTTTATACTTCCATTATGTTTCCCTGTTGAGTTAATTTAACCCCTAGGTTCAACTCCTATCTCAACCTCCAGCGTTCTAGTTCTTCATTGAGTTACTTTTTGCCCTTTTTCCTTTTTCTAAGTGAACCTCAAAATATAACATTGAGTTGGCTCACTTGTCCCCATGCTGCATGAGACTATGGTCTAGTCAGGATGGCTAGACCACTAAGTCGTCCCAAACCTCTTCATCAAGAGGTGGGGGACATTACAGTCTCCCCTGCTAGAAGTTGCTTGTCCACAAGCAATTCCAATCCTGTCTCCCGTACCACCTGTTCATTCTCCCACGTGGCATCCTGAATGGGCAAATCCTTCCATTTGATCAAGTATTCTTTGATGCTTCTCCTCTAGAGCTTCTTCTGCCGAACCTCCAATATCTCCTCCGGTACCAGAACTAGCTGCCCCTCTTCATCTAGAGGTGGCAACACCTCTAGTGGGGTAATGTGTTGGCCGATGGCCCTCTTCAGGCAGGACACGTGGAAAACATTGTGTATCCTGCTAGCCTGTGGGAGCTCCAGCTCATAAGCCACGACCCCTACCCTTCTGTTGATTCTGTAGGGCCCAAAGAAACGAGGTTGGAGATTTTTTGCTCAACTTCTTTTGATAGAAGCCTGTCTGTACGGTTGGAGACATAGGCAGACTAAGTCACCCACCTCAAAGGTACGCTCGACCCTGTGTTTATCTGCTTGGACCTTCTGTTGATTCTGTGCCCTCTGTAAGTGATCCTTCAACTCCCTAAGGATGTCCTGACTCTGCTGTACCCAATCCTGTACCATTAGGGCTCTGTTGTCACCAAAAGAAATCTGTACGAAAGAGAGTGGGTCATAGCTGTACAACACCCTGAATGGGGTCATGACTATGGACATGTGGTGGGTGGTGTTCTAACAATATTCCCCCAAGTGTAGCCACCTAACCCATGCCTTCTGCTGCCCTGCTACATAATTCCTGAGATAGCCTTCCACCCATTTGTTGACTATTTCGGTCTGCCCGTGAGTCTAAGGATGATAACTAGTGCTAGGGGTCAAGGCCGTACCCACTAGCCTGAATAACTCCTGCCAGTACGTACTCATAAATCGACTATCCCTGTCACTAACAATGGTTTTGGGTAGACCATGTAATCTGAAGATCTCTCTGAAAAATAATTCGGCCACCTGTGCTGCTCTGATGTCTATAGCAATGGAGAAGAAGTGTGCAAATTTCGTCAACCTGTCCACCACTATGAAAATACAATCCTTATCCTGTGCTCTTGGCAAACCGGTGATGAAATCCATGGAGATGCTCTCCCATTTGTGTTTTGGGATGGTTAAGGGTTGCAACAATCCTGCTGGGTGAGAGTGCTCATCCTTATTCTCTTGACAAGTAGTACACTCCTTGACGTGATTCATCACATCCTCCTTGAGGCCCTTCCATGAGAACCTCTCCCTTACTTGCCTGTATGTCTTACCAATTCCTTGGTGCCCTGCCATAGGTGAGTCATGACATGCCTGTAATACCTTGGCCTTGAAGGCCAATTCGGGAACCAAAAAGATTCGGCCCTTGTAATAGATGATGTCATCGATGACCTTGAAGTTATCATCCTGTATTTGCCCATCCATCACTTGACAAGCGAACTGATTCTTGGAGTATTCCATCATGATGAGGTCCTTCCAATCAACTGATACATCGGTCATGGCATAGACTGATGGTCTCCTGGATAATGCATCTGCCACCACGTTGTTTTTCCCTTTGACAAATTCAATGTCAAAGTCATCGGCGTGTATCTTGCTGACCCACTTCTACTGCCTTTCATTTAAGTCCTTCTGCTCCAAGAAGTACTTAAGGCTGTTGTGATCTGACTTCACCAAAAATCTAGCACCTACCAAGTATTGCCTGAATTTGGCCAAAGCGTGCATGATGACCATCATCTCTTTATCATAGATGGTGTAAAGTAACTCAGGCCCCTGAGTTTTCGATTCTCATAGGCAAGAGGGTGCCTATTCTGCATCAATACGACCCCAATGCCTTCTCCGGAGGCATCACACTCCAAGGTGAAAGGTTGGCCGAAATCTGGTAAAGCCAACACAGGGCACGTGCTCATTACTTTCTTCATTCTGTCGAAGGTGGCTTGGGCCTCTTCACTTTATCTAAATGCCCCTTTCTTCGTTAGATCGGTCAATGGTGCAGACAATTGGGAGAATCCTTTGACGAATATCCTGTAATAGCTGCAAATGCCCAAAAATCCCCTCAACTCTGTAAGGGTTTTGGGTGTGGGCCACTCAACTATGGCTTGAATCTTCTCCTGATGTACCTGTACTCCCTTAATCCCAATAATATGTCCCAAGTAGAGGACCTCTGTCATTCCAAATTCACATTTGGACTCTTTGGCATACAATGATTGATCCTCCATGATAGTCAAGATCTGCTCCACATGATAAAGGTGTTCCTCCCACGTCTTGCTATAGATTAGCAGGTCATCAAAGAAAACAAGAAGATGCTTCCTCAACTGTTTGTTGAAGACATGGTTCATACATGATTGGAACGTGGCTGGGGCATTGGTTAAGCCAAATGGCATCACTAAGAACTCATAGTGGTTGTAGTGACACCTGAAAGCAGTTTTTGGGATGTCCTCCTCCCTCATCTTGATTTGATGGTACCCAGAGCGCAGGTCAATTTTGGTGAAATAAACAGCCCCATGAAGCCCGTCCAGTAGCTCATCAATTTTTGGTATGGGATACCTGTTTTTGATTGTTTTCTTGTTTAGTGCCCTAAAATCAATGCACATGCGCATGGTTCCATCCTTCTTCTTGACCAACACCACTGAAGAGGCAAAAGGGCTGGAACTTGGTCTGATGTGCCCCATATCCAAGAGCTCTTTGATTGCCTTTTCTATTTCGTCCTTGTATTTCTTCGGGTGTTTATAAGGCGTGGTGATCACTGGCTTTGCTCCTTCCTCCAACTCAATGATATGCTCAAATCCCCTGTCTGGTGGCACACCTTGTGGAATAGGTCCAAACACCTTACTGTGTTTGTCAATGATCTTGTGAATTTCTGGTGTGTAGGGAATCTTCCCCTTTCTGTCCACACGTGCCAAAATCTTGCACTCAGTAGCATACACAATTTCTTCCCTCCTGAAAATGGCCTCCATCCTCTTGGCCGTGACTACCTTGGCTAAGTTACCTGTAATGCCTCTGAGGACTACCTTTCTTCCACTCTACTCTGGGAAAGACATCTCCATGGTCTTGTAGTTGGTGGTGATAGGCCCCAACGTGCTGAGCCACTCTACTCCAAGGATTATGTTTGTGTCTGAAGATCCATCACATAAACATCATGTACCAAATCATGCCTACCCAGTGTAAGCTTCATCCCTGGAATGTACCTGTTACAAGGCATGGTGCTTCCACCTGCAACCTCCACCTTGAATCCTTCAAATTTAACCGTGGGTATATGCCTCCTCTGTAGCAATGTTGAGTCAATGAAGTTGTGAGAGGCTCCTCCATCAATAAACACTGACACCTTTTGCCCCTGCAAGACTCCTCTCATTCTGAAGGTGTTGTACTTGGGCACCCCACTGATGGA
Source organism: Picea engelmannii (assembly GCA_009831015.1). Lineage (NCBI taxonomy): Eukaryota > Viridiplantae > Streptophyta > Pinopsida > Pinales > Pinaceae > Picea > Picea engelmannii. The sequence goes on from ML794697.1 coordinate 196,703, forward strand.
TGCCAAAGTAGCTCTCTCTTCTGCCATACTGTCATGACTTGTAGCCTCCTCCTCTGCAGTTTCGGTGGTGTCTGCCTCTATGTTCTGGATGTGGCCGAAATCCTCATCCTCTTCATTGTCTGATGTCACCTCTATGTAATTCTCTTTGCCACGGCCCATGCATTTGTGGGATGGGTTCCATGGCTCTTTGCATGTGTAGCATAGTTTCTTCCTCCTTAGTTCTCTTCCAGTATTCTCGTCCATCCTACCTCTTCCCCTGTCAAACCCCCTTGGGTCACGCCCTCCTGGGTTCATCGGAGGTCTCTAGTCTCTTCCTCTGGTGTTAAGAGGTGGTCTAGGCACAAATTTCGGCTTTGCAATAGGTCCTAGGTCTCTTGTCCTCCAGATAACATCTTGTAGGTTGGTAGGTTTAAAAGCCTTTACCCAACCCTTCAAGGGTTCCATCAAACCCTCGGTGAAGGGCATCATGAGCCTAGACTGTGACACATCCTGCACCATGACTACTAGTCTCTGGAATTCCTCAATATATATCTTAGGTGCTCCTGTCTGTCTAAGCTGTGTCAGCTCCCGGAAATGTAGCTTAGGATCCCCCCTAGTCGAACTTGTCAATGAGCCTCTGAGTGAACTCTGTGTATGCCATTATCTGATTGTGGCCAAGTGTGGTCAATCCATGATACCACCAATCATGTGCTTTTCCATCCAAGTACATGGTGGCAAACTTGATGGCCTCCATCTCCCTCATAGAGTTAAGCTGCAGGTACGTGTCTAGTTTCTGTACCCACGTCTGTGCAGTTATCTTGGCTGATCCATCGAAGTAGGGGATTTCCATCTTCCCAGCCCTGCTCTCAAACTCATTGTTGCTCCTGTGGTTCGGCCTAGGTTTGCTTCTGAATTTGAGTTGACAGTACTGATCTAGGGCCATCTTCCTCTGAACTGTCATACTTAAGTCATTGTATTCCCTGGAACATTGCACCATCTGCTCAACAAAGTCATCTATGGGTTCACGTTGTGTGGGTTCATCTGTGAACGTGGGCAAGTACGGTCTAGGGGTAGCCTTGCTACCTGTCTGTCCATGTGGTGCTCCCCCTCCATGGCTCCCCTCAGACTGATGATAGGAAATATGCTCTGGATGATACCTGTTCCCTCCATGAGATCCATTCGTTTCGCGCTTGTCATACACCTCTGGACCTTTCCCCTTGTGACTCTTGTCTATCAACAATGCTGCTATCCTTGTCTAGTTTTCATCTACCTTTCTCAAGGTCTCATATATTTCGTCTTGCCCCCTACGGTTTGTCTCCTGTTCTCCTGTATGTGGGTGACCAATTTACTTTTTGTCTGGTTTATCGACTTACAGAACTCCTATGCTAAGAATGCCAAGCCCTGTGGCTCAATGTCATCACCTGGACCCTCCATTTTGGCTACTGTCTCAGTTGTCTGTTTCTTCCTTCGGCCCATATAAATACCACTGAACTTCTGCATGCACTAATCCTCACAGGATGGGACGATCAGAGCTCTGATACCACTGTAATGTTCCCAAGCCAATTTTTCGCTTGGGAACACTAGCTAACGCCTGATTTAATTGTTTCTTTGTATGTCTTTGCAGGTTGGCCTCTCAAGTTTCGGCCTTAGGGTTGTATTCAGTGTATTAAGCACAGATCTACAGATATACTCAATGAAATACAAGATCTAACCAATACACAAGATATGAAAGTCCAAAGCACAGATCTGACCTTTTTATTGTGCAAAGCAAGAACTGGATACAATATAGAAGTAGATCTGGAATAACATCAGATGGCTCCAAGATAGAAGATTTGAGCTGCTACAAAATGCTCCCGACAATACAAAATAAGCCTCCAAGGGCTGGATATATGATGAAGTATAAAATACAAAAGAGTTAGGGTTACGTCCAACCCCCCAGCTGCTGGCACGTCCTGCTGGATGGATGAGAAGGCCAAAGTATTAGCCCAGCTGAAGGAGACCTCCAAACGATGCCAAACTTCACCAAAAGATAGATCAGGACAAGGGAAATCCCTCCCTGAAGTATGAAGCTCAAATGCCTAGTCTTTCCCCTCCAATCTGCTGAAACCCTAATCAAGGCTGCGCCCTCTTGAAACCCTGAAGTGCCCAATAATTCAGCCTTGATGAAGGAAGCCTCCAAAACTCCTGAAACTCCCTAGGATGATAGATCGAGTTGTCACAAGTCATTGGGAGAAGTCTCACAATCAGATATGAGGTATAACCCCCTGGATCTGACAATATCTGAATTGCCAATGCGCCCTCCTTCTCTCAAATTTTTCCCAAATCTGTAGCTAACAATCTGGCCGAAAGTAACTCCTCCAAAATGCCTCCAAACTATTGAGCAAGGTCGTGCAAGAAAAACTCAAGTGCTGGAATGTCTCTAGGCCTTATCACAATGCTGGATCGAACTTCCCCTTAAGCGATGGCGTGCCCCTGCTGGAAAACCCTGGATGGTACAACCCTACTGCTCTCCTGAATCGGTGATGGAACCTGTGATGAGTGTAGAATGGTGTGGGTGGAGTATTTCATCCCTGAGACCAAGCTTGGAACAAGGTGAGTGGAATCTTTCACCACAGAGTTGTTCTTTAGGGTTTGTAATCTCAAAACCCTCAAAACTGTGTGCTCAAGAGCTCAACAAGCAAATACCAAATATCCAAGATGAATGAAAGGTGCGCCCTAGCCTTTCCTTTATACTTCCATTATGTTTCCCTGTTGAGTTAGTTTAACACCTAGGTTCAACTCCTAACTCAACCTCCAACGTTCTAATTCTTCATTGAATTACTTTTTGCCCTTTTTCCTTTTTCTAAGTCAACTTCAAAATATAACATTGAGTTGGCTGACTTGTCCCCATGCTGCATGAGACTATGGTCTAGTGTGGATGGCTAGACCATTAAGTCTTCCCAAACCTCTTCTTCAAGAGGTGGGGGACATTACAATCTCCGCTGCTAGGAATTGCTTGTCCACAAGCAATTCCAATCCTGTCTCCCGTACCACCTGTTCATTCTCCCACGTGGCATCCTGAATGGGCAAATCCTTCCATTTGATCAAGTATTATTTGTTGCTTCTCCTCTAGAGTTTCTTCTCCCGAACCTCCAATATCTCCTCCGGTACCAAAACCAGCTGCCCCTCTTCATCTAGAGGTGGCAGCACCTCCAGTGGGGTGATGTGTTGGCCGATGGCCCTCTTCAGGCAGGACACGTGGAAAACATTGTGTATCTTGCTACCCTATTGGAGCTCCATCTCATAAGCCACGACCCGTACCCTTCTGCTGATCCTGTAGGGCCCAAAGAAATGGGGTTGGAGCTTTTTTGCTCCACTTCTATTGATAGAAGCCTGTCTGTACGGTTGGAGCCTTAGGTAGACTAAGTCACCCACCTCAAAGGTACGCTGCACCCTGTGTTTATCTACTTGGACCTTCTGTTGATTCTGTGCCCTCTGTAAGTGATCCTTCAACTCCCTGAGGATGTCCTGACTCTGCTGTACCCAATCCCGTACCATTGGGGCTCTGCTATCACCAAAAGCAATCTCTACGAAAGAGAGTGGTTTATAGTTGTACAACGCCCTGAATGGGGTCATGCCTATGGACATGTGGAGGGTTGTGTTGTAACAGTATTCCCCCAAGTGTAGCCACCTAAGCCTTCTGTTGTCCTGCTACATAATTCCTGAGATAGCCTTCCACCCATTTGTTGACTATTTCGGTTTGCCCGTCAGTCTGAGGATGATAACTAGTGCTAGGGGTCAAGGCCGTACCCACCAACCTGAATAACTCCTGCCAGAACGTACTCATAAATCGGCTGTCCCTGTCACTAACAATGGTTTTGGGCAGACCATGTAGTCTGAAGATCTCTCTGAAAAATAATTCGGCCACTTGTGTTGCGCTGAAGTCTGTAGCAATGGAGAAGAAGTGTGCAAATTTCGTCAACTTGTCCACCACTACGAAAATACAATCCTTTCCCCGTGCTCTTGGCAAACCGATGATGAAATCCATGGAGATGCTCTCCCATTTGTGTTTTGGGATGGGTAAGGGTTGCAACAGTCCTGCTGGGAGAGAGTGCTCATCCTTATTCTATTGACAATTAGTACACTCCTTGACGTGAGTCATCACATCCTCCTTGAGGCCCTTCCATGAGAACCTCTCCCTTACTTGCCTGTATGTCTTACCAATTCCTTGGTGCCCTGCCATAGGTGAGTCATGACATGCTTGTAATACCTTGGCCTTTAAGGGCGATTCGGGAACCAAAAAGATTCGGCCCTTGTAATAGATGATGTCATCGATGACCTTGAAGTTATCATCCTATATTTGCCCATCCATCACCTGACAAGCGAATTGATTCTTGGAGTATTCCATCATGAGGAGGTCCTTCCAATCAACTGATACATCGGTCATGGCATAGACTGATGGTCTCCTGGATAATGCATCTGCCAAACCTCTTCATCAAGAGGTGGGGGACATTACATCGGGCTTTATTTGACCTGAAATTAATTAAAGGTCAACAATTTTGTATAAATAAACATAAAGTACATTTATTTTTACATCACAACTCCTCACCCAAGAGGAGAGGTCTGAAATTTGCGCCCTAGAAGGGCTATTGGCTGAAATTGTGAGGCACACTTTTGTACAAGGCTAATTTTTTGCAAGTTGGATCAATCTTGGAAGCTTTTATGGTGATCTTGCATGGTATTTCATGATTATTCTTGGTGCAAGTAGGTAAAATCTGCATTTTTTGTCATCTATTGAATGATTTATGTATGGTTTTATTTGCTCATACTAGATTATGAAATTGCATGATATGCTTAATGCTTGAAGTAAGAAACTTAAATTGCTACTTTCTTTCTTTCTATTTGCCAAGCTTTTCGTTGAATTGATCTAGTAACCAGTGAAACCCTAGAGCCCTAGTTTCCTAGCACTCTAAGGTTTCGATCTAGTTATCTTTGCCTAAGTTCTTATCCCATAAGAATTCTAAGGAGAGCAAGGTGCAAGGGCATAAAATTTCCTACACCCTAGTATCTTGTTTTCTTGAGGAAAATGCATAAGGAGACTTAAGTTACTACTTCTCCTATGCAATCCTCTTGGACTTTTGTGCACTATCAAAATTGATTTGCAATCTTAGAAGAAGTCGTCCACTTGACTCCATAATCCCTAGAAGGCACTAGTTCTAGCCTCTCTCTTATTGAAGGATTGATTAAACACTCAAATTCCATTCGTTGAAGCTTTTGCTAACTTCTATTAACCCTAAACTAGACTAATTCATTAACTAACTTCTTGTTGTTGCAAATCACTGCTACAGCCATACTAATTCATGCTAATTTGCTGCATTCACCTACATAACTTGCACCTAGCTTACTCAGAAATTGTTTGTGACAATTGCTAGTCAATCTACTAGATAAATGCTAAGTTTACATGGTGTTTCCTTGCAATTTTGAGCACTAGAATTTGCTGTTGTTACAAAAGATTGCTACAGCCATCTAACTGCAGCAAATTCTCTGCATAAGTGACATTAAATGGTAGCTAGACATTGTCAAATTTGCTTGCAACAATTAATTATCATTCAACCTAGTTAAAGCTACATTTTCTTGTCTTTTTCAAGCAATTTCAAGGCATATTTTTTGCGGCTGTTACAAAATACTTATTGTTGGTGTAAATTGTTACATTGCTACAACTTTATATCAGCTAGCCTATTTTTTGAAGGTTCATGGTCTTAAGAAGCACTAACATCATATTTTGTACTTGAAAGCTGCCATATTTTCTTTGTTGTCTTGTTCTGGGCAGGTACACTCCATTTTTACCGTTGCTTCATCCCTTAAAGACCTTAAGAACCTTTTGACTTGAGTGACCAGTGAGAGGGGGTTTCTTGCATCCTTGCCTTAGTCTTATCAGCCCTTTAGGTCACTTGGGACGTCTCCCCTAGGGTAACTTTGATATACTCCTAAATAGAAAGGGGTTTCCTATTAAGGTGACAGTGATAGGTCACCCCTTGTTACGCCAATCTTGCATTCACTTGCCTTGGGCTTTGGGCAAGTACAGATTGTGCGATAACATGGCCTTTTGCTTCATGAGTGTAATCTCACCTTGGTTCCAAATCAAGGAGTGATCAAGATTCTGCCTGATACCCATGTGATCTTCAAGGAATCCCTCTTTTGGTTATAACCACTGTTGAAAAAGTCAGCATCGGCAAAAAGTCGACAAGGGTCTAGAAAACATCGTTTCGGGAAAAGTCGGCAAAAAATCGGAAAACCATGACAAACATTAAAAAATACAAATTATATTCATTTTTTTCAAAATTTTAAACATATAAAGCAACAACAACATCAGATAAACACACTAGCACATAAATATAGAGAAAGCAAAAATAAACAAAAATGACAAAAAATACTCAAAAAATCTTCTTTATGAGGATGATTTCCACTAATTGGCCACAACTTTTATGAAAAAGTCCCGACTTTTTCAAATTAGAAAAAATCACTAGCCACGACTTTTATGAAAAAGTCCCAACTTTTTCAAATTAGAAAAAGTCTCAATTTTTTCTAGCCGATTTTTCGTCGGCTGGAAAAAGTCGCGAAAAATCGCAGGCTTTTTCAACACTGTTTATAACTATACACAAAGAAAAGTTTCAAGCTGATGATGACCTGATCAAGTGGTTGCATTGGATCTTTTACTTTACCTAGCAGCCACAATTTTTAGTTAGATGGTAGGAGTAATGTAGGATGTGTGTTTGATTTTCTTGCACTTTCCTGCGTTTCATTTGTGTGTTTCATTTCATGCATTGCTTGTTGGGTTTGCTTGAAGCATTTAATTTTCTTAGAATTAGAAAAAAAGTTTCATTTATGCAAAGTCATTTCATTTCAGTAGAGGTTTTTTGGGGTGGTAGATTCCCCTCATTCATATGCTGTTGATGCTTTGAGTGAGTGTGCAGATCATAGGTCTGGATGGGATTCTGGAGTTCTCATGCACTCTTATACTAAGAGAGCATGTCCCCAAGTAGGAGCTATATGTTGCCTCTTCAAGGGTAACAGTCCCAAAGCTACCCAATCAGTTGGTGTGGCATGTTCTATCTCGCATGAGATTAGTTGATCATGCCATTTAAATACATAATCTCTACTTATTCTCCCTCAGTTGCATGATGATTCAACCTTCACCGCTCAACCACCTCAGCCATGGTATATTGATTCTATCTAGGCTCACACCTCAGATGACATGCACTTGGTATATTATGCTTTTAGTATGCATGGTCATGGTACTTTGGTTTAAGATGCAATACCTTATATGTTTGTGCTCTGCTCTTTGTATTGTAGAAACGATGCTATAACTTCTAAACTAGTCATGAAAATGGTAAATATTCAAGTGCTATCTAATGTCAACTCCATAGCGTTAACAATTTTATCTTTTGTCTTGTTTTACCACGGGGGACATGATTTTCCTTTAAAGATGTGATGGGTCTTGAGTCAAGTCATATTATTAGTGATCAAGTGGGTGCACCAGTCTGCATCCCAACCATACATAACACCCTTACACCTTTTCCTTCTCACTTCCATCTCGTTCATAAAAAATAATCCCCTGCTCATGTTTGACTTGTCAAATGTCATCTAGCAAGGTCTGGCCTAATCAAAATGGAAAAATAATGCAAGCCTACATCAAATAAATCCAAAAAAGGCTTGAGGGGAAGAGTAAAAGATAAAAATAAAAACAAAAGATAATATGGCTAGAGCTATGCCACATTGCCACCTCATTAAAAAGGTCTACACTCCCAAGTTTTGTGCTAAAAATGCTTATCTAAAGAAAATGACTAGAAAAATCAAAGAAAAATGTAAAAGGGGAAATA
>ML794697.1:220698-232621 GCA_009831015.1 Picea engelmannii
GTTATAATATTAAGTTGACTTGGAAAAGGTAAAGTAACTCAATGAAGAAATAGAACATGTGAGGTTGAGTTAGGAGTTAACCCTAGGGGTTAACTAACTCAACAAAGAAATAGATTGGAGGTATAAAGGAAAGGCAAGGGCGCACCTCTTACTCACCTTTTGATGATTATTGCATTTTTCTTTTGGGCTCTAGAGCACAACAATTTTGAGGGTTTTGAGAATACAAACCCTAGAGGACAACTCAGTGGTGAAAGATTCCACCTATCTTGTTCCAAGCTTGGTCTCGGGGATGAAATACTCCACCCACACCATTCTACTTCAACTACAGGTACTCTCTTCTATTCAGGGCAACAACAGGGCGTAACTTGGAGGGTTTCCAACAAAGGGAGCACACCACTAATTGGAGGAAGATTCGATCTAGGAGCCTGAGAAGGATTTTGGAGATTTGAGCACTTGGGTTTTCTTTGCGGGGCCTTGACCATCATCTCTAGTGCATTTTGAGAGAGTTATATTGTCCAGTTGATTTCCTAGAGCATTGGCACGATTTGAAGAGGAGGAGGGCGCTACTAGGAATCAAATCTATTCAATTTGGAGGAGTAAAACTTCAAATCTCACCTTGAGACTTCTCCAGGAGGTTTACCTTGGCCTGATCTATTATCCTAGAGAGTTTCACAGTTATTGGAGGTCTCCTTCAACAGGGCCGAATTATTGGGCCTTGACACTATTCAGGAGGGCGCAGTTTTACTAGAGGATTCAGTGTTTTGTAGGAGCAACTCTTGGCATTTCGGCTTGAGACTCCAGGAGGGGGTTCTACTTTCCCTGATCTATCATTCTGCAGAGTTTGGTGCCATTTGGAGGCTTCCATCAGCTAGGCCGAAATATTGGTCCTTCACATCCAGCCAAGAGGGCGTATCTTCAGCCAGGGGGGTTTGGACTTGACCTTGGTTCATATTGTATTGAGCTTCATCTTGTATTCAGCCTTGGGAGGCTTATATCTTCTTATCCTGAGCATTTTGTAGCAGTTCATATCTCAGCTTGAGGATCTATCTGATGTTATTCCAGATCAACAATCCTATTGTATCAGGTTCTTTCATATTTTCTAAATAAAGGTCAGATCTATGATGTTTGGTTCCATATCCGGTGTTTCTTTTCATATCTTGTATTTCCACATGTTATATCTTCAGATTTGTGTGCATATGCTTGTTAACTGAATCTACAAACCCTAAGACATAACTCAAGAAGTAAACCTGCAAGCAAACACACACACATCAGTTAAACAGTAAGAAGTTAGTGTTCCCAGCGAAAAAATTGGCTTTGGAACATTACACAGATGGTCACAGGTTTACAGATGGCATCCACCACACCGGATGGCTTCCAGAAGGAAGTGGGCCTTGCTCCATGAAGTACAAGTTAGTATTATGGTGAACATCATTTCAATATTTAAGCCATTTGATTATGTTGTATCTTAGATTTCTCTAGATTCCATTATATGTGCTTGGACATTATGCCTTTTTCTCTGCTTCACCTTGGTGGTTGACATTGTGCCCTAGTAAGTGGTCTTCTTTGGGAATGGGTTTTCTACTGGGAACTCCCTTAATGAACCATTGTACCGTTCCCAACCATACTTATCACTTTCCATCATTATTCCCCTCCATTTCCTTATCTCTTGGGATTTTAGGGTGTATTGACCCAAGAAGGGGCTGTCCCTCATTCTATGGGAAGAAGGGGCTAAAGGCCCAGAGGGGTTGGTGTTGGGTAAAAGATAAAATCCTTATATAAACCTTCCATATGCTTCGCCTAGGGATCACCCAAGAAAGCAATGAAACACTTATCTTTGAATAAAGGAGACCCACAATATTATAAAGAAATGCTTGAAAGGTTAGTTGAGGGATAGGTCTCATCACGAGCAGACCTATCACGTCCATGAATATCTAGTGGTATGACATTACCATCATGTGGTCACCAGAACAGTGTAATGGCTCTCAGTTGCATCGCTAAGAGAAAGGGGTCTCATCACGAGCCAACCTTCTCATTTCCATTAGGTGTTTGTGGGTGACATTGCCACCATCTGGTCACCACGCTAGGGCAGTGACCTTCAAACTCTCCTTATGCTATATTAAAATAAAATAAAGAAAGAAAGATAAAAGGCAATTGATGAGCTTGGAAAAAGTGCATTGCGGACGAAAGTACCACACACCCTCTACAAAGGAACCCATGAATGAGACACTACGACCCCTTATATGTCATGAGCCGTATGTCCATTGAGTCTTGGCCCCAACCACCTTATACACTTTACATGGATTAGAGAGGGACCTCTTGGAAGCTCTCCTTGACCTAGGGCAAGATCTACCCAATAAGACACCTCATCAACCCTCCCATATTTAAGCTTGACAACTCGCAATGGTGTCTTTGAGTTGTTAATTGTTTGATATAGTGATCTTTGATGCACATGCTTAAATGGCTTATTTATTGATTGGATTCACTTATCATGATGTTATGACTTGAGATCCTTGGAGGGCGTGCTCATTTGTCTTTGCAGGACCTAGCTGGTTGATTGTTTTGGGAGAACAAGCCTAGCTTGGGCCTCCATGGGGCTACAAGCCCACATGTTGGATGCCAGGGGCCCGCATGCCGGATGGGAGAGATCAGACTTGGATGGCCTTGATGATGACTTGGACAACCTAGCCCACCCCCTACTTGCCAAATGATTTGCCCAGGAGGGGCAAAACGTTCCACTTTTGAACTTGACGTCATGATCTTGGGGGCTAGGGCATGGTGGTGAGGTGCCACTCTTTGACACATGGACATTTGAGGAGGAGAAGGGTCTTCACCATGATATGATTGCCTAGATGTTGGACACATGGCCTTTGGAGGCCCATTCACGCTTCTCCAACACCAACGACTTCCTCAAAGTGGCAAAACGTCCCCTAAAGGGGTGACGTCCTCCTAAATAAGGGTTTAATTTGTGCAAAAAGTGAAATTTTAAGTGAATTGTTTAATATTACTTTGTTAAGGGGGCAAGATTAGGGTTGTTGACCCCTTATCTTGTGGTTTACTCCTTATTTTGTGGACAAACTATTGTAGCTACATTTAGTATAAATTGAGATCATAAGATCTCATTTTAATCAGAACTCTCCCTCTTGTGAGAGACTTGTTCTGAAATTTTCGGCCCTCTTGCCTCTTTTATCTCTTGTGCACTTGTGTATGGCTATACTTATGAATGGTTGATGGAAGAAGTGATGTGCTAGCCTTGGAAGGCTATTCTATTGCTATTGTGGTGGATTATCTTGGCATTTTTCCTTGAATTGGTATGGTTTTTTACTTTCTTGCTATCATTTGTTTCAAGTCAAGGTTATTGTGCTAGTAACTAGGTGGGAAGTATAAGGGCATACACCCCCACCTTAGTCTTCATCACTTTATGCTTCGTCTTATTGCTTAGACAAGGGTTTGCTAAGAGACGTATAAGGGCATACACCCTCTTAGCCTAAACCCTAGCCTAGAGAAATTTGCCTTGGGAAGTAAAAGGGCTTACACCCCCAAGGAAGTAGCTTCTCTAAGCTCCTTTGACTCCATTAACCCAATAGTAAAGGCACTAGTCATACTTTTTTGCATTGGAGATATAAAATCATTGCCTTGGGAAACGCAATTTTCGGTCTTTTAAAAGGTTTCTTGCTTGAAGTTGGTTTGCCTAATTGAGAGGACTTTTCCCCTACTAGGGTGTCCCCTCTCTCCCACTACTTCTTGCTGCTGTTATAGAATTACATCTTCAGCCATTAGGGCTGCAGAAACCCTAACTTACTTTCTTTAATAACTCTCTTATCAACCATTGGATTTTCCTCAAAGTTTGCACACTTACCCTCCTTAGCCTAGTGCACTTTTTGGCAAAGTTTGAGGGGATTTCAGTGGCTGATTCTCTTGCTGTACTACATTGAATGTTACAGCCATAAGACTGATATAATTTGTTGCAGACAAGTTTTTACAACAGTCTTATCTTTTGTGCTAGGATATCGGTTTTTCATCTTAAGTTTAGCTAGTCTTTCTCCTGCAATTTCTACTTGATTTCTAGTACTTGTTGAGCAGTTTATAGTACCATTTACTTGTTGATATATACTTTTATCTACTGCTGCAAATTAGGGACAGCAAGCTTAACTTGTTGATCCAACTAACATCTATCATTGCAAAGTGTGTTTTCTTGTGTCTCGGGCAAGTACAATCATCCGGAGAAGTACTATACCTGTGGGGCAGCAATTACTTGACTTGCAAGGCATCTCTCTCTACCTTTCATTCCACTTAGAATTGACCTCTAGAGGCTTTACTTCCACTTCCCTCCATCTCCATATCAAACCCCCTAGGGTCACCGGGATCGCCTCCCTAGAGTGACCTAGTCACCCTTGAAGTGTGGGACCTACATCGAGGCGACATCGGGTGTAGGATTCCCAAGTTGTAGCACTTGCTTTGTAGTTGGGTCGGGCTTTGCCCAACCTACAACTTGTGCTATAACAGGACCATTGTCGACCAAATCATGGGACATTGGCATATTTTGAGGAGGGCACACCTCTAGTTGAGCTCTATTGGTCCACACATGTGGTATCTTGATCATACTTCTATTGTTTATGAGGGTGCCCCCTACCTTTGGGGATTTTGTTGTAACCACTTTAGTATTTCCCATGGTTTTGACCCATGGTTTCTTGTGCCCATTGTTCTAGCAGATGGTATTGTATTTACCCATGGTTTTCTACACATACTTTTAGAAGAGCGTCTCTCCTATATAAAAAAGGCTTTGCCCTAATTTGTAACTAGAGTTTGGAGAATAAAGAATATCATTTGACTCATTTCTAGTTGTGTTATTGGTTTTAGCTTAGTATTTCTTGGGTAAATTCTTGTGAGGGATCTAGCAAGAGGGTTTTACTTGTAACAGGTGAAGATGGATTGATAAAGCTAGCAAGGAGCCACAAAAGCAGCAAAGTGCTACAGTGGAGGAGCTTCATAAGGTAAAGGTTTTTTTATAGTATTTAGTTCTTTGTATCTATGCTAGAGTATTGAGTTTGACAAAGCTTCATTTGCTTTTCAACTCTTACCATTCGGATAATGTAGAGGCCACCCCTTGCTACTTAAGGAGCTGGTAACACACTCCTATCACCATCTAGATATTGGAGCACCAAGACCTTTTTCGGTGAATTTTTTAGGTACACCCTAAGGTTGCCTAGAATCCCAAGATTTTTTGCAAGAACCAAGCCTCAAGGAGTATTGGTTGACATCATAGCCCAATAGGATTTAGGCACTGGGCTTTTGTTTTCTTTTCTCAATTTTTTTTTAAAATTTAACTTTCTTTTCTTTATTTGTATAGGGAAATCTAAGGGTTTCATGATGTTTCTAGATTTAGATTGCAAGGTTCAAACCTTGGAGCTAAGTTCTTCCTATATAGTTAAGGTTTGGATTGTTTAAATGCTAATCTTTGCTTAAAAGTGATATCTATTGGTGATTGGTGTAGTTAAGCTAGCATATACTCACTTAAGGGTTTAACTAGCTAAGCAACAACTTAGATCTTGGTCTTAAATCTGACAATCTTTGGGATGGATCTAAAATCATTGATGAATGGACCCGATGTATGCTAAATTCAAACTTTCTTGATTTTATATCATCAAATTAACTGCTGGAAAATACATAAGCAATATTATTGGATAATGGTTTGATCTTGTTCACATTTATATGCTTGTAAAGGGACTGAAAGTTTGGGCTTGACAGTTCATATTTGAACAACGTTTTTAGTTGTTAATGCTTTCAGTACCCCCTTTAAGTGATTCAATAGGGTTTTAAGTGAAACAACTTGCATCTTGGCATTTAAATCTATCTTTGAGGGCTGACTTATGGCTTCTAAGGCTCACCCCTTTCAGATGTGAATTTGCTTATTGTGAGTATGGCCTACTCAATGGCATAAATACATTCTTTGTAATCACTGAAGCACACAACTGCATGAGACGTCCTGTTATTTCTTAGCATCTGTGATAGGGGTTTACAAATATGTAGAACATTTCTTGACGTCTTGTTTCTATAAGCATATACTCCATATCTGAAGTTATCTATGATGGATGTAGAAGAATTAATGGAATGAAAGTACATCAAACATTCACACGGTTTATGAATGCATGAAACGACCTGTTCAAGACACACACAAACCACAGTATAATATCAACTATGTGCACTGGAATTTCTTGGTACAACAACGATTTGCATTTTTGTTTGAGGCATATAAAATGTTTGGTATCACTTGCAAATCTTAAGGTTTAATTCTGGATTTTTTCTCATGATTAATGTGTCTTTGAGCTATCATAATCGAATTAAAGGTGCTGGTGTAATTTTCTTAGGTTAATATTCATGAATGCAGAGGACCACATCTAATTTTTTATATTATAATCACTTGAGATACATAATGTGGTAAATTAAATAAGTGGATCAAAGTGTCATAAAGTTGAACGCTCTAGTTTATTTTGAGTAAATGATCTTGATCTTTATTGGTTGGAGTTTATCACATGAGGATTGCTTCACTGGTTTCTAGACCAGAATTTGGTAGAATACCTCACTTTAACAATGCTTTTGTATTTTTTTAATCATAACATTCTAACTTAACGGACCGATGCCTTAAATGATGGAACACCTTCCATTCAACAAACGACCTAATCACTTTTCACATTTTATGGTTTGGAATTTGTAATACAAGGGCTTCATTTTGACTTGTTCCATAGTTAATGTGTGGCATGATACATCATAACTCTTCTATGATTGTAACACCGTAAACTAATGCTTAATTTGATGAGTACCATGCCTCGTGTTTGATTCTCATATAAATGAAATTTGTGGTCAAAGGGAGTGAATATTTGGTAAGTGTTTGAGCTTACATTTATCTTAACCTCTTCATTATTGGTATATAGTCCACCTATATGAGTTAAAATACCTTGATTACCTACCTTATATTTGATTACTTGCTGCTATATTAATTCACTATTTATTTTCAACTTGATGCATTCTAAAAATACATCTTTGGATCAGTGATCATTGGAAATAGAAATCTGTTCACATACAGATCTACAACATTAAACAAGACACTTTGAATTTATTGGCAATATGACATATCTCATCTCTGCAATATTGGTGGTTGTATGATGATTCAAACTTTGTTCCATCTATAGCAACAACGAATTAAGGGTACTTAAACTCACATATGAGCATGCTCTAATGTTATCTTGTGGTTAACAATATCCTTAATACAACACATGTTAATTATATGCATTTGAGTGAACTCTAATCCCAAAATCTAAATTATCATAGCAATGGATTAAAGACATCTCACATAACTTTGGGCACATTTGGATGGTAATCAGGTCTCTTGATTCTAGAACTTTCAATGCTTGATGATAATGGCTATGGTGGGATGAATTACACAATCTCTTCAAATATACATTTAGTCTTGTAAAGGGACTGGAAGTTTGGGCTTGACAGTTCATATGTGAATTTAGTCTTGTGGTACCACTCTAGGTTCATTGGATACATTTGCTACATACACTTCCATGTTTCTATTATTAATGTTATTTTGAGATGCTCAACAAACCTAATTCATTTATATGCCACATTTTGTCTATTGGTTTTCCAGCATAATCACATTTCACAAGCACACTTGTTTCTATTTATTATCATCAGATCTTGTTGGATCTTGAAAGTTGAAACAACTTACACGCCTTAACCTATCCATACCTTTGCAAATCAGTTGGCATAAGTTGTTATTCATCTTTGTCAATTTTTAGCTAGAGAGAGCTCCCTTTCTTACCAATGACCTAGCTCGACTTTGACCATAGAGAATCCCCTTAGGTTAGGAAGCCCCTTTCTTACCCTTAAAGTGAGAGGGAAGGCCATTGAGGTGATAGTGGGTGGCTTGCCTAGAAGTTGCTCTTAGGATCCCCTGTTAGGTTAGGACTTTTCCTTTAGCGAGAGTTTGAGTAGTAACACAATACATCCATGTTATGATATATATTTTTTTCTAAAATAGGGTAACTGTTGAAAATGTCATCCAAGTATGGCCACCTTGGTGAAGGTTGTGCAAGTATTGGAATCATATGAAATCCCTCCAGTGGCAGAGTAGTGCTTTTGCACCTCGCACACATTAGAGTGTAGCAAAACATTGAATACTGCCAAATAATAGTGTTCCACGGGTAGATATTTGAGTTGGCTTCCATTCCTACTAGATGGCATGACCCCCTTGAGTTTTTACACATGAGGGATAATAGTCATGCTAGAGTGAGTTGTAGTCAAAAAATTAGAAGCAATTTTAGGTCTTACTCATCCATGTAAGATATGTGTATGGAATAGAAACCCAATGTGTTGCAGGTGTATTGAATAATATTGTGAAAGTTGTTGGTAGTTTGTAGATTACACTAAATAAAATATCATTTTCAAAGAAGTAGAGCTTTTCAAACTTTTGGTTATAACTTCAACTTTTTAGAACATCACAATTCAATTGTTGAGATCATTGGAGCGCACGAGTGAAGGTTGTGTGAGGGTCAAGGTAGGAGACCTATGGGTGTGGATTCTGGCCATGGGCGAGCTCATTCATCAAGAGGGGGGGGGTCGCACTTGGTCCCCTATTGGAATTGAAGCGATTGTAGCAAGAGGGAGATTGCCAGTTCGAGTCAATGAAGAAGGGGGTCATGTTTATGCTAGGAGGACTAATTCTCGAGAACATTCTTTACTGGAGTTTCTGCCGTTATATCGTGGCAATATGAATGGATCTGGTTAAAACATTGTTCATTCTCTTACTGCAAAGGTTGAAGGGGTTGTATTCCCAAAGCTCAAATCTCAAGAAGAATGACTCCCATTTTTGTAAAATTATTTTTCAAAGTCACACGATGCAAAAAAGGAATTTGTTGTAAGCTTGAGTGTGGATTCAGAGACCCAGATGGTTGAGGTGATTAAGACGTACATGTTGATGGCATTTCGAAGGACCTAACACTAGTTTCAAAGGATCTATTTTTGACTTCAGAGATTGTGGGTGTAGTTGAGTACATCAAAGATAGTGCAAAGAATGTTAGTGTTAATGGGGTTCTACCGATCAATACCAAGGTTGCATCTTCTAAAAATGATTATTTTTCTCATGCATCGTCGGTTCTAAGATCCAGGCTAGCCAATGATGAGTATTCGAAAGGGATACAAAAGCTTGAATCTTGTTGATCTGTAAATTGTCATGGATATTCCACTGGAATAGTTTGTCACAACATATCTTGTATTATTCGAAAATATTTTATTATGCAAGTTTATTTCCTTAGATCTCATATTTGTTAGCACTAGCTTATTGCTCAAATTTATAAAAATTGTTGAAATACAAAAATAAAAGAAAAAGCAAATGAACACACCATCCACACAAAGGAACACAAAATGTGTCTAGGGAAACTTTAAATGGGAGAAAACTTAACTAGAAGGTGTGGCCTATGCTCTTCTCTCTTTCTTTCAGTAAGAAAATGCAAATATAAAGAAAGGGGCACTCATTATGGAGTTTCCTTTGACATTGTGGTCCAAATGGATGCTATAGAATCTTCATCCTCCTTTGGTATGCTCTCAAATCCCACTCTTAGATGCTTTTTTCAACTATGGAACAAGTACAATGCTAAAATAATGGAAACCCCTCTCATAGCAACCTAGTGTTTAACATAGTTTGATAGTCATCTAGGGTTAGGGTTTTATATGCCTCAACCCTAAATTAGTGTTAGGGTTTTCGACCTTCTAGAATTTTCTTGAAAGTCCACATGTGGCTATCCCTACACTTGAGTAATGGAGGTTGACAAGGCATCCACTCAATACCATGGTGGTCAACAAGGTAGGTCAACTTGTGGGACGCATAACTTTCGCATACAAACTCTAATTGAAGCGATTTTTACATTGTTGGAAAGGTCTCGATGTGTAGAATATAGCTAAGGGGTTGTGTGCTATGCTTGCATTTTTACCCCAAAAAGTGTTGTTTAATGCCTCAAATGGCTCAAAAAGGTTCCAGACCCCAAATCTCCAAATTGGGACCTGCAAGCCAACTCCAATTTTTCACCCCAGAAAGTACCAAGATAGATGGCAAATTATGTAATGATCCATTTTGGATCCTACCTCCCCATTTAGGGAGGATTTTGGTCCCCTAAAAAATTTACTGAATAAGATGAGAAAATTTCACCTCTATCTTCTCCTTGGAGTACCATTTTTCCTTGCCTGGAATTTGTCCTTTCAACCTAGTCTACCAAAGTTTTTGTTGCCCTTGTCTAGTAGTTATGGACTTCTCCTGTAAAACTATATCTTCTTCCAACTTTGCTTAAGCTTCTGGTGCTAGTCCTCTATGGTAGGTAGGACTTGCTCGTTAGTTTCCTGATCCAACATGGAAGGCTCATAGAGTTTCATATTTTCCATATTTACTACTGAGTAAATGCGCATATATGGGGGTAGACTGGGTCTATAGGCATTATCACCCATCTTTTCCAATACCTCAAAAGGACCATACCGCAAAGCCTCGATCTTCTTGCTAGAACCCTAAAGATTTTTTTTGTTCATTTGCAACCAAACTTTATCTCCCAACTTGAATGTTTTCTTAGTTCTGTGTTGATCAAATTGGGCTTTGTTCTTTTCTTTTGACTTCTTTAGCATATTGTACTTGTAAATAGATTTTCATAATCTTTTCGACATATTTATCATCTTTCAATGCTTCTCTTGTAATGTCTTCCCTCACTCCTTGATGTCCATAGACAACATCCAAGGGAAAGGGCGACAAATGACCAAAGTAAGTTTCAAAAGGGGACTTACTGGTAGAAGTATGGACTGCTATGTTAGAAGAGTATTGAATATAGATTATATTTTCATCCCAGTTCATTGGATGCTTCTGAATGTAACCCCTCAAAAGCTGAACCAAAGTCTGTTAAGAACCAAATATCAATATAGCATAGAAAAACCTCAGAATAAGTACTCAATGCCTTGAAAAAGAGAGAAATTCATATAATAAGCCTCTTCGAGGGGGCAACCTCCTTATGCCCACATAAATGTACAATTACAAGATGATTCAAAATGAAAATGTCTCCTTGGTATATATAGGAGACTAGGAGGTATAATTACAACTAATGGCCTAAAGCCAACATAAATAAAATAACATTACTAATATAATATGCCCTAATTAAGGGGTAATGAGCCACTATTTAGGGCTTAACATGCCCCTCCCCTTGAGACAAGTGTTGTCCGCAACGCTTGAGTAACTTTGGATGCTTTTGTATAAAAGACTCATCTTCCCAAGTGGAATCTTTAGCCGATAATTTCCTCCATTTAATGAGATACATGGATCTATTCCTCAGTTGGTGAATTCTTGTGTCAGTGATGGCTTCAGGATACAATATGATTTTTCCTTCCTCGTCAAGTTCTGGCAATATAGTTTGAACTGGGATCTTGTCACCTATAACCTTCTTTAAGCATAAAACGTGGAAAACTGGGTGTACTTGTGAAGATGCAGGCAACTCCAGTTTGTATGCCATAGTACCAATCTTTTGCAACACCTTATAAGGGCCATAGTAATTTGGTGATAATTTATTATCCTTCTTGGCTTGCTTGAGGGACATTTGTTTGTCTGGTTGTAGTCTTAAAAACACCCAATCCCCTACTTCAAAACTTCTTTCACTACGATGTTGATCTGCTTGTTGTTTCATACGATCTTGTGCCATGGTTAGGTTGTCCTTTAATATTTGGAGAACTTGTTGATGTTCGATGTGATCTTGCATTGCTTGAACCTTAGATTTTTCTTTTAGAGAAGAAGTGATGGAAGGAGGGTGGTATCGATAGAGTGCCATAAATGGTGTCATTTTTGTTGCAGTATGAAAGGAAGTGTTATACCACCATTTTGCCAAGGGTAACCATTTGA
>ML794697.1:255213-354516 GCA_009831015.1 Picea engelmannii
GTTTTGGTTAAAAAAAAAAAAAAAAAAAACTTCAAACAACCCATTTCCATTTAGGATGGTCAATGGTTGTAATAATCATGTTGGATGCATGTGTTCAGTCTTCACTTTATGACATTCCATGCACTTGGCTATGTAATCAACGACATCTTTCTTCATTCCCTGCCAAAAATATTCGCTTCTTATTGTTGCAATTATTTTTTGTTACACTAGATGCCCACTATAGGGTACATTGTGTTTCTCTTTCAGCGCCATATTTCTCAATTATTGTGTTAGGAACATAAAATTTGTCCCTGAACAAGAGGATTACATCTTCTTCCATCTTGTAATCTTTATATTTTTGTTGTACGTTATTTTTCTATAAATTTTCTTTAACTTGTGCATAATGCGGGCCTGCTATCATAGTTTCTAGAATTTTGTCCTTCAAATTTGTTTTGCACATACTAATGGTTGCAACATGCATTTCTCTTTTCGTTTAATGTGCTTGATGTCAAAGTCGTACTCATTGAAAAATTCCAACCATCTAGTTTGTATGGGATTCAGTGTCAACTTCTCTAACAAGTGTTTCAGATAGATATGATCTATTTTCAACTTGAACTTTCTGCCCATGAGATAATGTCTCCACATTTTAAAGGTGTGAACTATGGTTTCTAACTCTAAGTCATTGGTAACATAATTTCTTCAATGTTTTTTAAGCTTCCTTGACTCATAATATATGAAATGCCCATTTTGTGTAAGGACTCCACCAAGCCCTTCCTTGCATGCATCTGTGCAAACAACAAAATATTCATATAGATCTGCAACCTTTAGAATAGGTGCATTGGTCAACAATTCCTTCAAATGTTGCAAACTCTCCTCATATTTGGTGGTCCATTCAAACTTTGTTACCTTTTTTCTGCAATTAAGTGATCGAGTGTGCGACCTTGGAGAATCCTTCAATGAATCTCCTGTAATATCTAGCTAATCCCATAAATGATATCTTCAATCTTCTCAGGGTCCAACACTATGCCATATTTTGAGACAATGTGGCCCAAATAATGTATTTTTCTTTGATAGAAAGTGCATGTGTTTAGCTTGGCATACAATTGGTGCTCTCTCAACACCTATAGCACCATCCTCAAATGTTTATCGTGCTCCTCCTCTGCCTTAGAGTAGATAAGAATATCATCCAAGAAGACAGTGATGAATTTGTCTAAGTAATCCTTGAACACTCCATTCATTAGACACATAAAAATCGTTGGTACATTTGTTAAGCCAAATGACACCACCACAAACTCATAATGGCCATAACTTATTCTGAATGTTTTCTTATTTGATTTTTACTTGATGATAACCTGATCTCAAGTCATTTTTGGAAAATATTTTTGCTCCTTTCAATTGATTAAAAATATAATTGATCTGTGGTAAAGAGTACCTATTCTTTAGAGTAACCTTATTAAGTTGTCTGAAGTCAATACACAACCTAATAGTTCCATCCTTCTTCTTCACAAAAAACACCAGGGCACCTAAAGGTGAAACACTTGCGTATGTATCCCTTCTTAAAAAATTCTTCTAGTTGCATTTGTAATTCCTTAAGCTTTGATGTGTTCATTTTGTAGGGAGTTTTGGACACTGGGGTAGCTCCAGGAATTAAGTCAATATCTCTCTTTAGTGGCAATCTTGGAAGCTCTCCAAATACATCTTCATATTCCTTGAAAACTGGATAGTATTCAAGACTTAGCTCCTTATCCTTTGTTGGCTCTTCCATATGAGTGACATATATTTGACACCCTTTTCTAAAACTTATTTTCAGTTGCAATGATGAAATCTCTTTGATGGATATAGGTTTTAGAATACATTCAACCATCCTTTAATTCCCTTCGTCATCAAGGCATGTGATATCCTTGTTGTGGAAATTTAGGACAACACAATGCTTGTCCAACCAATCAAGAAATCATATAACCCAAGTGGTATGATGTTTAACTCTGCCTTAGTGTTAAGTCCATTCATGCTTACTGGGAAATCCTTGACAATTTCATTGATTTTTCTTTTGGTTTCAGTGGCTAGTTGAACCATCCAAGACTTTTCATGCTTACATCTCTTCAATTTAAACCTTTCAACTATTTTCGGATCTATATAGTTATGACTAGCTCCAGAATCAATCAAAATAACTATGGGTTGATTATCAATCTTACCTTCTACCTCAATCATGTGGGATTGGTAGTCTTCTTGTTTGTTGTCCAAGGCTACATAAATCCCTGGTATGCTTCAGCACGTGTCATCCATTGTAACAACTTCTTGAATTTTGTGCATAGTCCTCATCCTATCTCCCTTGTAAGGACAATCCTTGTACATGTGGTTTCATTCACATCCCCTACACTTTATGGGTCGTTGTCTTGGCCTTTTCCCCAAGGAATATGTCATTTTCTGATCATCTTGTATTGACTTCCCTTATTGGTATGCTTGAGAGATATTCTTGATGAAAGAAGGATTGAATCATTTCTTTCTTTGATCCATCTTTCCTTTCTTCCTATCATCCCAAACCTATTGGAAATATGGCTTTCCTTTATTCTTCTCATACAAATACTTAGCTTTTCTTATGGGTTCTTCCAAGGTCTTGGGTTCATCAAACTGGATTTTATTTTTGTAGAAGGATGCTAGTCCACTCAAGAACCTCTGAATTTTGACCTTCTCAAGTCGATGTACCTTAAAAGTTCCAAGAATTTCCGCTCATACTTGTTCATGGTCATTCTTCCAATCTTGAGTTCAAAGAACTCTTGCATCTTCTTGTCATAATATTTCTTTAACAAGTATTTTTGCTGGAAATATCTTTTAAATTGCCTCCATGAGATCCTCTTCTCATGAATGTTCTTGACCTACTTAAGTTGATCCCACCACATAGATGATTTTCCTTGAAGTTGGTAGACAACAATTTTGGATTCTACATTTGATGAATAATTGTGCAATTGAAAATATTTCCTCATTCCCAATTGCCATGCTTCTGCATTTTCATCTTTCTTATGGTCACCATCAAAAGTAGGAGGCTTAATCTTCCTAAACTCTCCTTTCAAATAATCTATCTCGGACCTCCTCCTCTATCTTTGGAAAGGGGACACACTTGGGTTGCTCTATGACCTTGAACATGCATGTGCTCTTATGGTTGAGTATCCTGGTGAATGGCGATGATGATGATTTCTATTAACACTCCTTGTTATCTTAGATCCTCCATGGTCATCCCTCCTATCGTGAGATATGGATGCTTATACTTGCCTTGCACTCGCTGCTTGTTTTGTGTTAGAATCTTTATTGACTTGTTTTGCAACATTTTCAGACTCTGTTGCAACTCTTCTTGGGATCTTATCATTCTTCCATTGTCTTCTTTATTTCTCTTCACTTCTTTCTAGAAGTTTCTCATAATATGAACCAACTCCACCAATTCCACCCAGCTTCTATGTCCATTGGAATCAGTCTCTGTATTTCCCAGGCTGATATGTAAACCTCTAATATCATCATCATGGTTGTAAGATCCATGTCCATCCTCCATGTCTCTAGTCCTCATATAGGAACCAAATTTGCTTTCCTATACCTCTAATTATGCAAAATTGTGTATGCAAAAATTGTTGTAAGAATTTATGCATATTGTAAAATATTTTGTTAATTAGGTTACAATCCATTTTTCATCTCAATTTATGAAGAACACAAATGCATTAATCCAAATTCTAATTAGTTAGACACATTCCTTCTTGAATAATCTTTCCAATGACTATACTCGTGCCTCATTTATAGTTATGAGTGAATAGTTACAACCTTCTGAAGTTTGCAATTTCCACTCCTTTGTGCTATGCTTTTACTAATGCAATTTTTTTGAGAGACCATTTTCTTCCCTCTGTAATAGAAAATCTAATAGGAATCAGGAAAACTTTTGTATCAGGCGCAGATAGAATTTATGATTATGAACATAGATCAACTCTCAAGTTTGGAGTTCGATGATCTAAACAAATTTTGTGTAAATATAAAATTGACAACTTTGTTATTTTACACTTTCTCTAGATTTCAATTTTTTAGCGAAAATTGGTTCTCTCAAACGGAGCAAAACTGACAAAAGTTATCTCATGAAAAAGTTGTCTGGATTGATGTGTAGATAAAATGTCAACTAAATAAACTTTTATGGATTGGTGATCTGGGGTCCCTTCTTCTCCTTTGAAGTTTTCAAAAGTCCCTGAAACATGCGCAAAAATAGTGGATTTTTCCATGTTTAAGTATCCCCACACCAACTTTGAAATTTCACCAGGAGCCCAAATGGGTATCTTCGTGCCTTTTTTTTGGCCCCCCTATAAATTTTTCACCTTCATCTGGGCGTCGGTTACTGAGCATGACCCTAATTTTCAAAACCCACTATTTAACATTTTTCAAAAACTTTAAGTAGAATTAGCTAGTGGCCCTCACTAGAATTCTTGTAGTCCTTGTCATTGTGGACATAACTCTAAAATTTCATCTTATCCTGAGTTGAAAAGCTCATGTTATGGCTAAAACAATTTTTTGGTTCCAGAATTATTTTTTTGGTAAAATGTCTACTTTTGTTGAAGTGGGAATCAGGCTGACATGAAATGGAACATGAATTTTGATGTCCACTTATCATCCCCTGATTCAGTTGTTTCATCATCCTCCTTTTCCTCCTTCATTAAAGATCTATGATCAACAATTTATTTTACATTACAAAAAGGTCCACCTTCGTAAGATTCCTTCGAACTTCGATCATCGATGATCAACGATTTGTTTCCATCGACAAGTTACAAAAGACACTTCTTCTCAAGATTTCTCCAAACCACGAAACAAAAACCAAAATGAATCTGAGTTGTTGATCTCAAAACCAACTACAATCTTGTCCATCTATCTGCTAAACTTTCCCAAGCCTGCGGATGAATCTCAATCATTGATCGCCAAATCGAATGCCATCTGGACCGCCAATCCCCAATGGTGCCAAACTTTGTCGATCCCAAAAACCTCCATCGACGATCGACGTTTTTCGTGGCTGACATGGCATGCCACATGGATGATGATGTGGCAACTTGGCTAACATGGCATGACACATGGATGATAGTGTGACAACTTGGTAGACGTGGCATGACATGTGGATGATGATGTGGTAACTTGGCTGACGTGGCATGACATGTGGATGATGGTCACATCATGCTCTGACTTGAAAACACCATCTTCTTCTTTCCCCCTTCTTATATGATCGATGATCTCTTTTGCATTTACGAAAAAACTACTCCATGAGATTTTGACGAACTCCGATCATCGACAATCTCTTTTCATAGGAAATCGATGATCGACGATTTCCCTTCATCAATGGTTTATGGAAAATTCATACTTGTATAATTTTTTCGAACCCCGATTACTCCATTGGCGATCAAAGATTTTCTTCGACGAACCAAATTTGTCCACGAATTTTGTTGAACCCTGAAACTTAGATTTTTTTTTTATCAAATTTAGGATGAATCTGGGTCACTAATTTTCAAAGTTAAAGTGATCTCAATAGTTGATTTATAAAACTCTCCAAACTTCGCCAAACTTCTCCAATCCTGCAAATGACTCTCAGTTGTTGATTCTTAATGTCTAAATGATCTGGGTCGTTGATTCTCCAAACTCTTCAATCACCATTAAAACACAAAATCTGACTTTCCAGGTCGAATTTAACTCTGCAACCTGCAGAGTAATGCCATTGATCATCTCTTTGATAGTTCTGAGGGAAATTTAGACTTGAATTTGTTCATAAATTTGAGGATTTTACTCCGGTTTCACTAATTTCCCCAAATTCTACATAGCGCAAACTTCACAACAACGCATTTACCCAAAATTCATGTTGGTCTTGGCCCATACAAGCCCAGTTTTGAACCAAAAACTCGGATACCACTCTGTAGTGTTCCCCACTACTAAACCCAACAATTGAAAATTTTATGATACCAATTAAATCAAATGCATGCATGCTAAAATGCCCATGCAACAAACAACACTATTAAAAAACATGACTATAGTCTAATAAACATGCTTATAGCATCCCATAATTGCTCAAATTCAGAAATACACATGAGCAAATAAATCCCACAATTAATGTCATGCATGAAGGATTTAGCATGCATCTGGTAACATTATGAACACGACTCAATTAACATTCACACAGCAATATATATAACCACTTAAAACTAAGTATACATGCAACAAATAAAACCCATAAATAAAAAAACAACATAACAAAGATAAACACTTATATTTTTAGCCAAATGTGCAATTGACTGTAGGCGACAGATGTTCCATCCAATTGTAGATTTGATGCTCCAAATCTCAGTAGAAAATCACCCCCGATTTGGGGCTTTGAATCCGCAAGAAAAGGGTGTTTGTCTTTTGTCCACTCACAGTCCAATACAACCCACAACAAACTAATTTTCCTACAGTTATCCCAATCCACCAACTCTCTTCCCCTCAACCTGTACAACCCAAAGAGTGTGATCCCCCTTTACTACTCATGGTTCCTCAGGCCTTCCCACTCCCCTCTAGGGCTCCAACACAAGTTGGCTAGGAATATCTCTTGTTGGGGACTCCAGGGATGTCAGTTGTAACAAGAAAAATCACAGCAACAACTCACTTCCCCAGGGAAAAATCTCACCTAAAAATTTCACTCTATAGGCATAACAACCTACTTCTTCATGCATTTGCAACTCCAAATATCTACCACATGTGATCACTATGGTTTCCTTCAAACTTCAGTACTTTGTTTTCCCTTGCTATCCCAACATTGCCTGTAAAAACTGCTCTCTTTTCCCATACAAATTTCTTTTTTTCCCATGCATGTTGACTCTTGCATTCCTCAATGTTGATTGTACTCAACCCCCATGCTCTCATAACTATGGGATGTGAATTTTCACACCAACCCTCTTACATGTGTTTAATGGTTGACTTTGGGAACACTCGAACATTAAATTCAAGGTTCATACACCAATAATAATTTTAGGAAGTAGGTTGATATTAATAGACATGGGTAATTCCCCCTTGGACCCCCCTCTTAGCTCCTCTCCTCTCTCATGGAAACTTCTCCCCCATTACTCTGTATGTTTCTATCCACAGCTGGCGATACATTTATTTTATTATTATTGATATACAATGTTTACATATTACATCCTCACACCCACAACCATATATCATATTTACATTATACATTGCTAAACTGGGGATTAAAAATGGGGATGTTGCATCCATAGATTAAAGACTTTGTGCCCTAAACTCCATGGATTCTTCTTCCTGAAAAATCCACGTTTCCCTCAAGGTATTGGTTGTGAGCTCATACCCATCTGATGGTCTTGTTGGCAAGGTCTTGTTTCTCTAGACCTGCACACATCATAATTGCATAGTTTAAGATCATCAATTTAAAATTCATATTGAATTAACTTAATCACGTTTTACCCAAATTTGTACATGACTTCCATAGTCATTTCTGATCCAAGCATCAGTGTCAGTGAGTAACTAAGTTCCTTTCTATTTCTTATTCATTACAAGGTTAAGCATACATGATCATGAAAATCATGTTTCATCAACTGGATCATAATCAACTATCTATTCCACACAACAATGATCAAGATCATAATCAAACATTTGTTCCACATAGAAATGATCATAATCATAATAAACTATTTGTTCTACACAACAATGATCTTCCATGTCAAATCATATATCTTAATCCACATAACTAACTAGATGTAGAAAAAAACATAAATATAACAAGTTCTTAATCAAAATTGATCCAATACACATAATCAGACATATAAGCACATATAATTAGAGATGCGATCATGTATATAATATGTGCATATAGTAGTGTTCAAAAGTCAAGTGACCCAACCAGGCCCATAACATATAAGTCTAGCATACATAATCCATCACAATTCACCCTCTTTGAGTGTCACAAAACTATACTAGCCAATATGGGTCACTACATACTCCCCTCTTGGGCTAAACTTGGGTTGAAGTTTAATTATATAATTTATATCTCAAGCATTTAATGTCCAGTGTAGCACCAAAAATCAACCTTGACAAGCATTTATTCCAATTCTAGGTAAAGATTTTCTAGAAAAGTAAAACCCAATAATACCACAATTCCTTTCATTATAGCTAGTTGTGGTCGTGAAATTTCACAAGTGCATATTAGAAACACCTTCTTGTAGGAACTCTTTTAACTTCTACTTCCATGAAGAAATTTGTAGAATGAGAAAAATAAATAGAAGAAATAAGAGAGTAATTTTAGTTTCAACAACAAATTGTTTTCCTTTAACCTCGATTACTACCACATATTTTATGCAATTGTATGAATTCTTAAACTGTTAGCTAAAACAAATTCTACACAATACTCAATAATTAACCCAGATGTTAAAATCTTTAGCTAGCAATTTCAGAGTCATTAGAAATCATCCCAAATTTATATAATAGCACAGAATATCAAAATTAAACAACTGGACTTTTACCTGAAACCAACTAATTAGCCCTTTGTCGCGGCTGCATACAAACTCTACAACAGCTCCAACCTAAAACCAATTGATTAGCTCACTGCAACAATTGCATGCACAAACTCTGTAACGACTCCACTTGTCAACTCAAAAGACCAACTGGTTTACCACCCAACCTTATCCAGGGAAAATTCTCCCTCATAACCCTCAAGTTGTAAGATCTCACAAACAGTACCCAAATACAACAATAATAGGAAAATTAAGGAAGACAACCCTCTCTTCCTTCCAACACCACTTAGACCTTACTCAACCAGGCCAAGTTAATCTAGATATCTAATTCAGAGATTTCATAATCATTTTGGCAGCATCTAGTTACTCTTAAGGTTTTCCCCCCATACCATGGGGGTCTTTCTATATTGGTGATACCTCACCCTCTCATGCAAAATTAGTTATTTTATTATTTTTTTCAAATTGAAATATTTTGTATTATTCACCCCCCCATGAGGTAGCATTCCCACTTTTTTTTTCCATTTTTAGCTAAATAATTAATTATCCTAATAATCACCACCCCCATGTGTCATTTTTGGATTATTTCTTATTATTCTTTTTTTAATTAAATATTTCATTTTTTTATTAAAAACAAATATTAAAGTTGAAAGTCCCTCAAAAGTGGGTACATTTGGAATTAAATTAATCCAAAGTTTAACCTAGGTTGGCTTACTTGGTTGATTTGCGCCCATGAGTGGTGATTTTATGTTGTAGAATAGGGATTTTGCACCCCTAGTGTATACCTCTCCAGACTTATTAGGACTCCACATCTAGGGAAAACTTTAGGGGCTAAATTTCACCCATGGGCTAATTTTCCATGTTTTTTCCGAAAAAATATTTGTCAATTTCCATTTTTCTAAAAACAGTTCACCCAAATTCTACAGGATAAAATTATTTTACCTTAAAAATTGCCAAAATTTTATAGAAACTACACAAAACCCTTAGAAATTTAAATATTTTTACAAAAATATTGCCAAACATTGTACACTTTGCATATTAATGAATAGTAATATTCGACAAGGTTTCTACAATTTAAAATAAATTTCCATTCTTAAAATTTTCCTTGTCCATGTCCTTGCCTTGTACCTAGGACTTCACGTCCTAGTAGATTTAGGACTCCACACCTTAATCTATTCCATAGATTCAAGACTCGGTGTCTTGATCTTTCAAAGATTTAGGACTCGACACCCTCATGTTTTTCATAGATCCAAGACTCGACGTCTTGATATTACATGGATTTAGGACTTCACACCCTAAACTCCATGGCTTCTCATATATTTTTCCCGAAACTCCACATTTCTCTCAGGATACTGGTTGTGAGATCATACCCATATGTTTCTCTTATTGGCAAGGTCTTGTTTCCCTAGACTCGCATACATCATAACTGCATAGATTAAGATAATCAATTTAAAATTCATAATGAATTAACTTAATCTCATTTTACCCAAATGTGTACATGACTTCCACAGTCATTTCTAATTTGAGCATCCAAGAAGTGATTTCCACAGTCATTTCTAATCCGAGCATCATGGATAATATTCTTATCCACATTTGAGATGCTCTCTACCAGGTTGCTTGAATCTGTGGCTAGTAGGTTCTTCTTCTTGGCATCCTTCTTAAGGTTCTTTGGATTCATCTATGGATGTAGCTTTCAACACTTATCTTGTATGTGACCATCGATATTACAATGGTTTCATTGATGTGCAACAGTTGCCATCTTATTGTCTTTTCCTTTCCACTTCTTCTTCCCCTCCTTGGAAGCATCTTGGTAGTCTTTCTATTTAGAAACACTTGCATATCCTTTCTCATGGATTATGTTCTCTGGGAATTTTTCTTTCACATAGGCCTCATCAATAGTCATTGTTTTGAAGAGCATCACTTGCTTTCACAAATTACTATGTAGACCCCCTAGATACTTGAGAAGTACATCTGGGTTCTTGGTAGATGTGCCCAACATGATTGCTATCATCCCGAACTTAGTGGTATTCTCCTGCACACTTTTCCCTTTCCTCTTCCTGAAGTGATGGAAACAAATCTATTGGTCCTGTACATACCCAATATGGTAAAACTGGGACTTGATGAGGTTTTGAGCACCTCCCACTTAGTTACTAGTGGATCACCCTCCAACCTAAGTGTCTCTGTGTGGATTTCCCACCAAGTTAGTGTGTGGCCCTCTAGTTGCATTCAGACAAATGAATTTTGTTCTCTTCATCTATATTATGGACACTAAAATACACCTCTAATTGTTGCAACGAATGATTCAACTTAGCAACATTGATCTCAACTTGGTATCGCTTGATGTCCACTCTCGTTCCATTTTAAACAAAGATTGTGAATTAGTGATGGCACTAGAACTTGGTTACCCTTTCTCAAGCTCCCTTTTTTGTTCCTTTTATAGGTCTTCACTATCTCCTGGTTTCTCATCTGGTTTCTCATCTGATCCAACTTTTTATTAGAGCCACCAACCTCCATGAAAGGTCTAAACTTGTTTTCTAAAGAAGCCACGAGGAGGGTCATGTTGCAAGATATATCAATGACTTTCTCTTCCAACCTCACAAATATCTCTTCAAGGTTTCTTATGAATGATCCCATACCCCATGGATAGGGATCTACGATTTCCTTCTTAAGCCAATTCCTAGATCCTGCAACTTTCCACAAATACCCCAAAGAAAATTTATGTGATACCTATTATCCCTCATTCCTAGGGATAACTAAGGAGATGATGTCTCGAGGCCATCAGGTTCAAACATGGAGTGTTGAGAGGTTTATGAGCAGGAAGGGACCCCTATCATACTACACAACACCATTTAGTCAATGGCAACAACATCCACCACACCCAGCTTGGCCCACATAGGACAACATGTCTTTCTTCATGCGGTAACAAGTCTGGTATCATGGTAAGTGTCATTTTAATATTTGGAGCATTTGAACATGTTGCTAAGGATCCTTCCTTGATTTTGAAAACATTTTCTTGGAAATTAAGTGTTTTTCCCTATTTCACCTTGGTGAGTGTCATGGTTTCCTAGTACGTAGCCACCCTCGAGGAAAGGGTTTCTACTGGGGGGTCTCCTTGAAGGGTCAACATACCATTCTCACTCATACTTGCCACCTTCCATCACTTCTTCCCCTTCGTTTCCCCATCTTTTAGGTTTTTGGACTTATTGACCCAAGAAGGGCATGTACCTCATTTCATGGGAAGAAGGGGCCACTAGGCTCGAAGGTGCCCTAGAAAAAACATCGTGCAATAAAAATTCTCCTTGGGATCTCGAGAGAAATTAAATGCTTATAAAAAAAGTGAGGGACCCATAAAATAAATAACTAATTAATCAATAACACTTTCCAAGGTAGAGCGTTTATGGGCTATGTAGTATGAATTTCCTTTTTAGTGCCCCTTATTGTCTTCAACTTGGAAATGCATGTGAACCAAGGTAGAGCATATGTGGGCTATGTGTTTCCTTTTTATTGCCCCTTATTGTCTTCAACTTGGTGACACATGCAAAATAAATGGCTAATAAAGGGTTTGGAAAAATATGTTTTAAAAACAAAAAGAGGAAGAGGACGTGGCTATCCCTCAACGAAGGCACCCATAAATGAGACAATACAATCCCTTGTATGTCATGAAACCCCATACCTAGAAGTCTAACCCCATCCACCTCACATTCACTACATGACCTACAAAGGATTCTCCTTTGGAACATCCCCTACTTGAGGAATTGGTTCACCCAATAGGGTATTATGGCACCCCTCCCATGTCTAAATTTGGAAAATTGTATAAGGTCTTTGAGCATT
This sequence comes from Picea engelmannii, assembly GCA_009831015.1. Taxonomy (NCBI): domain Eukaryota; kingdom Viridiplantae; phylum Streptophyta; class Pinopsida; order Pinales; family Pinaceae; genus Picea; species Picea engelmannii. The sequence goes on from ML794697.1 coordinate 267,525, forward strand.
TGATTATTTTGAAAAGGGGGGATTTGATGCACATGTTCGGGTGGTTATTTTATTAGATATGGCTTACTTGGTATGATATTGTGACTTGTGGACCCTTGGAGGGTGAATCTTTTTGTCTTTGCAGGGCCTCGACAGGTGGAAGTTTTTTCATGAAGGCACAAGGTCACTTGGACCTTCAATTGGGGCATGAAGCCCACATGTTGGATGATGCAACCCCTCTCTTTGAACACATGGGAGAGGGAAGGTTTCCTTTGGAGGCACTTAGAGACCATGAGGATATCACACTCCAACCTCTTGCACCCAAATGTTGGACTTTGGAGGCCTAAAACGTCACACTTGATTCCCTAGACGTCACATGGGCTAGGGTTTTGATGGGGTTTTCATGGTTCATGGTGGTGTAACTTGGTTTGATGGAGAGATAGAGACACTTGGAACATGTTAGAGATTTTGGCGGCATGATTTGTGGCCTTTGGAGGCCCCACGTCCTTCATCAAAGGCTCAACATCTCTCCTAGAGGCCCTACGTCACCCTTTTAGGGCACGACGTCACCCCGAAAAGGAGATTTTCTTTTTGTAATTTTGAATTTTAAAGTTGTAAAGGAAAAAGGAGGAGGTTGGCCTCCCTAATTTGATGTTGAAATTTTAAATTGTTGACAAATGGGTTTTAGGTGACCTTCTATAAAAAGAGGTCACCCCATTATCAGTTTGAACATAACTCACTTGAGAATTGCATAGTGTATGGCTGAAATTTTCGCCTTACTTGGGAATTTTTCTCTATCTCTCTCTTGAATACTTCTTTGTGATGATAGTACTTTTCTACTGGTGAATAAAGTGAGCCACTATCTCTTGGAAGGATGTTTCTTGGTATTTTGGTGGAATACGCTTGATAAGAAAGGGTGTCTTCATGATTTTTTTGGGAATTGGTAAGAAATTTCTGCATTAATTGTGTTTTTCTTCTTGTTTCAAGATAAAGGCATACTCAAGTCTACTTTTTATCATTGAATAAGTTATATTTTATGCAAAGGTTGCTAGGATGAGTAAAAAGGCTTACACCCTCCTAGATTTACCTTGCTAGTTTAGTTTTCTCTAGGGAGTAAAAAGGATTACACCCCTAGAATAGTAACAAAACTAGCTCTTACACAAGAGACTCCATTTCCCAATTGATTAAGCGCTAGTCTAAATTGCATTGGAGATATAAAATCATTGCATTGGTATATGTGAATTGTTGAGATATTGCAATTGTCCAAATTGGAATTAATTCTACTTGCTATAAGCTTGTTAGTTCCCTAAGGCTATCTTGCCTAGCCTAATAATTCTCTTTGTTGTTATAAACTCAATTCTACAACCATTAGGGTTGCAGAAAAACCCTCTTTCTTACACTCTTTACTCTCTAATCTAGCGTGGAAATTTACTTGTGAACCTAGACTATTGTTATACTAGTTATTGGCTATCATTTGGACGGTTTACTTGTTGATTTCTATGGTTAGATTTTTTTGTTGTAGCAATTTTTTGCTATTAATCCACTTGGTTGTCATAATAACTTGTTGATAACATCATATAACAACCACTAATCACCACCAAAGTCTTGTTCTAATCTTTGGAAGTTTGACTAGTCATTACTAGCTTTATTTGTGATATCTTGTACTAGATTTTGGATGGTTAAATTTGCAGCGATTGATATCTTACATTGTTCAAGACTCATTCTCAAATCCTTACTCCTACTCCAATATTGACCTATAGGGGTGTTCATCTATCATTCTTACACTTTCCATCCCAATCCCCCGGGGTTACCAGGATTCCCCCCTTGTGGTGATTTCATCATCACTAAAGCGAAGGGAGTGGATATATGAGGTGACAGTGAGTAGGTACTCCCATAGTTGTCACACTTCCGTGGGTTGGGTTGGGATTTTCCCAAACTACAGATTGTGCCATAACAATACAAATATGATATGTAAAATTCCATGGATATTCCAATGGAATGGTTCATCACAATAGATCTTGTACTATGCTAAAATATTTTATTATGCAATTTTATTTCCTTAGTTCTCAAATTTGTTAGCACTAGCTTATTGCTCAAATTTATAAAAATAATTGAAATTCAAAAATGAAAGAACAAGCAAATGAACACACCATCCACACAAAGGAACACAAGATGTATAATGGGAAACCTGAAACATGAGAAAACCCAACTAGAAGGTGAGGTCTATGCTCTTCTCTCTTTTATTTAGTATGAAAATGCAAATACAAAGAAAGGGTGATTCACTATGTAGTTTCCTTTGACAAAGTGACTTTGATGGATGCTAAAAAATCTTCTTCCTCCTCTGTTATGCTCTCAAATCCCACTCCTAGTTTCTCTACTCAACTATGGAACAAGTACAACGCTAAAAGAATGGAACCCCCTCTCCTCTTAACAATCCAATATTTAACATTGTCTGATAGCCATCTAGGGTTAGGATTTTTTCATGCGTCAATCCTAAATTAGTGTTAGGGTTTTGGACCTTCTAGAATCTTCTTGAAAGTCTACATGTGTCTAGCCCCACCCATGAGTAATGGGGGATAACATACCATTTACTTGGTATAGGGGATGATTTTCATTGTTTGGAATTTGAGGCCTTTTCCACAAGTTGTCTAATGGAGTCCCTTAACCAAGGTTTTATTATGCTCATTCTAAATAATGCTACTAGCGACTCTATAGGTGGGTGGCATCCTATAATCTTGTTGAGTGTCACCTATAAAATCATGGCTAATGTTGTTGCGTTGTAGTTGAGAGATGTAGCTAGGAATATTGTGCACATGGAGAAGACATGCTTTGTATAGGGGCAATTTTATTTTGGATACTGTGATATTAGCATAGGATGCTATGGAGTGGGCCAAGAAAATTGTTCAGTATAATCTCTTTTGAAGATTGATTTTGACAAAGTGTATGATCAGATTGACTATACATTCATTACTAATATGATGACTTTCTCTAGTTTTGGTGTACAATGCGTGGGGATGGTTAATACTCTTTTTTCTTGTGCCTATCATTTTTTTGGGTGAATAATACTTTGTCTCTTCTTATTCAACTTTTTATATCTATTAGACAATAGTACCCATTGGTGCCCTATCTTTATGTGTTGACAGAAGATTCCCTTGGTCATCTATTAGAGTCTTCTTGTTTGCAGAGATGGTTGAGGGGTGTCTCTATTGGATGATTTAGAGATGGTGAACAATCATTTTGCAAATGATTCCCTCGTTTGTACAAGTTGATCAGTGTTGATTGGTTGGTGCTAGAGGTTATTTGTCAGTGTTTTGTGAGGCCTCTAGGTTTATTAATAGTGACCATAAGATAGATTATTGGTTGGTTTCTCTTAAAGATCCCCCTCCATGGATTATGAAATCATGAAATTTTGTTTATCCTACTGTTATAGTGAGATATGTTAGCATATTTTTTGGTGTGGGTATTTCTGTTTTTTCCATGTGGGATTGGAGTATGGAGCAGTTGCATCATAAGATTCTCTTCTGGTAGTACAAGGACCTTCTATTTGTTGGCAAGTTGATTTTGGTGGGTAGGATTCTACATGCTTATCATATTTATTATGTGTCCTACTATCTTCCTATTAGAGCTCATTTTCATTAGTTGGATTATCTCTTGCACTCATACTTATGGGCCAAGTACGATGGGACATGGGGTTTTCCTATGGTCCCATGGAATGTTTGTATTATTCCCGTGAATGAGGGAGGTATTGGGTTGATTCATGTGGTGACTTAAGGGATAATTCTAGTGGCTAAGTGGTGGTTCTATGTTTGGAGGGATACTCTCCTTGCCAGGTCCTATTCCCACATTGATTGATTTTGGGAAAAACACATTGGAAAAATCAAGGGGCCTTTTGGGTTATGTGATATCATCTTAGCCACTCAGAGTGTTCTGAGAGTAGGATCTTTCATTTTTAGAAGTATTTGGTCAGTGTGGAAGAAGGTTGTTGGTTTGGCGGGGTGGAAAATGTAAGGAAGTCAAGTAGGGTGGGATTTGGCTAGAAGGCCGATTTGGAGATAAAAGGTGTAGGGCTCTTGTGTTGTTGATCTTCCTCGTCTTTAGGCCTAACAGTTGAGAAAGAAAATGATTTTTTTTTAGGGATTTGTGGGATGCCAACTCTTTCTCTTGGAAGGAATCGTGTTCAGTATCCCATGAGTATGCCCTTTCTTCTTCCCATAGACCCAATATTATGGAGATTATGCAAGATGAGTATTTTTTTTGGAGGAATTTGTGGGATGACTACTCTTGCTCTTGGAAGGAATATTGTTCAATAGCTCGTGGGTATGCCCTTTATTCTTCCTATAGACCCAATATTATGGATATCATGCAAGATGAATGTGTGTGTGTGTGTGTGTGTGTGTGTGTGTGTGTGTGTGTGTGTGTGTGTATCATGCAAGATGAATATATAGACACACACACACACACACACATTCATCTTGCATGATATATCTATATATATATATATCTATATATATATATATATATATATATAGTGCCCCTTGGCTAAGTATTATTCTTGTAAATTTTACTCCATTTTTTATTAGTGTCATTAGCTTATTCTAGTGCTTAATAAGTGGTGGGTGTCTTATAATGTTGAGGGTCATTGGATTCGTAGATTGTATAGTGTGTGGTCAATGTGGGTGTCCTACAAGCTTTGAGTATTTTCTTTGTTGGTCATTTTTAAAGGGCTTCCTACCAAGGCTCACCTTGCTAAGAGTGGCTTTTCATATGGGATTTTCCATTCCCATCTTAGGGAGGAAATGGTGAAGAATTTTTATGTGTTTATCCTTTGGTCAGGTCTTGTTGGGAGTATGTTCAAAAAGATATGTGAGCTATTCTTCAAGGTTGATTACATTAGTGTGCAATGTTGTTGGATGACTCAAGATCTATGGTCCAGTATTCTCTTCCTTATTTGTTCTTGGGAAGCTTCTTTGTTTTTGAGAATGGGGTTATCTCTTTGTCTAACTTTTGTCTTGTGTGGAGAGAAGAGGTATGTATGTGGTTGCTAGAAAAATGGTTTTTGTTGATAAAGGAGGCCAATTTTTTATACTAGGGTGCCTATTCAGATTTAATTGTTGTACATGTTGCTTTAAGGAAGAGGATGAAAATACCATTGTATGTACTCTTTCCCCTTTTGTTTTCCTTGGATGTAAATATAAGTATTTTGTAAAAAAATATAACGCTAAGATCATGCAAAAAAAATATTGCATATAGTTTTGTAAATATCAAATTTCAGTTTTTATGGTCAATTTATTAAATATTTTAGGTGTACTTGATGGTTGTGATGAAAGAAGATTTAGTAAATTTGATTCAATTTCAAATTTTTGAGACTAGTTTTTTTTTGTTTTTTTCGAATAAAATTCCTCCTACTAGTTAAAAGATCAAGATACATGCACATAGGGCATTTTATACCAAAGAGCAGGTTGTCAAACCATCATCCATGAGTTGAGTGTCCTATAAATTCAACACAAAATTGCGCTAGCTACAAAAAAAAAACTACGTTGGGGACTTATAAACCATACAATCATAGAGCTTAAACAAAGTATGTTTGGTTAGAGGGTACACACAAGGAAATTGACAATAAACAAAGATAATTCTCACACAATGAGAAGAATCATGTCTGCAACAAGTGGAGATTCATCATGGTATTTTGGGGTGGCTCTCAATCATCGTGAACAAGGTCCAAGTTTGTGACAATTGGTTCCCAGCCATAATCCTCATTATTAGATTAAGGTTTATTTTCAACTTTGAATATGGTTAGAGATAGGTAAGGTGTTGTGCCAACAACAACACCCTCCCTTAATTTCTTTACTTCTACTATGAAGCCATTGCTCTAAGAAAATAAATTGGGCATGTTATCCCCATTTTGTGGATAACTAAAGAGATTATGTCTTGAGGCCCTCAGGTTGCATATATGGAGTGTCAAGAGACCACATGACTAGCAGTATCCTTTTGCACAACTAGAGACCTGCATCGCCACCACAGTGACCCAATACTTGGTCATTATCCACACCATCTTGCCACCACAGGTCACTTGGGTCTTGCTTCATGTGGTACAAGTCAGGTATGATGGTGGGTATGATTTTAATATTTGAGGCATTCTAGCTTGTATATCAAAGGTTGTTTTTTATTATGAAACTTCTGCTTTGGAAATTATGCATTTTACCTTGTTTAAATGCTGGTGGTTGGCTTGGGGAACTCAAGTAGATGGTCACCCTTAGGATGGGGTGTTTATGGGAGCTTTCTTTGCCGAGTCATCGTGCCACTCCCAACCATACTTACCACTTTCCATCATTATTTCCCCTCATGACATCATCTCTTGGGATTTTGGGGTAGACTGACCCTAGAAGGGACCATTCCTCATTTCATGGGAAGAAGGGGTTGAAGGCCCAGAGGGGAGTTAGCTGGAAAAATATAAAATCCAATGAAATAACCTTCCAGATTCTTCGCTCGGGGGATCCCGAGAAAGTAATGAAAAGCTTCTCTATAAGAAAAAAAGGACCCCATGAAAAGAATAAATAAAAACACTTAAAGTATCAGTTGAGGATAAGGGGTCTCATCACGAGCCAACCTATCACGTCCATGGGTATATAACGGTATGACATTACCATTTCTGTCCATCACACCAACGTAATGGCTCTCAATTGCATGGCTGAGGGAAAGGAAGTCTCATCACGAGCCAACCTTCTCATTTCCATGAAATTGCTTTTGGGTGGCATTGTCGATATATGGTCACCATGCCAGCGCAGTGGCCTCCAACTCTCCCTATGCTATATTGAAATAAAATACAAAGAAAGAAAGTTAAAAGGCAATTGATGGGATTGGAAAAAATACATTGTGGATGAAGGTGCGACACACCCTCCACAAAGGCACCCATAAATGAGATACTATGGACCCTTGCATATCATGAACCCCATGCCCATTGAGTACTTCCCCCGTCCATTTCATTTCATTCACATGACTCAGATAGGTTTGTTCCTAGACTTAGGGGGTTTGATCCATTGAAAGTAAGTACCATGCCAACCCACCCACAATCAAACTTGGAAAAACGTTTAGTTTCTTAAGCACATGTTTATATGATGTAGTCCTAGTATACATGATTTAATGGCTCTTTTATTGACTTGATTCACTCATCATGATGCTTTGACTTGAGATCCTTGGAGGGTGTATCCATTTGTCTTGCAGGTACAAGTTGGTGGATAGTATTCCATGAGGGAAAGTAGCCCACAAGATGGATGACATAGGCCCACATGTCAGACGATAGAGAGATGATTTCGTAGGCCTAGGAGACAGTTGGATAGACATAGCCCACCCTTTTCATGCAAAACAACTTGCCCATAAGGGGAAAAATGTCACTCCCTTGGGGCTTGACGTCACATTTGAGGGGAATATGGTGGTTGATGATGAATCAGAGCATGACACATTGAATTTTGAGGTGAATAGGCTCTAGATGATTTCCACATGGCCTTTGGAGGCCCTACTTTTCATCCTAGCTCCAACGACTTGCTCAATTTTCCAAAACGTCCTCCTTCAAGGGATGATGTCACCTTTGTTTTAAGGTTTTCTTTGTGCAAAAGTGAAATTAAAGAGAATTTTTAAATATTATATTTGTAAAGGGGAAAGATTAGGGTTGTTGATCCCTAATCTTGTGTTTTCCTTAATATTATGTGGACAAACTATGTTAGCTACATTTTGTATAAATAGAGATCATAAGATCTCATTTTCATAACATAACACTCCATTGTGAGAGTCTCTTGGACTGAAATTATTTTTCTCTTTGGATAGTTCTCTCTCTTTTTCTTTTGTTTATGGCTATGTCTTGGTTATGGTTGATGGAGATGGTGCACTAGCCTTGGAAGGCTTTCTTCATTGCTTTTTTTGGTGGTTAGTCTAGCTTTTATTGCCTTTTAATGCTTGAAGGTGTCATTTGTTTCATTCTATTATCATTTGTACAAGTTAAATGTTCTATATGCTTGAGCCACATAGGGAGTATAAGGGAATACACCCCTACTTTTGTTTCCACCATTTTATTGCTAAGGGAATATTGCTTCATAAGGGTTTACTAAGAGTAGTATAATTGCATACACCCTCCTAATTGAAACCCTAGCTAAGAGAAGCTTGCATTGGGGACTAAAAGGGATTACACCCCCAATGAAGTAGCCTATATATCTTCTTCACATTCTCTTTACTCCACTAATCCTTTATTAAAGGCACTAGTCATTTACTTATTACATGGGAGAAATAAATTGCTTCCTTGGTAAACGTACAAATTTCAATTTTTGAAGTTGTCTCTTTCAGATAATGATCTTGATGCCTTCGGGATTCTTCCTCCCTTATGGCATCCTATTTCTCCCACAAATTCTTATTTCTGTAGTAAAACTAACCTATATCCATTAGGGCTTCTTTAAACTCTAACCCTAACCTCTAATATCTCACAAACTAACCCTAGACTAACCCTCTAACCTTTCTAGGTTAAACTACTAACCTAGGTGCATCTATTGGGCTAGATTTTGGAATTTTTTTATGGTCAGAGTTGTTGTTGTAATTCATTTAATGCTACATCCATAAGGCTGATATACTTTTGCAGAAATTAACTTTTATGACAACCATCTTTATTCAGTCTTGAAGTGTTATTTTCGGTCCACACTGGTTACTAGTTTTATTATTGACATTGCTAACTAATATAGAACTTTTACTTGCTGATTTGGATGTAACATATTGCTGATATAACTACTGAAAAATAGGTACAACAATATTAAATTTTTGATCCACTTGATATATTTCTTTGCGTTTGGATTTTTCTTGTGTCTCGGGTAGGTACAAGTGCACCGACAACTATCTCTTTACTCAGTATCCATTTATCTCTCTTTACTTACCATTTCCAACCAATATATTATTCCATCAATTGACCTTTCGAGGGACTTATCCTAACACCTCCCTTCATCATTCTCATTCCCCCTAGGGTCTCCGGGATCAGCTCCCAGGATTGACCTTAGTCACCCCCCAAGTGTGGGACCTACATCGAGGTGACATTGGGTGTAGTGTCTCATAGTTGTAGCACATGATTTTGTGGCTGGGTCGGGATTTCCCCAACCTACAACTTACGCTATAACATTTTGGCACCATTTCCAGGGAGGATTTTGAATCCTCTTCATGCCCTAAAATGACACTTTTGGCGAGTCTTTTTCCCAAAGCCTTCACCCCGAGATTTCTTGGCGACTCCAGTCTAACAACTTACCCATTTTCCTTTGACAAACATTCTTCAAAGTTTGTCTGCCGACTCCACCATTTCTCGAACCCACCTTTCCATTACTTACCTTTCCCCTTCTCTCCCCTTTCATCCTTTGATAATCGTTTCTCTCCCCCGTAAACTCCTTTGAGGTGTTCTTCTAGTCGATGGGACTATGGCACCTTGGAATCAACCAAGACCCCTCCATCCCTCATGGAAGGAAATTTTGCAGATGGAAAGGGAAAAATATGCTAATGAAGTCGTTGAAGAGCTAATGAATCAAGTAAAAGAGATGCCTGAATAACATGCTTATGAAGAAAGCTTCCAAGAAGATCCTGATGAAGCTTATTATGTTGAATATTCTGAGGAGGAATTTAATGAAGACAAAGTTCTTTCACTTAATGACCCAGATGAATACATCCAAGCCATTATTCCTCCTATGCATAAAGAAGAGAACACTATGAGTTATGACCCTTTCGAGGATCTTGATGACATCCTGTTCCATGATCCTGGAAGTGAAGGAGCACTAGAAGAGCCCTCAGATGCAATTGATCATCATATTGACACTTTCATACAGATTGGAAAACGTGGATGGGACATGATCCTTTTAACCTTTGACGAAGATCCTACTTACGACGTTTAGGGCAGCCCCCAAACAAAGGATTGGTCTTCATGCATATATGACTTAGATGTTTGGGATGGTGATGGTGACATGATCACAAATTTGCTCGATCCATTACAAAATGACTTGTCACAACATTTTCAGGGTGATGCATATCCTTTTGGGGATATATACTTTTTCTATGAGGATTTTTAGACATTTTCACCCTTGATTTTGGAAGAGTGCCAAGACATAGCCATCCCGAGGCAATCATAATTTCACTCTATGAAGCGGAATTTTTTTCATCTTGGAGATTCTCATGAGGATTTAGACATGAAGAGGCAACGTTTTTCTTCTTCTAGACCTGAGCCTGTCTTGTACCTCATTTCTTCCCCTTGGGTGAAGCATGGGGCCTTCTTGAGTTATCTCACATCTTCTCAGTCTTCGGGGAGAAATGATCGTGTTGATGAGGATAAAGATGATACATCATCTACATACATGAGTCCACTCCAGAGATGGATATATTAGGCTTCTGACTATACTTTCAGATGGGAGTTTCAGGATGATCGAGATTATGGTTTCTCTTTTCAGCAGTATTTCCTCCCTCCCACCCATCTCCATGCGTTTTATTTCATGATTGTTAATATGTTTATTTATGCTCATGATTACTATTTGTTGTACTTATCTTTGTTGTTTCACATGATTAAGAACTGGTGGAAATGTCTTTGTCCGATGATGAGGTGGTTGCACTGGTTATACAATTTCACCTGACACCTTCGAGACTTGATCTTCAATGTCCCATTACCCTAGGTAAGTAGGTAAGTCATCTTGCTTTATTGCATATTTCAATTTTTTTTCCGCATATTATTTTAGTCTCATTGCATTTTCATTTTTCTCTACTTGCATTATTGATTTCATCATCATATATGTATACTTAGTTAGAAATTTTGTCAAAATTTATTTTTCTAGCTTAGTTCATTTTCATTATGACCATATGAGAATGAGGATGAGTAGCCATCCTGCACTTAACAGTTTGATGTTTCCTTCCAGGAACATGTATACCAGAATATGTTGTGGTTCTCATGCACTCTATGACGAGCACATGTCCCCAAGTAGGAGCCATATGTTATCCCCATTTTGTCGATAACTAAGGAGATTATGTCTCAAGGCCCTCAGGTTGCAGATATGGAGTTTCGAGAGACCACATGACCAACAATATCCTTTTTCACAGATAGAGACCCACATCACCACCACAATGACCCAACACTTGGTCATCATCCACACCATCTTTCCACCACAGGTCATTTGGGTCTTGCTCCATGTGGTACAAGTCAGGTATGATGGTGGGTATCATTTTAATATTTTAGGCATTCTAGCTTGTATATCAGAGGTTATTTTTTATTAGAGACATCTTCTTTGGAAACTATGCCTTTTACCTTGTTTAAATTCTAGTGGTTGGCTTGGGGCACTCAAATATATGGTCACCCTTAGGATGGGGTGTTTCTAGGAGCTTCCTTTGATGATTCATCATGCCTCTCCTGACCACACTTACCACTTTCCATCATTATTTCCCCTCATGACATCATCTCTTGATATTTGGGGTAGACTGACCCTATAAGGGACCATTCCTCATTTCATGGGAAGAAGGGGTTGAAGGCCCAGAGGGGAGTTAGCTGGAAAAAGATAAAATCCAATGAAATAACCTTCCAAATGCTTCACCCAGGGGATCCCGAGAAAGCAATGAAAAGCTTCTCCGCAAGAAAATAAGGACCCCATGAAAAGAATAAATAAAAATGCTTAAAGGATTAGTTGAGGATAGGGGCTCTCATCATGATCCATCCTATCACATCCATGGGTATGTAAAGGTATGAAATTACCATTTCTGGCCATCACACTAGGGTAATGGCTCTCAGTTGCATGGCTGAGGGAAAGGGGGTCTCATCACGAGCCAACCTTATCATTTCCGTGAAAGTACTTGTGGGTGACACTGTCAATATTTGGTCACCAAGCCAAGGCAATGGCCTCCAAATCGCCCTATTCTATATTGAAATAAAATGCAAAGAAAAAAATATAAAATGCAATTGATGGACTTGGAAAAAATGAATTGTGGACGAAGGTGCAACACACCCTCCACAAAGGAACCCATAAATGAGATATTATGGACCCTTGCATATCATGAACCCCATTCCCATTGAGTACTTTCCCCATCCATTTTATTTCATTCACATGACTCAGATAGGGTTGTTCCTAGACTTAGGGTGTTTGATCCATTGAAAATAAGTACCATGCCAACCCACCCACAACCAAACTTGGAAAAATGTCTACTTTCTTAAGCACATGTTTGTATGATGTAGTCTTGGTAGACATGCTTTAATGGATATTTTATTGAATTGATTCACTCATCATGATGCTTTGACTTGATATCCTTGGAGGGTGTATCCATTTTCCTTGTAGGTACAGGTTGGTGGCTAGTTTTGGAAGAACAAGCCTAGCTTGGGATTCCATGAGGGAAAGCATCCCACATGATGGATGTTATAGGCCCACATGCCAGATGATAGAGAGATGCTTTCAAAGGCCTAGGAGACAATTGTATAGACATATCCCACCCTTTGCATGCCAAACAACTTGCCTAGAAGGTGAAAAATGACACTCCCTAGGGGCTTGACGTCACATTTGAGGGGAATATGGTGGTTTTTGATGAATCAGAGAATGACACATGGCATTTTGAGGTGGAGAGGTTCCGGATGATTTCCACATGGCCTTTGGAGGCCCTACTTTGCAGCCCATCTCCAATGACTTGCTCAATTTTCCAAAACATTCTCCTTCAAGGGATGACGCCACCTTTATTTAGGGTTTTCTTTGTGCAAAAGTGAAATTAAAGAGAATTTTTAAATATTATCTTTGTAAAGGGGCAAGATTAGGGTTGTTGATCCCTAATATTGTGTTTTCCCTAATATTATGTGGACAAACTATGTTAGGTACATTTTGTATAAATAGAGATCATAAGATCTCATTTTCATAACATAACTCTCCATTGTGAGAGGCTCTTGGACTGAAAGTTTCGCTCTCTTTGGCTATTTCTCTCTCTTGTGCTTTTGTTTATGGCTATGTCTTGGTTATGGTTGATGGAGATGGTGCGCTAGCCTTGGAAGGATTTATTCATTGCTTTTTTTTGTGGTTGGTCTAACTTTTGTTTCATTTTAATGCTTGAAGGTGCCATTTGTTTCATTGTATTATCATTTGTACAAGTTAAAGGTTCTATTTTATTGATCCAAGTAGGGATTATAAGGGAATACATCCCTACTTGTTTTTCCACCATTTTATTGCTAAGGGAATATTGCTTCATAAGGGTTTACTAAGGGGAGTGTAATTGCATACACCCTCCTAGTTGAAGCCCTAGCTAAGAGAATCTTGCCTTGGGGAGTAAAAGGGTTTACACCCCCAAGGAAGTAGCCTATCTAGATTCTTCACATTCTCTTGACTCCATTAACCCTTTCTTAAAGGCACTAGACATTTACTTATTGCATGGGAGAAATAAATTGCTACCTTGGTAAACGTACAAATTTCAAGTTTTGAAGTTGTCTCTTTTGGATAATGATCTTAATTCCTTGGGGATTCTTCCTCCCTTAGGGCATCCTCTTTCTCCCACAAATTATTATTGTTGTATTAAAACTAACCTATAGCCATTAGGGTTTCTTTAAACTCTAACCCTCACCGCTCATATCTAACAAACTAACAGTAGACTAACCCTATAACTTTGCTAGTTTTGATGGTCGGATTTGTTGTTGTACTTCATTGAATGCTACAACCATAAGGCTGATATAATTCTATATAAATTTACTTTTATGACAAGAATATTTATTAAGTCCCGGAGCATTATTTTTGGTCCACATTGGTTACTAGTTTTATTGCTGACATTGGTAACTAATATATACCTTTTACTTGCTAATTTGGATGTAATCTATTGCTGATATAATTGCTGTAAAATAGGGATAGTAAGATTAACTTGTTGATCCACTTGATATATTTCTTTGTATTTGGATTTTTCTTGTGTCTCGAGTAGGTACAAGTGCACCAGAAACTATATGTTTGCTCGGTATCCATTTACCTATCTTTACTTACCATTTCCAACCAATCTATTCTTCCATAACTTGACCTTCCGGGGGACTTCTCCTTACGCCTCCCTTCATCCTTCTCATTCCCCCTAGGGTCTCCGGGATTGCCTCCCAGGAGTGACCTTAGTCACCCCCCAAGTGCGAGACCTACATCAAGGTGACATTGGGTGTAGTGTCTCATAGTTGTATTACATGATTGAAAGGCCTTATTAATATTGATCTTTATTGCATCCGAATATATTTCTCTACCTATGTGTGGGTTAGGACCCTAACATGTCCGCCCCCTTAAAAACAACCTTGTCCTCAAGGCTTGAGATGTGGAAACTACTGCAGAATGGTAGCTGGTTCCCAAGTGGCATCTGCTGGAGTTGTATCTTTCCACTAGACTAGCACTTCCTTGATGGTTCTCTGACGCAGGCGACGCTCACGCTGGTCCAAAACTGCTTCTGGCTATAGCCAAATGGATCCTTCTTCAGCTAACTTGGGAAGGTTGGTTTGAATTTGGCACCTAGTTCCAATCACCTTCTTTAAGCATGAAACATGAAAAACAGGATGTAGCTTCGAATGAATGGGCAAAGCTAACTGATAGGTGACTTGTCCCACACGCTTGAGAACTGTATAAGGACCATAAAATTTGGGCGCTAGCTTCTGACAATGCTCGACCTTGAGGGAAGTTTGCTTGTATGGTTGCAGTCGCAGAAACACCTGATCCCCTTCTGCAAATTGACGTTCTGAGTGACCTTGATCTGCTTGTTGCTTCATGTGATTATGTGCCATGACCAATTTCTCTTTGAGGGTACGGAGAATATCCTCTCGAACTGTAAGTGTTTGGTCAACCGCCTGGACCTTTGAGGTACCTGGTAAGTATGAGAGAACTAAAGGTGGCTTCTGTCCATATACCGCTTCAAAAGGAGTCATGCATGTAGCTGTATGGTAGGAAGTGGTGTACCACCATTCAGCTAGGGGTAACCATTGAGCCCACTGATTTTTCTTTTCAGAGGCAAAACCCCTCAGATATGTTTCCAAACATTTGTTGACAACTTCCGTTTGACCATCAGTCTGGGGATGACAAGTTGTGCTGAGATGCAATTGGGTGCCTTGTAGCTTGAACAATTATTGCCAAAAATTGCTTGTGAAAGTTGGGTCATGATCAGAAACAATAGAGTGCAGCATGCCATGAAGCTTGAAGACCTGGTCCATGAAAATTTGAGCCACCGTGGATGCAGTAAATGGGTGTTGAAGAGCACAGAAATGAGCATACTTGGAAAGGCGATCCACAACCACCATTATGAATGATTTATTTCCCGATTTGGGTAAGCTGGTAATAAAGTCCATAGAGATATCCTTCCAAATAGCAAGTGGAATCGGAAGCGGTTGTAGTGTGCCCGGAGATTTGACTGTTTCTCCCTTGTTTCATTGACACACATCACATTCAACGACAAAATTACAGATGTCCTGTTTCATACCATCCCAAAAAAAGGAACGTTTGACCCTGTCATAGGTTTTGGTGAACCCGAAGTGCCCCCCTGTGGGTGTAGCATGAAGCTCAGAAAGTACCGTGGATTTAAGCTTTGATTGTTTACTTAAATACAAATGGCCTTTGTATTGAAGCTCATCCTGGAGACAAAATTACCCTGGGGGAGATGGAGCATTGGTCTGCAATTGTTGGATTAGACGCGAACTTTTGGGATCTTGTAGCCATTCCCGGCGAACAACTTGGAGCCAATCTGGTACAATGAAGGAAAGAGAAAAAAGGGATTCTTATTCTTCATATTTTCAGGACAGTGCATCTGCCACCACATTGTCTTGTCCTTTCTTGTAAATGATCTCATAATCATATCCAAAGAGATTAGTCACCCATTTTTGTTGCTTCGGGGAGGAAATGCATTGTTCCAGAAAGTACTTGAGGCTTTGATGGTCTGTCTTAATTTGGAAACGTTGCCCCAAGAGATAAGGGCACCATAGATCAACGACATGCAGAATGGCCAACATTTCCTTTTCATAGATGGGTTTTCCCAGATTCCTTTCAGATAGTTTCTTGTCAGTGAAGGCCAAAGGTCGACCCTCTTGCATAAGGACAACACCGATTCCTTTCCCTGAGGCATCACATTCCAACACAAAGGTCTTTGTGAAATCAGGAAGGGCCAGAACCGGAGTGGTGCACATGGCCATCTTCAAGGTTTGAAAAGCTTGAGCAACGACTGGAGTCCAAGTGAAAGAGTTCTTTTTTAGGAGAGCAGTGAGAGGTGCTGCAATATTTCCATAATTCTTAACAAACTTGTGCTAATTCCCTGTTAAGCCCAGAAATCCATGCAAGCTTTTGAGAGTCTTTGGGTGTGGTAGTATTGCATAGCTTCAATCTTTTTCGGATCCACCCTTACGCCATCCTTTCCAACCAGATGACCCAAGTATTCTACTTCCGAGGCACCAAAAACACATTTAGACTGTTTTAGGAAAAGTTGGTGCTGAGAGAGTAGATGGAGAACTCGATCCACATGAGTAAGATGGCCTGTCCAAGTTTTGCTATAGATGAGGATATAATCAAAGAAAACTAAGACAAAATGACGGAGAAAGGGACGGAAGACATGATTCATGAGGCTTTGGAAGGTGGAGGGGGCATTACACAAGCCAAAGGGCATGACCAAAAACTCATAGTGGCCCTCATGAGTTTGAAAGGTCATCTTGTGAATGTATGCCTCTTTCATACGTATCTGGTGATAGCCCGAGCGAATATCAAGTTTAGTAAATAATTGGGTGCCACTCAATTCATCCAGGAGGTCATCAATGACAGGAATGGGAAATTTGTCTTTAATGGTCAGTTTGTTGAGGGCACGGAAGTCAGGACACATTCTCCAAGAACCTTCTTTCTTCAGGACCATGACTATAGGAGAAGAGTAAGGGCTCGTACTAGGGCGGATAACGCCTGCATTAAGGAGTTCCTGGACCATTTTCTCAATTTGATTTTTTTGTGAAAAGGGGTGGCGATACGGACGAATATTGGGAGGAAGGCTTCCGGGTACAAGGGGAATGGAATGATCATGAACACCACGGGAAGGAGGAAGTCCTTGGGGAGTGGAAAATACCATTTGATGTTTATAAAGGAGGGCTTGGAGGTCTTGCGGCATCGGGGGTGCCTCTGTTGCTTGTATGGCATGGAGTTGGGAAATGACACCAGAATGACCTTTTTTGAGCATCTTTTCCATGTGATGGGAACTAATGACCTCAGGTGAACCAATAGTGATGCCTTGGAATTTATATTGGTGGCCTTCCTGGTCGAATTGCATGGTTAATTACTTAAAATCCATGAGAATGGGACCCAAAGTCCTTAGCCAGTCTGCACCCAACACAATGTCACAACCGCCCATGTCGATAGCAAACATATGGGATTTTAGGTGGTAGTCACCGATTTGGAGACAGAAATTTTCACAGCGCCCTCCACATTTCATTGAACCACCATTGGCAATCATGATTTGGAAATTATTGATGACATGGATGTAGTAATGAGTTTCTTGGACAATGCGGTGATGAATAAAATTATGGGTGCTTCCACTATCAACCAGAATGATGACCTTCTGATGCTTGATGTAACCGATTAACTTAAGGGTTTGGGGAGCGGAGAATCCAGTGAGAGCATTGAGGGAAATGACCGGTTCCACTTTGGGAGGGTCTGAGGGAGGGGTTATGTCAGTGATTTCAGGTGACTCAGACACAAGGGGAGTTTCAACATCCTCTTCTGAAATATCCTTAGAGATGGCCATAAAAAGATTTTTTTCCTTACACTTGTGGCCCGGGAAATATTTGTCATCACAATTATAACAAAGGCCTTTGAGTTGGTGTTCAACCATTTCAGCCTTGGTCAATTTTTGGATCTTTAATGGGGCAGAGGGAGTAGTGGGATTTACGGGTTTAGGGCGAGGGATAAAGGAGGGTTTTCAGTTTTGAGAGGATACAAACTGTTGTGCTTATTTAGCTCTTTTAGTAGCCTCCACCCAACTCGAGGGTCGAGCCATGAAGACATGGGCCCGAATCTCCTCCTTGAGGCCACTGATAAAATACTCTCGAAAGAAAGCATCAATCATGCCCTCTGTTCAAAAAGCCAAGCACTCAAAAGAAGCTATGGAGTCTTCTACTGTTCCTGATTGTTTCAACTTTGTCAAACGACCCAAATGGTTGGTGTCAGTGTCAAAGAATTCATAAAGCTCAGTAACAAATTGGGTCCAAGCAATATACCCTTGATGGGAAGTTTTTCTCCATTGCCACCATTGCCAACGTTCTTGATCTAGATGGAGAACACCATACCGGAGTTTGGCCAAGTCATCTGTAATGCCGTATAAAGAGAAATAATGTTCCATTTGGGTTACCCAACCAGTGGGGTCCGAGCCATCAA
Organism: Picea engelmannii; assembly: GCA_009831015.1. NCBI lineage: Eukaryota > Viridiplantae > Streptophyta > Pinopsida > Pinales > Pinaceae > Picea > Picea engelmannii. Next base: position 285,872 of record ML794697.1, read on the forward strand.
ATTTGGTCACATCCACCAGCGAAAGGCGTAGGTCACGTTGAAAGTGATGGTGCTGAAAGGTATGGGAATGGGAGGAATGTTCACCTTCAGTCTTTGGAGGTGCGTCAGAAAAAGGGTCATCTGTAGGGATCTTCAGTTTGGTGCAGAGTGATGCAAAGACAGATTCAAGCTGGGTGGTCAGTTCTTGTTTGACTTCCTCCATTGAGGATTGCATGGTTGTATTTATGGTTGTATTGATGGTTGTATCGATGGAGGCAACATTGGCACTGAGTTGTTTTACCTCTTTTTGGGTCTCGAGGAGACTATATTGCAAGGTGTTGAAGTGAGCTTCCAGGTCTTGGCTACGGGTATGGGCCATGAGGATGGGTGAACTGAAAAGGGGCGGGCGGGGTAAATTTTTTTTCCGAAAAATGATATGGATGAATGTGATAAGGGAGAAGAGATGAATCCAATGGAATAGGTCTCAAATAATGGTGAAAAAAATTCCAGAATTTTTTTTTTTTTTTACACTTGCGGGGTTATACTTCGGTCTGAAGAATACTGCAGTGATGAAATCCCCAAATGATTAACCAGTAAGAAAAGTGTAGTGATTTGACAACCCAAACACAGTTGCGCGGCAATAGATCTTGTCTGTTTTAATTTGTTTATGTTTCTGTCCCCCAAGGGTTAGGATTCAAGGGTTCTATAGACAAGGGTTTGCCCTATGCTATAGGTCTCTGATATACGTGCGGGTTCCAACAATAGTACTCGGCCCAATATCTCAGGGCACTAACTAAGGAGGATAGACCGTACCCTTAACCGTACTACCCGACTGCCCAGGTACTAGAGAGTATCTTCCCGAGTGTTGTTCTTAGTGGCACTATATCAGTCAGGCGGCTGATCGGTTTATCTAAAGAGGGCTTCAGGAAATCTAGGTCGATCCGTACACAGGTGATGTCTGATGCGCTACCACTCGAAGGGGTACCAATAGGGGTACAAGGGTGGCCAACATATGTGCGCTTAAGAATCACTTGTATTTCCTGCGTGTATGAATCCCTCAACCGTGAGTTTATGCGCGTAACAACAAATCTTTGTGGCTTAAAGACACTGGAATACGTCTCTACCTTGAAAAAAATCCCACAATTTCTACCAAGGAAAGTGCTCTGATACCACTTGTAATATACCAGATATAAAAAGTATGCAGAACATAAATAAAATGCTAGAAATGGCAGAATAATAGTAATATAACCAGCATAATCTCCACAATAACACAAAAATGATATAAGAACAACAACATAAATAACACTTTGATTCATAAAGCAATGTTCACGAGCCTCTTCGAGGGGGCAACCTCCAGTTGAGCAATGCTCTGTTACAATAATCTCCAAAAACTAGGGTTTTCATACCCTCAACCCTTATTTATACTAAATATGTCTATCAAGAGAAGCATCTAGAGGAAGATCCTTCTAGAAGCGGAAGCTTCTATTAGGTCTTCTTACATCCGCCTTATTCTATTTTATTGAAAGGCCTTATTAATATTGACCTTTATTACATCTGAATATATTTCTCTAACTATGTGCAGGTTAGGACCCTAACAATCAGGCTTTGCCCAACCTACAACTTGCGCTATAACATTTTGGCGTCGTTGTCAGGGAGGATTTTGAATCCTCTCCGTGCCCTAAAATGACACTTTTGGAAAGTCTCTTTCCCAAAACCTCCACCCCAAGATTTCCTGGTGACTCCACTCCAAGAACTTACCCATTTTACTTTGACATACCTGCTTCAAAGTTTGTCTGGCGACTCCACCATTTCCCGAACCCACCTTTCCATTACTTACCTTTCCCCTGCTCTCCCCCTTCATCCTTTGATAATCCTTTCTCTCCCCCGAAACTCATTTGAGGTGTTCTTATAGTCGATGGGACTATGGCACCTTGGAATCAAGCAAGACCCTGCCATCCCTCATCGAAGGAAATTTTGTAGATGGAAAGGGAAAAAAGATGCTAATGAAGTCGTTGAAGAGCAGATGAATCAAGTAAAAGAGATGCTTGAAGAGCATGCTTATGAAGAAAGCTTCCAATATGATCTTGATGAAGCTTATCACTTTGAATATTCTGAGGAGGCATTTAATGAAGATGAAGTGATTTCACTTAATGACCTAGATGAAGACATCCAAACCTCTATTCCTCCTACGCATAAAGAAGAGCACACTATGTGTTATGACCCTTTCGATGATATTGATGACATCTTATTCCATGATCCTGTAAGTGAAGGAGCACTAGAATAGCCCTCGGATACAATTGATCATCATATTGACACTTTCATATAGATTGGAAAACGTGGATGGGACATGAGCCTTTTCACCTTTGATGGAGATCCCACTTACGACATTGAGGGAATCCCCCAAGAAAAGGATTGGTATTCATGCATATATGACTCATATGTTTGGGATGGTGATGGTGACATGATCACAGATTTGCTTGATGAGGATTTTTAGACATTTTCACCCTTCATTTTGGAAGAGTACCAAGACATGCCATCTGAGGGAAATCAGAGGTTCACTCTACGAAGTAGAAGTTTTTTCATATTGGATATTCTCACGAGGATTCATAGTCGAAGATGCAACTTTTTTCTTCTTATATACCTAAGCTCGTCATGTACCTCATTTCTTCCCCTTGGGTGAAGCATGGGGTCTTCTTGAGTTATCTCACATGTTCTTAGTCTTCGAGGAGCAGTGATTTTGTTGATGAGGATGAAGATTATCCATCATATACATATGCCAGTCCACTCTAGAGATGGATAGATTAGGCTTTTGGATATGCTTGCAGATGGGAGTTTCAGGACCATCGAGATTGTGGTTTCTATTTTCAACAGGATTTCCTCCCTCCCACCCATCACCAAGAGTTTTATTTCATGATTGATTATATGTTTATTTATGCTCATGATTAATATGTGTTGGACTTATCTTTGTTGTTTCACATGATTAAAAACAGGGGGAAATGTCTTTGTCCAATGATCAAGTGGTTTCACTGGTTGTACGATTTCACCTGACACCTTCGAGACTTGATCTTCAGGGTCCCAAGACCCTAGGTAAGTAGGTAAGTCATCTTGATTTCTTGCATATTGAATTTTGTTTTCTCATATTAGTTTAGTTGCATTGCATTTTCATTTTTCTCTACTTGCATTATTGATTTCATCATCATATACGTATACTTAGTTAGAAATTTTTTCAAAGTTTTTTGTTTCTAGCTTAGTTGGTTTTGATTATGACCATATGAGAATGAGGATGAGTAGGCCATCCTGCACTTGACAGTTTGGTGTTTCCTTGAAGGAACGGGTCTAATATGAGATGTTGTAGTTCTCATGCACTCTACGACGAGCACATGTCCCCAAGTAGGAGACAGACGTTATCCCCATTTTGTGGATAACTAAGGAGATTATGTCTTGAGGCCCTCAGGTTGCAGATATCGAGTGCCGAGAGACCACATGACCAACAATATCCTTTTTCACAGTTAGAGACCTGCATTGCCACCACAATGACCTAGCACTTTGTCATCATCCACACCATCTTACCACCACAGGTCACTTGGGTCTTGCTCCATGTGGTACAAATCAAGTATGATGGTGGGTATCATTTTAACAGTTGAGGCATTATATCTTGTATATCAGAGGTTATTTTTTATTATGAGATATATGCTTTGGAAACTATGCCTTTTACCTTGTTTAAATGTTGGTGGTTGGATTGGGAAACTCAAGTAGATGGTCACCCTTAGGATGGGGTATTTTTGGGAGATTCCTTTGATGATTCATCATGCCACTCCTAACCATACTTACCACTTCCCATCATTATTTACCCTCATGGAATCATCTCTTTGGATTTTGGGGTGGATTGACCCTAGAAGGGACCATTCCTCATTTCATGGGAAGAAGGGGTTGAAGGCCCATAGGGGAGTTATCTAGAAAAAGATAAAATCCAATGAAAGAACCTTCTAGATGCTTCGCCCAGAGGATCCCGAGAAAGCAATGAAAATATTCTCTGCAATAAAATAAGGACCCCATGAAAAGAATAAATAAAAATGCTTAAAGGATCAGTTGTGGATAGGGGGTCTCATCACAAGCTATCATATCTCGTCCATGGGTATCTAATGGTATAAAATTACCATTTTTTTCCATCACACCAGGGTAATGGCTCTCAGTTGCATGGCTGAGGGAAAGGCGGTCTCATCACAAGCCAACCTTATCATTTCCGTGAATGTACTTGTGGGTGACACTGTTGATATCTGGTCATCACGCCAGGGAAGTGGCCTCCAACTCTCCCTATTATATATTGAAAGAAAATACAAAGAAATAAATATAAAAAGAAATTGATGGGCTTGGAAAAAATGCATTGTGGATGAAGACGTGGCACACCCTCCACAAAGGCACCCATAAATGAGATATTATGGACCCTATCATGAACCCCATGCCCATTGAGTACTTCCCCAATCCATTTTATTTCATTCACATGACTCAGATAAGGTTGTTCCTAGACTTAGGAAGTTTGATCCATTGAAAAGTAGTACCATGCCAACCCACCCACAACCAAACTTGGAAAAACATCTAGTTTCTTAAGCACATGTTTGTATGATGTAGTCCTGTTATACATTCTTTAATGGCTCTTTTATTGAATTGATTCACTCATCATGATGCTTTGACTTGAGATCCTTGGAGGGCATATCCATTTGTCTTGCAGGTACAAGTTGGTGGCTAGTTTTGGAAGAACACGCCTATCTTGGACTTCCATGAGGGAAAGAATCCCATAGGATGGATGACATAGGACCTCATGCCAGATGATAGATAGATGATTTAGGAGGCCTACGACACAGCTGGATAGACATATCCCACCCTTTTCATGCGAAACGACTTGCCCAGAAGGGTAAAAATGTCACTCCCTAGGGGCTTGACGTCACATTTGAGGGGAATATGGTGGTTGATGATGAATCATACCATGACGCATGGAATTTTGAGGTGGAGAGGCTCCAAATGATTTCCACATTTCCTTTGGAGGCCCTACTTTGCATCCCAGCTCCGACAACTTGCTCAATTTTCCAAAACGTCCTCCTTCAAGGGTTGATGTCACCTTTGTTTTAGGGTTTTCTTTGTGCAAAAGTGAAGTTAAAGAGAATTTTTAAATATTATCTTTTTAAAGGGGAAATATTAGGGTTGTTGATCCCTAATATTTTTTTTTCCCTAATATTATGTGGACAAACTATGTTAGCTACATGTTGTATAAATAGAGATCATAAGATGTCATTTTCATAACATAACTCTCCATTGTGAGAGGCTCTTGGACTGAAATTTTTGCTCCCTTTGGCTAGTTATCTTTTTTTTTCTTTGTTTATGGCTATGCCTTGGTTATGGTTGATGGAGATGGTGTGCGAGCCTTGGAAGGCTTTCTTCATTTCTTTTTGGGTGGTTAGTCTACCTTTTATTTCCTTTTAATGATTGAAGGTGCCATTTGTTTCATTGTATTATCATGTGTACAATTTAAAGGTTCTATTTTCTTTAGCCAAGTAGGGATTATAAGGGAATACACCCCTACTTGTGTTTCCACCATTTTATTGCTAAGGGAATATTGTTTCATAAGGGTTTACTAAGAGGAGTATAATTGCATACACCCTCCTAGTTGAAACCCTAGCTAAGAGAAGCTTGCATTGGGGAGTAAAAGGGATTACACCCCAAAGAAAGTAGCCTATATGTATTCTTCACATTCTCTTGACTCCATTAACCCTTTCTTAAAGGCAGTATTCATTTACTTATTGCATGGGAGAAATAAATTGTTGCCTTGGTAAACGTACAAATTTCAAGTTTTGAAGTTGTCTCTTTTGGATAATGATATTGATGCCTTGGGGATTATTCCTCCCTTAGGGAATAATTTTTCTCCAAAACATTCTTATTGATGTATTAAAACTAACCTATAACCATTAGGTCTTCTTTAAACTCTAACCCTAACCGCTAATATCTCACAAGATAACCCTAGACTAACCCTCTAACTTTGCTAGTTTAAACTACTAACATAGGTGCATTTATTGGGATAGCTTTTGGAATTTTTTGATGGTCATATTTTTTGTTGTAATTCATTGAATGATACGGCCATAAGGCTGATATACTGCTGCATAAATTTACTTTTATGACAACCATCTTTATTCAGTCTTGAAGTGTTATTTTTGGTCCACATTGGTTGCTAGTTTTATTATTGACATAGCTAAATAATATATACCTTTTACTTGTTGATTTGGATGTCATATATTGATGATGTAAATTCTTCAAAATAGGGACAACAATATTAACTTGATGATCCACTTGATATATTTCTTTGCATTTGGATTTTTATTGTGTCTCGGGAAGGTACAGGTGCACCAACAACTATCTCTTTACTCGATATCCATTTACCTCTCTTTACTTACCATTTCTATCCAATCTATTCTTGCATCACTTGACCTTCCAGGGGACTTATCCTTACACCTCCCTTCATCCTTCTCATTTCCCCTAGGGTCTCTGGGATCGCCTCCCAAGAGTGACCTTAGTCACCCGCCAAGTGTGGGACCTACATCGAGGTGACATTGGGTGTAGTGTCCCATAGTTGTAGCACATGATTTTGTGGTTGGTTCGGGATTTTCCCAAAATACAACTTGCACTATAACAGGGCCCCCCTATTAACTTCATAGCCCAAAAAAATTTTTGTACTTCCCCTTTGTGGAACTTTGATACTTAAACTTTTATTTTCTTCTCCACTAGAGTTGATCATTTGAAAATTTGAATATCTTGTCTACCCGTCGATACACTGTGTATTGACAAAGGATCTTCATTGCTCACTAAGACATAGTGTATCGTCAAGTGATCCACTTTATCCATCAACATACCAGAAACAAATCCACTTGACGTGTCGACATAGGATGTATCAACAAGACATTCACATATTACATCGACGCCTTTCCACCTTAAAATTCCTTGAATTTTCTTCCATCCTTAGATGATTTTTTACTTTTCTTCCTTCAAAATATTTTCACCTCATCGATATATCGACGAGTTATCCTCATTACACGTTGACATTTCAGAACAAAATTTTCTTCCTCGACTGATACACTGACCGAGAAATCACTTCTCTTCACGGATACAGTGGCCGAGAAATCACTTCTCTTCGCCAATACACACAAAAAAAGTCGATCTCCCTCCCATATCGGCATAAGATGATCATTCCGCATTGATACACTGAAAATGAAATCACATATCCTCATTGATATAGGGGAGGGTCCTATATGTTAAAATAATTGATGTGCTCATTTTACCATAGACAATATCACTATTGTCACCCAATCATAGGCACACAACCACCCTCGAGCACCTTAACCTTTGACAAAATTATTTTGTAAATCCATACTAGAACCAACAGATAAAACTTAGTTGCTAACTGGAACAACAACTCAAGACAATTAGAGCATTACTTCTCTAAGGGTAGGAACAAGAGAGAGAATCTCCATATCCATAGAACAAGTACCATACACAACTGCAACAACTGCAACTGCATTGCTCTCTCAAACTTGTGCCATACTTAGAAAGAATGTCACCAAGAGTATTACCAAGAATATCACCAATAGTTTCACCATGAATATCACTAATAATATCACTTGATATCACTAGAGAGATACCAAGACCAAGAGATGACCATATTCCCTTATTCCTCCTTGCAACTGCAACTGCATCTCTTCACAAGACTTGCACTCTGACTGGGTATACAAATGAGCTAAAATGTCCTCTATTTATATTAATCTGTCTAGTGACTTTTCTGGATGGGCCAACTTGACTTTCTAGTAATTATACTTTTTGTTTATCTTTTTCCTGTGGATCCAACTTGTCTTTATGGAAGACAATATTCTTATATTATTTATTCTGCTAGGTCGACTTGTCTTCTAGGGTTTTCACACATTTGTTTAGGGTTTCCCTTGTGTTAGCACTCTGTAAATTTTGTCTGCCTGATATACAAATGACAGAGGTAACTGTTTCAACCTACTTTAGAGCTGGGTACTATCCTGCTCAGCTCAGAGAGGGCTGTCTCATGTCACTTGATATTTATTTGGAAATCGGTGGCTAGATTTAGTTTGTTTTGGGTTTTTTTTATAAATTTACTAGCAAGGAAGGGGAGGGTCACTTAGGGCTATGGAGTCAAAATTCTGAAAGTGAATGAAAACAATGATTGAATATTAGAAATCTCCAGAGGATAAAGGCTAAATGAGGCAATGAATTTGAGTTATAAAATGTATTCAAGTAGGGTGTAAGAGGAAGGAGAAAACAAATAACTGCATCAGAGCATTACTTAAGTGAATTATGAATTAGTTAAGAAGAAATACACACAGTTTAAATTGCTTAAGCCGAGAGCATCATGAGATGAATTCCGAGCTTTTAACTATCCAATTTAAACAGAAGAAAATGCAAATGGAATTAAGAACACAAGAAATACATACGATATAAGGAGACAAAACTCATATCACCACCATTAGAATATTTTCATAGAGACTTCAAAAAGATTTTGCATATGTATTCAATTCATCTACAGAAAATTACAATTGAGTTCATAAACAACTAAAAAGGTGTCCTTGCACTTATGTCAACATTAATTCATTCGGAACTTCTAGAATTTATACAATTTGAGTTTCTTTAACTAGAAACTGATTACAATAGCTGAACTGAAATGTTTCAGCTTCTAAAACCGACTATAATAATTTCAACTGACAGTCTCGGTATGCGAACTGATTTACAATGATTAATCAAAAATGATTCGTAAACTAATGACTAATTTCTCTGACTGCTCCACTTTTGTCTTCGCTATCTATCTCGCTTTTGTACTATGTTGGACTTGAAAATTCGGTGACACTTGGAGGCTATTTGTTGGTCCCTGGAAAACTGTATTTATTCTTTCCTAACTGCACTATCTCTTTCCACTGCAAGTCATAAGGGATCTCGTAGTCCATCATTTATTTGACCAGAATCTCCAGGTCAATGCAAGAGGCATAATTCATGGATGGGAGACCGATCTTCACTATCTTGAACTGATTTAGGATCTCAAAATTTGTGGTTAAATATTCCACCAGGTTTGTCCCCTTCACGTTTTCCTCCAGGATTTCAAACTTGGAGTGATCCATTCTGCATTGGGAGAGGTGAGAGTTTTACTCCTCATGATTGTACAATTTCCCTTTACCATCCAAAAATGAAGGGAGGCCTTTGACGAACAACTCTTCAAACAGATCTTTGAATTATTGTATGCTCTACTCCATCTGCATGACCTTGGTTTGGATTGATTTAAGAAAATTATGCTTGGAAATGACTCTCCTAGCCCAAATGATCAAAGTGGTCCTGTCTTTGACCCCAATGGTCTGAAGTTCAGTGGTGGGAATGGAATTCAACATATTTATAGAATTTTGGTCCCACTCTAAGGGTTTCTTTGCCAATGTTTCACTCACAACAGTGCATCTACTTCTGGCTATGATGGCCATGCTGTCTTTGTCATCGATGAAATTTAAGTATACCCTGAACTTAGCAACTTCAGAAGTAATAGAGTCCCAGATGACATGTTTGGCCCCCTGCAACAATCCTTTTCCTTTCAACCTTGTTTTCAACTTGTATACTCTTTCCTGTAAAGATTGATTTTCTTTTTGAAACTGAGACATCTTCTCATCCTTTATTCTTATTTCTTGTTGCAGCTTTTCTATGCCTCCCTTGAGGCTCTTGATTTCTTCTGCTTTCAGGATAACTTGGGACATAGCCTGAACCAATTCATCAGTGCTTTGCTCAGTTCCTGTAGTAGAAGGTGCAACAAAAACCGTGTTTGATTCTCTTGTATGTCCTTGTGACCAATTCACCTTTTCCTTCTCCAGTTGCAACACTTTTGCTTTGTAATTCAATGCTTCTTGTTGAAATGTAACTTTCTCTTTCTCTAGATAAGACAACTCTATTGCTTGTGGATGCTCTGTGGTAGACATATTTAGCCTTTTCTTCATGCTTTGAATCATCTTGTATTTCTCTTCTAAAGAATCTTTTACCCCGTGAGAGCCTTCATATTCTAATCTCTTGACTTGAGTCTACCAGGCTCTGTTGGACGCTTTCTCTTGTCTCAACTATCCTTCTAGCTTAAGTGCATGAGTTTTCAATATTGAAAACTTCAAGCAGGTAGTCCAAATACAACATGTCAGTGGTGTTTCTGTTGAATTTCACCTTGTTTGGGACACTGATGTTCTCATAATGCAGCTTGACCTCACACGCTTTATCCTCATCTGCAATCGCTATGTTGAGTGTCTTATTCTCTATGTATCTGATTGAGAAGAGAGAAGACCTATGTTGAGAAATATTTTCTACCTCATGTATAAAATCCCTTATCTCACTCATGGCCAAGATCCCTTTCACAACATATTGCTTTGCTAAATCCTCTTTAGATTAGTAGACTGCTCTAGGTGCTTTATCAAAAATATGTTTTTTGTTGATGAAACCTTTTGAGATGCTTTCACTTTGGAGCATGCTTCTTTTACCATCTTCTCCCTTTCTAGTGCCACTTTCCACCATACCCATACTTAATTTCTCCTTAATCTCTTATTCCTCCAAATCTACTATCTGTGGGGATTGTTTGATCTTTATCTTATTGGGAGCAGTTTGTTGACTACTGGTGCCTAGGGCTTCTGAACTACTTCTCTTTTTGTATACAATTACTTTGGGATCTTGGAATGTCAGCTTCTGAGGGGTCTGTTGTGTCTGATTCTTCTATAAGGTTGTTCCCACTTATTGTGTTTGAGTAGGTTGCAAGATGGATTCTATATCAACACAGGTTTCCAAATTAGCCAATTTGTCAAAACCTTCAACATACTCATGTTCATAAGGGCCTTGTTTTCTCATCAATATTCTTTTATATATGACCTGATGTGGATCATATATTATCCCTTGTAGCTGTGAAAATCCAAACTCCTTGAGCTTGGCTTGGATCTGAGGTAAGAAAGCTCTAGTCTTCACAACAATTGGTCCTATGATGAAATGAAATTTCAAGTTGGACACCTTGTGCATTTTCAGGAAATGCTCTATCTATGAGATGATTCTTTTCTTGATGAACTCCAGGGAAAATACTATGGGTGTTAGAAATATAGGGGGAATATAAGGTGCCTCTTGACAACCATATACCCAAATTACTGTAGAATGCATGAACAACACCCAATCTCCTATTATGTTTTCTGAATTTGGCTGCAAGTAACTTTTCATATCCTCCAGGACTCTTGGTAGGCTGGTGTTGAAGATCAAACTGTAAACTCTGGACATGATCTTATTTATGAAAATGAGCATGGTGATTCTTTTGCATTTGGTGGAGATGAATGTTGCTTCAAGGAACTCTTTCTTGTTTGTCTCCAGGAATATTTTTAGCAAGTATGTGTAATACATGAAGTGCCTTAGTGATTTGAAGTTCACTAGTTGTTTGTGTACAATATCAGCTATGAATTTATCAAAAATGATACAGACTGATTCACTGGATGAAAAAAGGTTAACAAAAAACCTAACATGAACTCAACTACATATTTTTCATTATCCAGACCTAAAATCTGACTGAGTATGGAACAGGCCCACTGGATCTCAATAACCATGGAATTTACATTCATTGGCAGGGACAAAATCTCGGAATACTACTCAGGTTTGATAATTGTCTGCAAAAATGGGTTTTTGACCTCGAGGGAACATTCTCTGTAAACTTTAACTAACTTTTCCTCCTTGAAGGGTTCAGACGATGTGGAAGGGGAATCTGGTATGTTGAGGGTGTATCGAATGGAAGAGCAATCTATTTTACACAGGACTTCTGACCCTAACCTATCTAAAACGACTCTCTCTTCTTGTGAGTATTGTTCAACGCACCAGCCTACAAATTCTAGGAAAGGGAAAGAGACTTTGACGGCGTAAGGGACGATGGAAGCTTGGACTGCTTTGAGAAAGGGTATTTGTCTTCCTACATGATTTGACAAATTGGCTTTGGACACAGAGACGGGTGAGACAGTTATTTCGGTGTTAAACACATCAGAGTCTCTGTCAATTAGGGATTCTTCGCTTGGCAGGGGATCTTGATATGTTACAGACAAAATGACAGGATCCATGGTGATGATGAAAAATACCTGTGAATGAGAGGAATAAGCATGAATTTGGTTCATTGTTGAGCTTAGTTTTGACTGGAGCGGTCGCACCAATTTTAATTGTCAAATGATTTGAAATATCATAAAATAACGACAAGGGTCCCTCCCTTATATACATTTCCCGACATCGAGGATGAGGGAAAACGGTCTGGGATAGACCACTTTTCACCCTGATATGCATCTGGTGGTGCCACATGGCCTTGAGGTGAAACCACAGTATTTCCATCGGCCCTCTTTCAAATAATTAAACCCCGTGCTAGTTCCCCACCCGATATGGTTACTGACCGTTGATCTATGGTACCTGAGATCTGGGATCCACTGTGTCCCATCAACTCTATGCCTCCACTAGATTTATCCCTTCTTTGCTATGTGTGGCCCCGTCCTCCAATCTATCACATATCTACACTGGTTTATCCCCTCGCTAAATCCCGAGACTTGGATCCCATCAAATAATTGTTATGGTGATAACATAGGCTCCAACTGGGGATGCTATCCTCCCTACGAGGTACCAAATAACGGTAGACCGAGTGCCTATCCATTGTGCTGTGATTTATTCCTGTGATCTGAATCTAACAATTTTTATTCAAAAACTCAAAATCGACCCAACATAGCTCAGGCCTTCATCTCAGGCTTTAGATATGCTTCTTTTATTTCAATTTCTTCATGCAAAAAGAAAAATGAAAAATGGTTATGTACAATGAATGGATGGGGTGATGATTGTTCAAATGATATAATGTTTGAGGAACCTGCCATTCACAGGCCCTGCCCCAACGATATCTCCATTACTCTCTTGTAGCAGGTAGGCAATGTTTCCATGGTATGCTACAATCTTGAACGGTCCCAGCCATAGATGGTCAAACTTCCCATGCTTTCCCTTATCTTCATTTCTGGTGTCCCATCTTAATACCCAGTCCCCCGATTTGAAGTCATCCTCCTTGGTACACCTGTCAAAATCCTTCTTGATCTTGTCTTGGTGCAGTTGAGCATTGTTGAAATCCTTTTCCCTGTTTTGTTGGACATTGATTAGTTCATCCTTTCTTCTTCGAGTGGAATCTATCTCTGCATCCTATTCCTGTAACAACTTCATCACTGGAAATCCCAATGCAGTAGGAAAAATAGCCTCTGTACCATAAACAATCTAAAAAGGTGAGGTGGCGATAGATCTCTTTTTGGGGTGATTATGTTGGCCCATAGTGCATGGATGAGCTTCTTGTGCCAAACCTTTTTGTTATCTTGCAACAGTTTCTTGATAATTCTGACTAATCTTTTATTTGAAGACTCGACCAACCCATTTCCTTGAGGGTAATAAGATGTAGAATGGCCAAGGGTGATATTGTAATCACTACAAAATTTCTCTATTTTCATGGACTTGAAAGTTGTTGTATTATCTGTTATGATCTTGGTTGGGCATCCAAACCTGGACAAAATGTTGTCTTCTAAAAACTGAATGATAACAACATATGTTTCCTTCCTGGTGGGAACTGCCTCAATCCACTTAGTGAAGTAATATGTTGCTTTTAGAATCCACTTGTGTTGAGATGAGGATTGTGGATGTATTTCTCCTATAAAATCAAGGCCCTGCTATCTCAAATGTGCCTCAACAGAGATGGGTTTCAAAGGCAAAGGCTGCAATTTTCTTTTTCCATCACAAATTTGACATTCATGACATCTTGAAACCTCTTTATAGACATCAGAAAAAATGCTAGGCCAATAGAACCCAACCCTCAAAATCTTGTGCACAGTGATTTTCCAATAATGGTGCCATCCACAGTCACCCTTATGAAATTCTTTGATAGTCTTCTCAGCTTCTTATTCCAACAAACAACTTAACAAAATTCCCACTGGATCCTTCCAATATAGAGACTAATTTCCTATACAAAACTTTTCTTCTTTCAAATTTAAGAATCTGGCCTTTGTTTTACAGAATTCAGGAGGAGCCTGCAAATTCCTCAATACATAAATGATGTCTTCATACCATGGGGAGTCAAGAAACTTCTGGGATATATGAGGATTTCTCTCTTCCTCTGTACTTGTTGACAAGTCAGCCATGAAATTTATTCCTAAAATTTCACAATTGGTTTGTGCCATCAGCTTCGCAAGCCCCTGTCCCTTGATCAACTTGGTTGGTTTGATCTCAAGGTCATATTCTAACAACACTGCTATCATTTACCCCTCTTTCCTTCAGGATCAGGTTGGGTTAATATGTCTTTCACAGAGCTACTGGGCACATAAGAAGTAGTATGGGAATGCAAGATGTAAACTCTGAATTCTTTCAAGGCCTTGACTAGTGCATATGCTTGCTTCTCCATGATATCATATTTCAAAGGGGAATCCCTCAATGTATTGCTTTAATATGCTATGGGATTCACAAAATTTTGCTCATCTTTCTATAGTAAAACACCAACAATTGTGTGCTCTGAGTCAAAAGAGAACAATATGAAGTCCTTTTCAAAATTAGGTTTGGCCAGTACTGGAGCCTTGGTCAATGCCACTTTCATGTCTTCAAAGGATTTTTTGGCTTCACGGGTCCAGTTTATTTCATTTCCTTTCTTGATCATGTTGGTAATATACTCTATGATTTCAACCAAGTTGGGGATAAAGCTTCTCAAAAAATTTACTTTTCCCGGAAAAGATTGTACCTCTTTTTTGCTTCTGGGTATGCCAATTTTTAGGATTCCCTCAACTCTGCTAGGATATACCTTTATTTCCTATTTTGAAATAATGTGACCCAACAAATTTCCTTATTCCATAGAGAAATTTGACTTCCTAGGGTTTAATGAGATTCTGAACTTTCTGCACTTCTGAAATGCCTTTCTTAGATGCTTGAGGTATTCTTCATCCGAACCAGAATACACAGTGATATCATCTAGGCAGATAACAATAAATTTGTCCTTTTCATCAACAAAAGCTATGTCCATAGCTCTTTGAAATGTTGCCCTTTCATTCATGAGACCAAAAGGAATCTTGGCATACATGAATGTTCCCCATGGAGTTGTGAACGTTGTCTTTTTCTGATCATCAGGGTGCACCATAATTTGATTGTATCCAGAGAATCCATCCAACATTGACATTTTCTAAGAACCCACCACTTTTTGTAAAATGTGGTCCATCTTAGGCAGTGGGTAGTTGTCCTTTAGAGATACTCTATTTAGATTTATGAAATCCACACACAATCTGATTTCTCCACTCTTTTTTCTGACTGGCAGTATGTTTTCTACCCATTTAGAAAACCTTAGGGATACTATGATTTTGGCTTCAAATATCTTCTTTACCTCTTTCTCAATCAAGGGCAACAACAAAGGGTTTATCCTTCTTAATTTCCGTTTGAAAGGTTTGTGATCTTCTTTGATTGGGATCACATGTTGGATTATGCTGGTGTCATAAACTTTTAGATCATCATAGCTCTAGGAAAAAACGTCATGGAAATCTTTCATTAATTTGATATATTTATCCTTGACTTCAGGGCTGAGTGTTCTGGACAGCTTGATGATATTGGGATCCTCCTGAGTCCCAATATTGCAATATTCTACACCCCCTTCATTTACTATGATTTTTGGAATTCTTGCCACATCATTATTATCAAAGAGTTTCTCCAATGGGACCAGTCCCTTGGGAAAGATGTTTCTCTTTAGATGAACTATGTCTCTACCTGCAATCTGATTGTCGAAGTACCTATCCTTTGTGAAGGCAGTTGCATCTACCTCTTCATCACATTATTATTCATCGTTGTTCAGATTCTCAAATTCATTCTCCATCTTGAGGAAGCTTTTATTTGTTTGTCATCTTCAAAAACTTGCCAATACTTAATATTATCTGGTACCATTGGCCTGTATTTGACCTCAACCTCATATTTTTTGTTAGGGAAGATTGGAACTTTGAAAACCACTACAGAAGTAGCCAAGGCATCAACAATCTGATTCTGTCCTCTTGGAATTGCTGAAAGATTATACTCTGGAAAAATTTCAAGGAGATCTAGCACTAGGTTCATGTATGCCCTCAGTCTGGGATGCTTTGCTTGGTATATGCCTTTGATTTGATTGATAATTATCTTAGAGTCTCCATGTACAAATATTATTTTGCCACCCAATTCTTTCAAAACCTTCAACCCCAATATTAATGCTTCATATTCGTCCATGTTATTCATGCACTCAAAAAACAGTTTGTAAGAACACAATTTTGAATCTCCTTTGGGGTGATTGATCCATACGCCAACCCCTTCTCCCTCTCTACAGGTAGCTCCATCGAAAATCATATTCCATCACTAGTACATATTATAAAAATTACGATGTTTTATTTGCGTCGTTATGGACAAAATTGGCCATATTGTCGAAAAATAGAGGAAATTTTAAATTTTGTTTTCCATATTGCCTGATAACATCGCTATTTCCACGTTGACGTCACTCTTTCCATGTTGTCGTCTCTCTTGCCACTTTTTCGTCTCTTTTGCCACGTTTTTCACATATTCGTCTCTCTTGCCACGTTTGTGACATAGTCGTCTCTCTTGCCACGTTTGTGAAGATAGTGGTCGCAATTGCAACGTTGTGGAAACTAGGTTTTCCCCCTCCAACGGTCACCTAGTATTTTGACCAAGTCAACTTTGATTTGATCAATGATCATCGGAATTGAGACGTTATAAAATCAATAAATATGTTGCATTTTACAGATGTTGCGACAAGTTTTCTATAATAACGACACTTCAAAAAGGGTTTGCAGGTCTTCTTGGCTAGAGTACAACTATTAAAAGACATTGTACTAGGGATCTTCTCATTTCGTTTTAATTTTCTGATCGGTTAAATTTTAAAGGAAACAACTATTAAAAGACATTGTACTAGGGCTAGAGTACATGATGGGAAACGATGACCTATGAATGGGGCCAACGTTGAAATTTTTTCAAAATGTTTCTGTATGACATCATACATCCTTGAGTCTTGAAACCATCCCATACCGTCAAGGCATGTGTCTAGTCTAACCATGTCAAATTTCGATGCATACAGGCACATATTGAAGAAATTTCAACGTTGGCCCCATTCACTACTCACTATGAGGGGTCGGTGCATGGCATTTTTGGTGGTTGAATTGGAAATTCCATGACATTTCAAGAGAGTTCCAAAAAAGATTATACAGATGGAAACAACGACATTTGACAATGAGACTCCCATTATGAACGTTGTTGCAAACATGGATGATCTCAAAGATGATGTGGTCGGGACATCATACATCCTTGAGTCTTGAAACCCTCCCATACCATCAAGGCATGTGTCTAGTCTAACCATGCCAATTTTTGATGCATACAGGCACATATTGAAGAAATTTCAACATTGGCCCCATTCACTAGTGCTCACTATGCAGGGTCGGTGCATAACATTTGTGGTGGTTGAATTGGAAGTTCCATGACATTTCAAGAGAGTTCCAACAAAGATTCTACAGATGGAAACAACGACATTTGACAAATATGAGACGCCCCATTATGAACGTTGTTGCAAACATGGATGATCTAAAAAATTATGTGGTCGGGACATCAGACATATTCCTTGAGTCTTGAAACCCTAGTCTCATATCGTCAAGGCATATGTCTAGTCTAACCATGTCGAATTTCGACGCATACATGCACAGTTTGAATAAATTTCAACGTTGGCCCCATTCACTGCTCACTATGCAGGGTCGGTGGAAGAAATTTCATTATGCTCATTCACCTTCAAGGAAGGCCCCATTCACTATGCTCACTATGAGACATCCATTATATTGAACGTTGATGAAAACATGGATGATCTCAAATATTATGCGGGGTCGGTGGAAGAAATTTGTGATGGGTGTATTTGAAGTTCCATAACAAATTTCAATATAGTTCCGACAATGATTCTATAGAAGGGAATGGTGAATGATGACAATGAGAGGTGTAGCATGATGAATGTTGATGCAAATGTGGAGGATCTCAAAGATTATGTGGGGACATCATACATCCTTGAGTATTGAAACCCTCCCATACCGTCAAGCCATGTGTCTAGTCTAACCATGTCGAATTTCGACGCATACATGCATAGTTTGAAGAAATTTCAACGTTGTCCCAATTCACTGCTCACTATGCGGGGTCGGTGCAAGATGACATTTGTGTTGGGTGAATGACAATAGTAATAATAGGGAGGCACAATCATCATATATGGTGGTTATTTAGGCACATAGAAAGGAAAGTGGGACTTGTGTGATGGCCCAAATCCTAATTCATGACTTTTTTGAAGCATATAAAGTAAATTTTATTGCCCAATTCCATGGATTTTAGCCTTCGACCATGGAATAGGCCTAACAACCATCCATGGTGTACCAATCCTTGAAATGATAACCATATTTCATTCATGGGTTAAATATTATAGGGCCCTAGATATGGAACATTAACTCGATAAGTTAATGTAGTTGTTGCAAGTTTTAGAAATTTACATCACATTATGGCAAAGTATATCAAAACAATTTATCATACTCTAGATTTAGTTTAGTTAGTTTTGGAAATGAGGGTACATTTTAGTCATTTATTGAGTTAGTTTTGGCAATGGGAGTACTTTTTCTAATTTTACTCATTTTACCCATCGATGCACTACCTCTACCAGTCGACGACGCAGTGGAAAATCCGGGAACCCCACCAATTCCTCCTCGGGACACCCAAATATACTTAGTTTTCTTCATTCAACCTCAGATGGTAGGAGAGATGGGTCCATTAATCCATGAAATACCTACTTCCTTTTTCCCATAGATCTTCTCCTATGGTACATCTCATCATCATAGAAGGTGTTTGAATTTGGGGTTAAGGATTCTTCATGCCTCAGAGTAGATCTCACTCTCTAATACTCTACCTTGGATGCTACAACTCTTCCCACAAGTACAACTACAACTCTTCCCACATGACTGTGGGCAGAGTTGCATCTACAAATCATGTGAATAAATGTTGATGTTGAAGGGGATCAAGCACATGTTGAAGTTTGGGATAAGGATGGGGTGAATGCAAAACATGAATCTATGGAACTCGATGCTCAAGCATGTGTGGTGTCCACAAATGTTTACATGTAATATTTTTCCCAAGGGCCATTACAAAGGGTGTATTGAGTGTCAATGTTGAGATGGGAGCACCCAATTAGGGGATTATTGATATTTTTCCAGAGGGATACCAAATAACATGCTCCATAATTGGGAATTATTCAATGTTGAGTGACGTCCAATACATCGGGTGGCTCAATGGAGAGATTGAACCAATGTTTGAGATAATGGTCTCCACATGTTAAACAATTGTTCATTAGGTTGAGGATTGCAAGGGAGTCTATTGCTATTGATAATATTACTCATGGTCAAATCTATTTTAATCATTTTTTTTTTTATGTTGGGTTGAAGTCATTGTCTAATGAACACCAGCGTAAAACATAGAGGAAGTTCATTGAGAGGAATAAATATGACCGGACCCAATTCATGGATGATTTTAGGGGCTAAATTTCTCTCATGGGCTAATTTTCCATAGTTTTTCGCAAAAAAAGATTCGCTATTCTAAAAATGATTCGCCCAAATTCTATAGGATAAAATTATTTTACCTTAAAAATCGTCAAAATTTTATACAAACTATATAAAATCCTTAGAAATTTGAATTGTTTTATAAAAATATCGCCAAACATTTATAATTGGCATATGAAGGATTAGTATGATTCACCAAGGTTTCTACATTTTAAAATAAATTTCCATCCTTAAAATCATCCCTGACCAAATTTATCATTGATAATATATTGATCCATGTACGAGGGTGTGAGAAATTGTGCATTCTTGTGGATATTCCAAGGCAATGTGAGATGGTTAAACCACAACATGTATTATGAACTTTTTCATTACAAATATTTGTAGAGCTTGTTAGAGGAATGGAGGTTGATTATTGGTGTGTCGAGTGTCAATGTTGATATGGGAGCACCCAATGAGGGGATTATTGATACTTTTCCAAAAGGATACCAAATAACATGATGCATAATTAGGTAGTATTCAATGCTGAGTGAGGTCCAATACATCAATTGGATCAATGGAGGAATTGAGTCAATGTTTGAGATAATGGTCTCCACATGTTAAACAATTGTTCACTCTATATTCATTTTCCCTTGTATTGTGTATGACATGGAAGATACATTTTCCCTTATACTCAATTATCACTCACAGACCCACTCTATATATCATCTCATCTTGTCCTCGTTTCATTTTAATTTTTCGATCGGTCATATTTTAAAGGAAACAACTATTAAAATACATTGTACTAGGGCTAGAGTACATGATGGACAAAGATGACCTGTGAATGGGGCCAACATTGATTTTTTTTCAAAATGTTTCTATATGACATCATGACACAACCACAGATTAGTGTACGTATTTCTACAAATATTTATTAATTTGTATTAATGGTGTTCAATCTGTAAATTTCACAACCACAGATTAGTGTACTTATTTCTACAAATATTTATTAATGGTGTTCAATCGGAGTAGGCTAACTCTGGAGCAAACAAACTGCTTTTCGGGAAAAAAATGGGTCTGAGCATGAATTTCCCTATTCACGTGTCTTCTAAAATAAAAAAATCCATTCACTGCATGGAGGATGTTAGTTCATTCCTTTTTCAAAAACCTTAGCTCTCACTGTCTAGATCTAGTTCTATCCTTTAAGCACCCTTCCTCTTAGGATGAAAGTCAAACGTGGAGTTTGAATCATTAACCACCATCTCCTCCGGTACCACATGAAGAGGGGGTGTATGCTGCCCTATGCTTCATCTCACATGTACTATCTTTGTTTACTCAGTCCCTTAACGAGAATGAGGGATTTCCCTATTTGGGAGTTCTTCCAAAAGAAAAAAATTCACTCATTATATGGAAGAGGTTAGTTCACCACTCTTTGAAAATACCAAACTCATGTTATCTAGACCTAATTATACCCTTTAAGCTCCATTTCTCTTGGACCAAAGTCATTTGAAGTTTGAATCATCGAATACCATCTCCTCCAATCCACACGGGGAGGGGGGAAACACTATCCTATGCTTCATTTCACATGTACTAGCTTTCTTTACACAACCCCTCGAGGAGAATGGAGGATTTCTTTATTTGAGACAAAGTGACAAATTGATTGAGATCAAGGAAGATTTTATTCCACTACTCTTTCAAAAGACCTAGTACTCGTTGTCTAGACCTAATTATATCCCTTTAACAACCTTCCCATTGATCCAAAGTTCATTTGGACTTCAAATAATTAACCACCATCTCCTTTAATCCTTGATACTATGGGTTTTTGAATGATATAATTGAGAGTGACTTTAATTCCTTCAAATTAGTTTTGTTTGATGTCAAATGGTATAGGTTACGAATACATGAACATGATGAGGAAAGAACCATTATTCAACATGCCAATGGATTTTCGATGATTAAAACAACGGTGTTTGAAAAAACAAACGACTGTTATGTTTTTCCAAGTCAATGTAAACAAGTCTTTTACTCAAAGGTTCCAGGTAAAAGGGATTGGTCATTTGTTGTTAGATATGATCCAAGAGGAAGGCCAGTAAAGTATACTGTAGATGAGGAAGATGATATTGAAGAAGAATATGATGTAGAGCTAGAGCAGGAAGAATATTGGTCGACAGATGAAGAAGACGGAGAAGATGAACCAGGTGTAGGAGACAATGCGCCAGTTCTTGATGATGATATCGATGAAGATATTCTTGAAAATGACATTGATGATGATGATGATATCATCAATCCTTTCAACAGTGTTTCTGAACTAGATGCTGATACATATATTGAGTTGGATGATCAAGAAGAAGATACAGAAGAGGGATGATAAAAATGTTGCGTTGGTCAATGAGGTATGTAACTAGATATTTTAATTTGTATGAATTATTATTCTCTTTAAATAATTTTTAATTATTTTGGTTGAATTATTAATTATTTTGGTTGAATTATTAATTATGTTGGTTAATTAAACGCACGAAGAGCCGTAATGAAACACATGAAGAGAATGGCCAAGGTTGGGCGACCAAGGGCCTCACTCTGGAATCTTAAATCCTAAGCCACTCCGAAGGAGAAAAATTCTCATCGAACCTCCTCTTGTATAGAAGAGATCCTACCTTGTCTATTTTGTAGTAAGGGTAACAGTCTTATTAACCTTGGTTTATTCCCTCATAAATCAAAGTGTGTGTCTCTGGCTATTCATAGTAAAGAAGGAGTTATTAAGAAAATAGAACCTCGTTGGACTATTGAGTCGGTCTTTAAGGTGTGTATAGCGGGGGCTCATGGTCTTGTGTCTTATGGGTTACTAACAATGATTTGAGATTTGATTTCTATGTGGGCACTTTTTCAATTCAATTTCGGCCACTGTGGACTTTATTCCTTGCTACGTGTTATATGTGTGATGTATTAAATATTGGAATCCACTCGAATCACATGAGAGGTGTTGCTACTGCTACTACTATGCAACAAAGTAAAATGCTCCTCCCACTCTACTAGATTTTATGATTGACGGTCCTGCTACTACTGTGCAAAGTAAAATGCTCCTCCCACAACTAGCTTTTATGGTAAAATATCTTCCTTTCTCAATAAGGAAGTCGTCTTGTGATTTGGCTTCTTCTTTTTAAGTTTCATATTCAATAGGATTAATAAAAACCATATTTAAAGATTTATCATAAATAAATAAAAATTTATTAAGTTTAATGCACTCTTATCCTCATACATTTTGACTTTTAAATGTTTTAAATGTCATAGGAGGGGTTTTGAATGTTTCTCAATGTCATATGAATGTTAAACCATGTTGAAGTTATGTTAAACAATTTTGAAGGTAACCATTCACGCCATTAGAGTGTGCACACGACCTCTTTATTCTTGATGCTCCCATGGTCTACTTGTTACATCAAAATTTTTTATATCATCAAGAGAACTCGAGGCAGTGAAACCACTAGAAGCATGAACACCACTGGATCCAGGACTAGGTCTATCACTCTCAATGTCAAGATCATCTTCATCTCCTAATGCATCTAGAACGGTCTTGAAACATGGGGTAGAATAATTGGATGAATCTTTAGCGACATTAATTAAGGCCAAGATTAGGTCCCGATCTTCTTTGGTTTAAAAAAAAAATACATAAAAACCTTTTCCACAATAAAACACAGTAGTAGAGTCTTGCTCAATCCAATTCTTGGAAATCCATTATAGTAAAATCCTAGTATTGGGCCAAAGGCCTAAAAACTTACTGACTAAACTTCGCTTTGTTAGAATGATAGAGTTCGTTTTTTCCACAGAGTGCCCCAAGTCGAGAATGGGGATGGAATCAACCCTTTTGGAAAATCTCCTCTAGCCAGCAGACAAGGAAGGCCCACCCATGAATAAGAGTCCAATGAATAGATTCAACCGACTCCAAATTGCGCACACGACCCACAACAGATGAGGGCATAGTTCGGAGATTGCAGGTTCAACAAGTACAAATGCTGATTGCGACCATCAATAGATCCAAAGCCAGGATCACTGCCATCAGTTATCCAAACAAATGCAATGTGAACAAAACTATTATCAAGGACGAAGGTGGCGGCTAGGGAAAACCCTAGTTGCAGAGAAATGCGCCCGAGCTCCAACTCATCTCAAGTGAACTTTTGGTACAATGACATTCAAGAGAAAATGCATCACATTTTTTTACCACTAAAATATTCTTGATTTAAAATTTAAAATTATATTTTTACCATCAAACTTTTGCATTGTGTAAAAATCCACATGGTAGAATGTTGGTAAACATGGTGGAATATTGATGCCTGAGTTCCAAGCACCTAACCTCAAGGGGATCAACATAGACAAACCCATGACCTCCCCAACTTTGGGGGAGAGATCTAATATCTCTCATTTGACTCATGATTACCTGAACTAATCCTTATGGCTAATAATATATCATACTTATCCTAAAGAAAAACACCTTAAAATGAAACTCTCTCCAAAATAAGTTGGTTTTGTTTTTTTATCTTGTAAAGACAACTTTAAAATATATAACCCTTAACACAATCAATTTAATTATAAAGAAACAATCCTCAAAAAATTTACTTTACAAAATTTTCCCTACATAATATTTATTTTTATTAAATTAATATTCTTTATAAATTTTGTCAAATTAAAAAAAAAATCCATTAATGCTCATTTAAACAAATTTATTTTTTTAAACATATATAAATTATTTTGAGAACATGGAGAAACAAAAAAAAAACGACTCCAAAGCGAAGAAAGTCAAACTAAAATATCCATACTTTCCATATTGGATTCACTTTCCATATTACCATGACAACACCCCATCTCACCCCATTTAACATTTGAACACGCCACTTTTTCAAAATTCAATTGACGAGAGGGAAAAAATTTCAATATTCAAAATCAAAATTTTGTAGAGGGAAAACGATTTTCGATAGCACCACTCTAGAGAGTCGACCGAGCTGAAGTGAACAAAGGCAGAGCAAGCTGAAACCCTTCGACTTCTCACAATGGCATCTTAGTCTTTCCTATTCGAATCGTTGCAACAGAGCATATTTAAGAGCAGTACCGGGCATATAGGGGTCTGATCTGAACCGCAAAGAGGCATTTTTTCCCGGATTAGGGCATCGCTTGACTTCTGTTGTATTGAAGCGTATTGTGACACTATGTTGGTATTCACACGAGACAGAACGCAAGAAGAGGTAAATCTTCAACACCTGTCAATATTTTGCCTACTGCCCAAGACTTGAACCTGTAGTACAACTCTTGTTTTAAATTAGGTTTGTGAAGATAAGGAGATGTTTGGCATTTATAATACAAAATGTCTTTTATAATTTGGTTGGTGAAGATCGAGAGATGTTCAATCCAGAATAAAAAATACTGAAATCTGTATATCTTCTCTTAAATTTTGTTATCCCTTTTAGCAGAGTCACGCCACCA
Source organism: Picea engelmannii (assembly GCA_009831015.1). NCBI lineage: Eukaryota > Viridiplantae > Streptophyta > Pinopsida > Pinales > Pinaceae > Picea > Picea engelmannii. The sequence goes on from ML794697.1 coordinate 310,972, forward strand.
AATCTATAACCCTGTGCCTAATTTTGTCAAATCATGGCTCTCATATAAAATGGGCGTCACTGATTCTGACATTATATATCCTCCATGGCTTATTAAGTTATCCTCTTAGTCATCTCATCGATCATTGAAATGACATTTTTATATTTCTTCTTATATTGCTCCGCCCTCATCTTCATTTCGCTGACATCCTCCTACATATCTTTTTTGTGGTAATGCCATTGATTTTAGTCTTCGCTTTGATATGGATACTTCGGAAAATTTATTATTTGATCATAATGATCGCTTGTGAGGTAGCAAAACCAAATCATCTTTACCGTTTCCGTCAATTGTCCTCCTATCGTTCCTTCTTTTACGTGTCCAGTTCAAGCATGATGAATTGCGTTCATCTGTTGATTCATTAGTGATTGTTTTGTTCCCTAATGAGCACATAGATCACTTTCTACATGTGAAAGGGGATCGGGTGGGTGGCCACTTCTATTTATTTCCTAGTTGGGTTGGGCCACTTCCAATCCAATGTATAAGAAGGAGATAACCCATTTAAGATCAAAGGCGACTGGTGGATGGAAATACAAATCGAAAAGGTAAATGCCGAGTTGCTTGGAATCCCACGTGAACAATGATATAACGAGAAGGAAAATCGAACCTATATGGAATCCATTGATTCAACAGCCTACCCAACTCCTGACTCATATTGACTTATTTACCCACAATAAACCTCCAATGAGATCTACCTACTCTTTTTCTTAGCACTCACAGCCTATCCTCTTCTCAATAAACATCCCTTTCTTGTTTCAAATGCAACTGACTACAGTGTTCCACCTCCTTTTCTTCAATATGCATAGCAAGTCACCGTCAACAATCTTCCACTCCAGGCCAAAATCTGGAACACATATTTTTCATCCAAATTACCTTTTTGTTACGGCCATATACATTGTGAGGCTATACTGCAGTTTGTTTTCTTTCTTTATGAAAATTTTGGCATTATCTAGGAGTTGCGTTTCCACTCCCACATTTTACTCATACATGTTGTAGTCTTCAGTCCCATTGACCTACTTTTGTGGTCATTCAGTGGACATTAATAAAATTATCTTATCTTATCTATCTCGAGGACTGGAATTAATCCCAATCTTCAAAATTTGCCACCCCCTTCTCAATTTTGGTAGTCCTTCTACATACCATTTCCTTATAAATTCCATTGATTCGACAAAGTGATGATGATGTCCATACACAAAGCCATGTTTTAGAAATTCAGATTGAAGTCCTATCTTGAAATCTCGTCAAAATATGGTCGACACTTCATCCATAATCTCAGCCTACTCAACCCTTTAACAATGAAGATATTGCCAATTTTCTATAATTGACGTTAGTATCCCTTTCTTTGATTACACCTACAAACCTTCTGGAGCACAACGCAAATAGTTTATAATGGGTCCAAATTAAGAATGGAACTTACAAAACACCCTTGGAAATTGTCCACAGGAACTAACTTAGAGAAACAAGAGGAAACCTGGATGTCATTTCATTCACAAAATTCTTCATGAAAGGAGTTTATGCAAGGTTTGTTGAAAAACTATTCTTTCCAGGGGAATTTAATCCTAAAAGTTAAAACAATTAAACAAATTGTCCTACCTGTTGAGACCACAAAGTGCATTGACTAAAAATTGAAGCTAAAGATACTATCATAATGACTAAAATTCATTATAGTCAAAAGTTGCAGTAGAGAACTAACATTTCTTTGGAATCAATATATATATTAGAGACCATATGATCTGCAAGAGTCCCAAACATTTTATGTGTTATAGTCATAGTTGATGAATTGCATAGAAAAATCTTCAGTGGGTCACTAGTATACAAGGAAGTCCAAAAAAATTAAGTTGATTCTCTGTGAGAAAGTCCTGGTTGTTGGTTGAACGGTTGCGTTCCCAAATCATGATGTACCAAGGACCCCTATGTGTACAAAGGCAGTCCCCATCTTGAATTAGCATCACCAATGAAGGTAACATTATTATATACTATAGATTATGCCTCCATCTTTGTTGACCACATGGATTATTACGCTTTTCTGGTGAAACATCTAATAGTTTCAATTCTCAATTATTTTTCCTTGGAAATTCATAGGTACTCTTTCTTGTCAATTCCAAATGTAAGAGGTATTTCCACAATCGCCTGAAGCCATCCAAGATTACCTGGACTGCAATGTACCGGAAACAACAAAAGAAGGTGAACCGGTCAATTTTTATGGCTATATGTTGCAGATTTTGTGTAGTGGGTTATGCATGTGCACTCACCGCTTGTTATTCCCATCACTAGGACATTCATGTTGAGCAAGTAAAGAAGAGGAGACGTACAACACACAAGCCTTATTCTAGGTCTATTGTCAGTTCTTCTTTGGAAGTTATCCAGAAAAAGAGAACCTAGAAGATGGAAGTTAGAGTTGTTGCTCGTGATGCTCTAAAGTATGACAAACACATTGTTTCTTGTGACAATTATATAAATGCCTTTCTCCTTAAAATTTCATGGATGAATAATTGCTGAATTTTATTGTGGTCATGAATCATCAACATGTGAAATGCTTGTGTTTTCTTACTCGGTAAGCTCCAATTCCTGATATAGTGTTTTCTTAATCGGTAAGATCCAATTCCTTAACTATGAATTTAGAAAAATATGTACATTCAAAACATTTTATATGAAAAACACTGGCCAGCAGCCACCGTAAGGTAGTAGCTTCTGGAACTGATAGACCTAGGTTGCTTAATAGCTAGTACAAAAATGCCTTCAAGGCTTACAAAACAACTACTTCAAAATTCTATGTAGAACTTGTTTCCGATCTGCATTGGAAAATTTGATAACCAATCTAAACATATTTCATTTCTGAACTGAGCCAACTTTTTAGAATTACAATTGGAGTTTTTGTCAACATCTTAATTGCAAAAACAATCTAATCATTTCCATTTCTGAATGGAGCCATTATTGCCATGGCTTGGAGTTGGTGTCGATGACTTTATTGCAAAACTAATCTAAACATCTTTTATTTCTGAACAGAGACAAATTTTCATAATTTCAATTGGACGTCTTAATTGCAAAACCAATCTAAACATTTCAGAATTGCATTTGTAACAACAATTAATCTAGTAGAGGAAAAAGCCAAGGCAGTGAAAAATAAAACAATTGATTTAATCCATAGAGAGCTTCATAAGCCTTCACGTTGTGCCTTGCTGAGTTGTGACCATTATTGTCATGGCCTAGAGTTGGTGTCAACATCTTAATTGCAAGTTTACTCATGTACGATAGTGTCTACTTTAGCGTACTACTAGAAGGGTTATTAAACATAAACCTACACAACCACATATTAGTGTACGTATTTCTACAAATATTTATTAATGGTGTTCAATCTGTAAATGTAATATTGACACAACCACAGATTAGTGTACGTATTTCTACAAATATTTATTAATTTGTATTAATGGTGTTCAATCTCTAAATGTCACAACCACATATTAGTGTACTTATTTCTACAAATATTTATTAATGGTGTTCAATCAGAGTATGCTAACTCTGGAGTAGGCTATGTACACCAAATTAACAACCCTCTATTGGTTGGCTACAATCATTGATATACCCCACAATGCTGCCCAAACTCCCCTGTGACTAAAGCTCAGTGTGTATACTCTGTTGAAAATTGAACAATTCATCCTACATACACATGTTGTCCATTCTGCGTCGAATTCCCTTGTTTTCATGTTGGGAGTATCAATTCGCCTTCATTTACAATGATACATTTTACTAATATTTTGGAGCATACACGTGTCTGTATTTTCAATTAAAACGCCCTCCAACTCTGTATGATTTGACTTGAATCATTCCTACAACATCCATATGAATTGATGGGTAGAATAATTTGTTTTATTATTAGTAATTGGAATGATTTCTATGTAGGCACGTTTGAACAACAGAAATTGCAAAGTTTGCATGTTTAGACAAACAAGGTCTGCGCACTGGTCATCATCCTTTAATGCTCAAATCTTTTTAGGCTTATTTTAAAGATAATTTTTTTATCAACAGAACATCTACATGCATAGACAATGACTTGATAAATTAGAAAGGAAATATAGGTTTTAATTACAATTCAACATCATCTCATACAAAGTTTGAAAGTGTTGGGAGAAATTCATCTTTGAAGAGTTTTAAAAAAGATCGCTTAAATACTCAGAATGGTAGCAGATGCAATAAATAATGCATATGAAAACCTTCCCCTGCTGAAATACTTAGAATGGTAGCAGTTGCAATAAATAATTCATATGAAAACCTTCCCCTGCATCCCCCTTTCTTATGGGGGGAAATTCCTCTGTTCCTAACTAGGACAATTGCAAAATGATGCAACAATCTCTTCAATCCCTCACCTACCAGATCCAATCACTCGCCTACATTCATAATGTAACAACTGATCAATCTAGATAAAGTGTTGCAGTGGTACCGGTTCTATATTCCAGTCCATGACAACTAACATAGCACAAATACATCACATACAAAGAAATACAGATCATGGAAAATATATTGTCTATGTCAATTGTTTCTACTTTCCAATTAAGTTTAAACCATCTGTCATTCCTGCAACCCACAATAGCTCTCATCAAGTAGGCAAGGCCAATTCTCCTGCTTGACAAACTAAAGGACATCCACAGAATGAGGTAAAGAATCATTGTATTTCTGCAACATGAGGGTCCAAACATACAAGTATCTGCATCTTCTCATTATTGAGATACAAATCCTACATGAACTTTGCCAAATCATCTCAATGCGTCTCTATCAACAGTGGTTGAATGATTGACCCTACGTTATAGAGATAGGAGGGTGTTAGATAAATGACACTACAAAGAAATCCCTACAACAATATCTCATGTGTACTCTATGAAACCAACATTGCAACTCCACAAACTATTTAGATATATATAGATATAAAGACCCTGTGTATTACCTGCAATATTTTGTTGTCTAGACCTTTCTTTTGCCTTGGCAATCTTGTCCACAATCTCATCCACAGCTATGCGGCTCAAAACAAGGCCGGAAATTAAACATGTTGAATACACCATTCCACCTGTTGTTCCTGAGTCTGTACTTAAGGATTTAAAGTACAGTGTCAAGGCATCCGAAAGTATGGTGAGAGATGGGTAAGAGGGTAACGTCAACCTTCGGTAAAGGAAACTAAGGAAGATTTCTACATTGGCGTTGTCTAGCTTCCAACTATTCCTGAGTAGTTATATATTGTTCAATGGCTGCCCATAAACGTTCAAGTTCGTCCCGGTTATTAGCAGTTTTAAGGATTAAGTCAAAAAGGTTTAAGGCAATATGCATTTGGTTCGATAGTCCGGGTTCGATATTAGGCTGTGTTGCTGCAGGGACAGTCATGGAGGAACAGTAAGAGTAAGAAAGGATTTAAAAAGAGATTAAATGCTATCTCGATTTGGTCGAAATAAAAAGAATTTTACGTTTTAAGAATAAAATAGGAATACAAATTGAAGGCTCTTTCCCGTAACTGTATTATATTTTAATATAAATGTGTGAGGTGAGAGAAAAACATTTAGCTGCATATAACGCAAGGTTCCTGTCAAAGAGAAAACTCACATTATAAACAAAAGAGGAAATTAGTAAGAAAATAACTGACATAGCAAAGAATATACGTAGAATTCTGAAAGTGCAGATTGGTCTTACACCCGCTGATAGCTGGTGCAGAGGAAAGACAATAAACAAATACAGAAAACCAAAATCCTTTCGTTATAGTAGTGGTCGTACTAAAGTATAACAAAGCACATCAATTATGAATAATGGAATGAAATGAAACATGAAATACGAAGAAACAAACTTGTAACACAGTCTTGACGGAATCGAGAATCTCCAGATTTGCTTATATTAACTTCTCGAATGCAAAAACTCTATTACAATCGACACAAAAAAGGTCCAGCCCTGTTTATTTCTTTCTGTGATATATTTATACAATTTTACAGATCAGTTAGAATCTCAATGGTTACACAAATTCGGTTACAACCGAGAGGAGCGCAATCGCTCCCTTTCTCCTATTTTATTTTCACTTGGTGCTAGGTGCTCGTCTTCGCGCGGATTCGGTGCAGGCGATACATCTTTCCACAAACTGAGATACGAGCTGCGAAGGTTACGCTTGACAACTGGCCTCGGCGAAGTAACATTCTTGGGCTAACTGCTGCAGCTTGTCCCCCATTTGTGCATCGACGATGTCGAGGGCACTTAGTTGCGCGCTGGGTTGGATCAAATGCTTATCAATTCAGGCCATGTCGACCATATTTATCTGAGAGATATAGGCCAAATCTCTCTCATCCTTTCCCTTCAGATCGAGTGAGATTTGTTCCACATTTATTTGCATCAATGCTTCTGCATCGCCTCGGAGGTTAATGTCCAACAGCTCGCCATCTATGGAGTTAAAAGCTTCTTCTAAAGAGTGGGTTACCTTTTGGACTTGTTCCTTTCCCAGGGCAATGTTATGCTCCCAATCTTTCAATAAAATATTGCCTCTGGTTTGTTTAGGGATGGAAAGTCCAGGGGCGCTTGCCGAAACCCTGTTATTTGTGGCGATTACCGCGTCCTGGAAAGCGACCCGAGCCACTTCGGCCTCCCTTTCCCTGGCAGTCAGGTTCTTGGACACCTGGTTCACCAACAGACAGTTCTCCTAGATCTCTCCTATCCCGGCAAGCAAATTCTGCTGTGCCGAAAATATTTTGCTCCGAATCTCGCTGGCTCAGAATTTAAATATGCCGATGTCTATTTCTCTTCTCTCGGTGATTTCTGCCCGAGCCTGTAATTGTTCAATCAGATTTCTGTGTTGGCTCGCCTGCGCTCTACCATCTCAGACCACCAACTGTGCTTGCTCAAGCTTGGTCTTGAGCATTTATATTTCATTTTTGTCAGCCACTCTGGCTTGTTCTATCTCCATGATAGCTTGACCTTTAGCATTCTCTGCGGCTGTAGCCAATCTAGCCTCGAGGGTCCTGATTAGGCGATTTTTCCTTTTTAGTTGATTATTCAAAAGCCCAATTGAGAATTGATTTGCCGAAGCATATTCCCCCAGTGTTCCCGCGATTTCAGTGGCGAGTTGGTCACTTTTCTTATTTTTTCCATCGGTCGTGATTTTATATTTTTTCGCAGTGGACTCTCCTTCTTGATAGAACTCTCTTTTCACTACCGCCTTCCTCTTTTTATAAAAAAAGAACTCATTTGGAGGGAGTTCCTCTGCTCTTATGGGCCTCAGTTCTTCATTAAATATCCATCTCTCGCAGACATTTCCCTGTGCCGACTGTAAGGGTGTGACCGAGGTGATGGGCTCTCCTATTTGTTTTGCCGAATCTCTTGGAGTACCGATGGGATTCTGCTCCTTTGGCGTACCTAGAGCCTCTGTTTCAGTCTCCGGCTTTTGTTCACCTGGTGGGCCTAGAGTTTTTACTTCAGCCTTCGAAATCTGTTCCCTTGGAGGGTCCGGAGTCTTCTCTTCTGCTTCAGGATTCTTCATTTGTTCACCTTCCTGGTGTTTTCCAATGTTAGAAATTACGTCCTCAGAATCTTCAGCATTCTTCTGTTTTGTCTCGGAAGCAGCCGAACCTCCCAACACAGCGGGGATACATCTTCGTCTATGTTCCTGAAATTTTAATACAGATGCTGTGTCTTCAGGTGCTAATGATTGGATCCGGGCTAACACTTCTTCATAAGATCTCGCCCCTCGGAAAACGTCGTCTGAGGGTGAATTTTCATGCTCAAATCTCTTGAGCCCGCAGTGAGCCAAATGGTTTCTCACAACCCTTTGTGGATCATGTTTCTTAATTTTGATGGAGACCAAACTTAGGTCCTCCAGGGCAACATCCTCGGCTTTGGCATGCCCAAAATCTAATAAAGAATAGGAATTCAACCGAACGGGAAAATAAGGCCATACCTTCTTTGAGTAACCCTTGAGTTCTTTGCTCACTCCTCCAATTACCATTTTCCAGGCGACCTCTCGACAAGCCATCTTGTCGGGGATGAATAAGGGCAGCGCATGAGGGGGAACAGAAGCCCCGAAGACTCTGAAATACGAAAATTATGCCTCCACATACCAATCTGCTATGCCACTCAGACCTGTTGCAATGATGTCCGAGACGCGAGGTGGTGGGTGCCCAAAAATGGCGATATGCAGGGGTACCATCACCCAGTTAAAAATCTCATATGTGAACTTTTCTGCTTTATTCTCCCATAGTTTGTCATGATACTCATGCACGGGTTTTTCTTGGACTGGATTCCAAGCCCAACTCATCAAAGGGAATGGTGTCATGGAACATACCACGTGCATGATATATGCTGACATGAAAAACGAGGATGGTTTCCCACTTGCCTTCTTCTCCTGATACTCTGTGACCCTGTTGGCCAAATTGTCTGAGAGCATCTTTTCCCAATTAAACGAGCAACCTTCTGCGACCCGAAACACGAGAGGCACCCACGCGATGTAGAAATGCGATGTGTCTTCTCTCCCAAATAGCCGGCATGTCATCATGGCCACATATTTATACTGTGTCTCCAAAGAAGCGATAGAATATACACCCTGGTCATTTGCTCTGAATTTCGCGGAGCGCGAAACCCAATATTTAATCAAACCGGGCATGGTTTTGTCGTACTAGGTGCACTCTTTCTCTTTGAATTCCTCCAGGAACTCAGCACCATATGTATATTCAGACGTCGAAGGTAGCTTGTACATGGTTTGTAGATGCTCGGGCCTAAAATTCCCGACAGTAACTCATTGGTTGTTCATGATCGTCCTGGTAGGTAAGTCTACATGGTCCAACGCCCACCGGATCATGTCGTAATACGGAAGCAACCGTGGCCTGGTTGCTACTCTGTGCATCCCGGATTGGACGATTATCTTGTACTTGGTGTGTAGATTATCCTTTTCGATGTCGTCAGAGTCATCTGAGTAATCTACCAATTTTGCTTGCAGAACATTCAACACAAATGACCAGTCAGGGATCGACTCGACACTTCGGGGTGAAGTATCGGTGACATTATCTGAGCCCTGTCTCGCGACTTCGACATTCGGCTTTGCTGCTTTCCGCGGAGCCATGGCTGCAGTTTGCGTTTTTTCTCTCCTTCGATAGAACTGTGTATACATGCAGGAAGTAGTTAACTTAGAAATGATGAGCTCCGCATGCTATGAAAAAATGCATAATGAAATGTAGCTCTTGCATATATTTTGAAAAAATGGTACCTTTAAAAACAATCCTGTCAATTCGAAATTAGAAATAAACTTATGCCGTAAAAATTCGATCTTACACATAGATTTACCGTATCTTCCCATTAATGTCATAAATTTTGGCGATTAAACAGTCAGTCGGAGTATGGAGAGCAAATAGATACCTCGGGAAACGTGCAAGCCTTGATGCGCGGGACATATCTTACTTTATTTTAAATTATCAAAACTTAGCAACGTTAATAACTTTCTTGCTGTTCGCTGCATCGTGGATTTCCTTTTAACATTTTGAGTTTTCAACTCGCGAGACTACGAGGACCGATTTTGGCTTAATTAACAGTAATCGCGATTTGGGGAATTATTAATTTTATAATCAATTTATTTATCCATATCGCGACTCGGAACTTCGAAGACAAATTTCTGGGAGATTAGTATGCCGAGTTGCGAAACTGCGAGATGGCGATAATTAAGACTCAATTAAGGGGAGGAAAATCTTGGATTAGGCGATTAATTAATCACGTTATAATTACGTCGCGACTTCGTGAGTCGGCATTTTAGACGTCGTAACTTTATAAAAGATAGTGCCGAGTGGAGAAACGTCGAGAACATATTTTAACCATGGTTAGCCTTTTTGCCTTTAGTCCTTGACCAGGGTTAGCCCGAAATAACCTCGTGTTCTCGGCTCTCGGAGCTGTAAAAATAAAAATTCTAACTTGGCGAACGTCGAGGCGTGAAACCCCGACGACGTCTAATCACTGAGTTAAAAGATTTGACCCTGGTTACTATCTTGACTGAAAATTTAAAACGACTTCGTCGTTTCGTGACTCGGGACGTGTCTATTCATGTGTTATAGTAGTCTGACTTGCAAGATCCCGAAGTAAAACAAAAAGAGTGATATTCTTATGAAAGTGGATTTGTTTCGAGAGTAGAAAAGCATGTATGCTTATGTAATAAGGTTGCAGAGTTTTCAAAGTCTCGGGGGAAAATCAAAAGACCATCTTTAGATTTCAAGTATCAAAAATTGAAAATTGTGAAGGGTAAAAATAAAAACAAGGGCGGCTCCAACATAGGCTCCAACTAGGGATCCTGCCTTCTTGTGAGGCGGGAAGAACAATAGACCACGTGCCAATATTGGGTAAATGGAGTCAAGAACTCAAACATGCAGAAATATTTCAAGGAAAAAGGATCGAAAGGGGGGAAAGACTCCGCTCTTTACCTCGAGAGGTTTTTCGAAATCAGATACTCTTTCTAAACACAGTTGTAGTCCCTTTCATAATTTTCCCTTTCTCACTACTAAATTTGGGTATGTTTTAAGACAGTTGAAACGACCCTAGGAGATTCAATAGATCTTGTGATTCTCAGCTTGCATCAAAAGAATGAGATTACATATTTTTAAAATGGGAAGTTCCGTCTGAATTTAGGGTGTTGATCAGGTTTTTAGAAAGCATTGGTTACCATAGTAGAGTGATATTCGTGTATAACAGCCTTACAGATATCTCTGACATTGATTCATTGCCAGTGAGCCTGTTCAGTACCCTAGTGAAGTTGTCTAACCCCTTTCACTGAATTTCCTTTCACCACTTCGTAAAATATTTATGCATTTAAATGCTGAGACGAGGGAAATCATTTATGAATTTCCTTTCATTGTCTTCCTGGACTAGGTGGGGGCAATCATTTCTGAATTTCCTTTCACCACCTGTCTTATAATTTACTTTTTGAGCACGAAGATGGGGGAAATCAGTTGGTATCAGGGCTGATATCTGTGTAATATTTTTCATCAGAGGTATGTCAACTCATTTTAATTACTTGGTACCAAGCTTCCCTTGACCTTCACAACACCTTCGTTCTTAGGGAAAAAGGAAATTAATTTTTTAAGGGGTATCCCGTTTGAGCAAGCTTTGATTCTCCCGACGCTGTTGAAAAACCTAGGAAAGTTAAGATCGCTCTAAATGTTCCTTCACTTAGCAGGAGATCAAGTAGTTGTGAAGACTTGGTTTCCTATCAAGATCTGTTTCAAAACCCTCGAGGTTTAAAACGAAATACTTTTATCCCTTTGTAATGGAACGAAAGGATGGGAACTGGTCAAAAGTTAGACCTGGAGACATACATGGGGCCAGGTAGCGATTTGTTGACTGAAAATATGGAGGCCGAAACAACTCGAGACTGACTCTTGTAGATAACTTCGGGGATAGTTTATTTCGACTGACCATTTTTTATTAAGTGTATCGTTCAATTTTTTTTTTTAAACAAAAATTACCAAACCAAGCAATGATCATGCTGTATAATAATTTGTATTGCAGTTTGAAAGATGTTACCTTGATTTCCCTTAACAGTCTTTCATAACATATATTTTCGAGAAAGTTTCTTTTTACCTTTTTATTTCACTTTCTTTGCGCAATACAAAACTATTTTAGGTATCACCTGTTTTATGCCGCTCTATTTCTGACACCGACCTACAAATTACTTTTCCTGCTAGTTCCGTCTTCAGCTGGAATCCTGTAAAAATCAAATGCGAATCTTATTGGAAATGTGTCGAGAGTTTAGGAACAAAAACCAAAAATTAAAAGTAAATGTTCAAATGAAAATATACGTATGTACAAAACATGAAATTTATTTATTTACGATTTTTTTTTATTTTTTTTATTTTTTATTTTTTTTACAACTGTTATGTCATGTAATGTTTCATATATCGCCCATTGATAGGGGGCTGAGGACTTCTCCGTCAATGTTCTCCAACAGGAAGGAATTCTTCCCCTCTGGGGCAGAGACCCTGAACGGTCCATACCAGAGGTGGTCAAATTTACCATGTTTCGCAGCTTCCTCATTTCTTGCATTCCATCTTAGTACCAAGTCACCTGGAAGGAATTCCCTATCTTTTTCCTTGAGATAAAAAAAAGATTTCATCTCGTCCTGGTACTTCTGCATTTTATCATCGACTTCCACTCTATGTTGTTGAACCTTAATCAACTGATTAATTCTCCTGGTTACATGATTTGGTTCTTCGTTTTGATCCTGCCATAACTTCATCACTGGTAATGCTAGGTTTATAGGTAGAACAACATTTGTGCCATAGACCATTTGAAAAGGTGAAATGCCGATAGACCTTTTAGTGCTGATGAGGTTTGCCCATAATGCATATTTTAAGTGCACATGCCAGGACCTTTTATTTTCATCCAATACTTTCTTGATTATGTTCACCAGGCTCTTGTTAGATGATTTGGCCAATCCATTCCCCTGAGGGTAATATGCAGTGGAATGGCCGAGAACGATATTATACTTATGACAGAAGCTGATCATGGCCATAGATTTGAAGTCCTGGGCATTATCGGTAACTATTTTTCGGGGACACCCAAATCTTGACAAGATATTGTCCTCCAAGAAATCGATTACCACTAAGTCTGTTGCCCTTTTGGTTGGAATGGCTTCCACCCACTTAGTAAAATAATCCGTAGCTGTTAGAATCCATTTATGCTGAGAACTGGAGTGGGGATTAATTTCCCCTATAAATTCTAGACCCCATTGTTGAAATGGAGCTTCATCTTTGATTAGAACGAGTGGCAGTGTAAGGAGTTTCTGTTTACCAACGAATATTTGACACGAGTTGTAGGCACACACTTTGGCATTGACATCCGAAAATAGTTTCGGCCAATAGTATCCGGCCCTCAAGATCTTGTAGGCTGTGGCTCTCCATGCATGGTGTCCTCCACATACTCCTTCATGAAATTCTTCTATAACCCGTGGAGTTTCCGACTCAACCAAACAGACTAGTAAGAACCCGAGTGGATCCTTCCAGTATAGCTGATTTTCGACGATGCAATATTTTACAGCATGAAGTTTTAAAGTTCTGCATTTGGCTGGTGATAGTCCATTTGGACATTTCAGGTTTAACAAGTAGAACACTATGTCTTTATACCAGCCTGACGATATGAACTTTTCTTCGACCTTGCTTGAATCTGTCTGGTCATCAGGCTCTTGCAGGTGTGTGTCTCCGTCTTCCCCTTGGAGGCAATTTATATCAAGAGATCTAAGATTCGACTCAACCAAGAGTTTGGCCAGACCCTGCCCCTTTATCAATTTAGTCGGCTTGACTTCCAGATCAAATTCTTGTATTTTAGCGAGCCAGCGCCCTCGTTTTCCGTCACTATCTGGCTGTACCAATATATCTTTCACAGCACTGGTTGGCACGTATGCGATAATATTTGAATGCAGTACATAGGTTCTGAATGCTTTTAGTTCTTTCACCATTGTGTACGCCTTTTTTTCTATTATGTCATACTTTAGTTCGGCGTCTCTAAGGCTCTTGCTAAAAAACACGATCGGTCATTCGAATCCTTCGTCATATTTTTGCAGGAGCACTGCGGCAATAGTATGTTCAGAAGCAAACGAGAAGATAAGAAAATCTTTCAGGTAATCTGGGCTTGCTAACACAGGTGCCTCGCTGATGACTTTCTTAATATGCGTGAATGATGCTTTAGCCTCAGTCGTCCAATTTACTCTGCTATCTTTCTTCAACATTCCTGTGATCAATTTGACAATCTCAGCAAAATTGGGGATAAACCTAGGTAAAAAAATTATTGTACCTAAGAAAGATTGAATTTCTTTTACGTTTATGGGAATATTTATAGTTTCTATTGCTTCAATCCTCTTAGGATCAATCCTGATCCCATCCTTAGATACGATATTCCCTAGAAGCTTACCTTCCCGCATAGCGAAATGTGATTTCTTTGGGTTCAAAGACAGACCATACCTGCGGCATTTTTCGAAAGTCTGTTTTAGATGGATCAAATGTTCTTCATCGGTTTTAGAGAAAATCGTCAAATCGTCGAGGTAGATGACCAAAAACTTGTCTCTTTCTCCTACGAACGCAATATCCATAGCTCGCTGGAATGTAGCTCCTGCATTCATCAAACCAAATGGCATTTTGTCATACATGAATGTACCCCATGGTGTGGTGAAAGCAGTTTTTTCTTTGTCTTGCTCGTTCATGGCGATTTGGTTATACCCCGAGAACCCATCTATCATAGACATTCGATTTGCTCCAACTACCTTTTCTAGGATGTGGTCCATTTTGGGGAGCGGATAATTATCCTTAAGAGAAGACTTATTCAAGTTTCGGAAATCCACACATAGTCTGATTTCTCCATTCTTTTTCCTGACCGGGACCAAATTTTCCACCCAGTCTGAGTACCTCAGAGGTACGATTATTTTCACATTTAAAATCTTCTTAACTTCCTTTTCAATCACGGGCAACAAAATGGGGTTAATTTGCCTAAGCTTTTGCCTAAACGGCTTGACCCCGGGCTTCAAAGGTATCTTGTGCTCGATTATGGAAGTGTCATACGTTCTAAGCTCATCATAGGACCAGGCGAAAACATCTTTGTACTGTCTAAGTAGGTCTTTGTACTGAACTTTTACTTTGGGAGGGAGGAACTTAGATATTTTTACTATCCTGGATTCTTTCTCAGTTCCTATATCGCAGTCCTCCACTTCTTCTGGTTGGGGCTGCAAAGTGGATTTCACAGGTACGTCGTTCTGATCGAAAAGTCTTTCTAAAGGAATTAAGCCTTTCGGAATTTGGTTTCTTTTAAGGACCAACATACGATGATCCGCTATTTTTTTCTCGGAAGGTTTCAGGATCTTCCCCTTCTTGCATAATCCACATCGGGTCATTTTGATTCTCTTGGTCTGGATGAGTTTCAGAGAACTCACCTACTGCTATAAGAAATTTGTTGATTTGTTCATCATCTTCAAAGACCTGCCAGTGTCGGATATTGTCTGGTATAGAGGGTTTGTATCTGATTTCAATGTGATATTTCAGTTTGATGGTCGTGGGAGGAGAAAAGGTTGAAGCTGCCTTGGCCAATGCGTCATCATGTAGATTCTCTGTGCGAGGGATAAAATGGACCTTTACAGATAAGAAAAAGTTCTCCATCAAATCCCAAGCACAATTTCTGTATGTTCTTAGTCTGGGATGCTTGGCTAGGTACTATCGGTTTATTTGTTTAACTATTAGCTCTGCGTCACCATAAACTTCCAGGTTATTTATATTTAACCTTTTCGCAGCCTCTAATCCTAAAATCAATGCTTCATATTCGCATACATTGTTAGTGTAATCTATGTCCCACTGCAGAAGGTAAGAGAAAGGAACAATGAACTTACCTTCGGGAGCCACTAAGAGTACTCCCGCACCTGCCCCTTCATAACATAAGGCACCATCAAAATACATTTTCCAAACTCCGGTGTTACATAGATCTTCTGTCAAATGTCTTGTCTCTTCTTGCTTCATATCGAGTTCCTCTGGACACCCATCCAAACCATCATCAAAATACAAGATGCAATTCCCCAGATCTTGATCTGCAACGTAAATGGGAAAGTTATTTGGGTTTTGAGGGTCACTGACTGTATACGCTAATCTTGTTTCTCTGTACAAATGAGTGAACTGACCACCGAAAACAGGGATTGTGGCATATGTCATTTCCAACTGTAGAGAAACCCCCAACTTGGCTCCCCAAGATCTAGATAACAACATGCCATACTTAGGGGGAATATCTGCGATAACCACATCCATCAGGATACTCTTGACCGGGACCTGAGCCAGGGTAACTACCAGATATTTTATCATCCCCATACATTTAACCTTTCTCGAATCGAAAGAGTACAGATTTCCATAAGGTCTTGTGATCTGGAGACCCAACTTGTCCATTATAATCTTGGGCATAACATTACAGGAAGCCCCGGAGTCTACCATACAATTATGCAGCAACTAATCATGTATATTCAGGGTGATATAAAAAGGAGCGATATTGTCTTTGGACCCTTCAAAATGAGGACCAAAGGTGATGTTAGGTCTGTCATCTTCCAGGTTGATAACATCGGACTGACTTTCTAGCTCGTAGACACTCATCGCTTTGGCAATTTGCTTCCGATAGGCGAGATTTTTTGCTAATTCTACCAAAGGAATCGGTATCTTAATTTTGTTTAACTCATTTTCAAAACTGAAAGAGGTGTTTACCTTATCCATTTCTTTGGTTGAGACTTCCAAAATTTTTCTTTTAGACTTAATTGTCTGGATCGCTTTATCACTCGTGATCCTAGTTGAAGACGTAACTTTATCTACTGGTTCGGTTTCTTGTGTTTGAGTTTCAACTTTTTTCACCTCGGACTCTTGAGTGCTTTCTACCTTGGTTTTGTTGCTGGGTAACAAGGTCTCTTCCCAAGGAGGTTCATAAGCTTGACCTTTTTGAAGGATTTTCTTAGGTTGATTCGTTGAGGTAGGATTACTCTTAGATCTTAGGTTGTACTTCGGTTGAAACTCGACCATTATCATCTCTATTTCTGGTTGAGATAAACAGGGATCCGTGTGATCACCTTCTTCCTCCTCATTAGACGGTTGTGGGGTGTTCAAAGATTTTTCATAGTCTTCACGAGTTAGATACAGATGCGAACAATCATCACCAAAATTCGCGACTTCATCTTCCGAATCTCCGAAATCTTGGAGGTCGTTTGCTCCTATAAAATTTTCGTTCTTTAGTGGGGCTTGTATTTTTTGATCTTCGTTCTTTATTTGTCTTTGTTGATTTTGGGGATTTGGGTTTCTCTTGAAGTCCTTTTTATTAGAAGAATCATCCTTAACCTAGTCCATCTCCATCCTAGATATTTTGTTGGACAGTTCTTTAATTACTCGGGCCATATCTTCTACTCTGTCATCAGTGTATCTATTTGAGCCCGAAGGACCCACTGGTTCCCTATAGTGTCTATTCTCGTGGTTGACTATTTATACTTTAGCTTTTAACTTTCTTGAAGCCATCATATTAGATTCTATTTCGACAGCATCATCTTGCATTCTATTTAGGGTGGCTCCTCTTCTTTCTCGCAAAAGTAGTGCGAAATCCAGCTCGAAAGCTCCCGCGAAGGTTACTTTGGCTGAGGGTTCAGAGGGTTTAACTGCGGATGGAATCTTATTATACAGTTTGTTGAATCTCAGAATAATTTCCATAACTGTTTCTGAGTTCTTTTTCTTTAGGGACCCAAAATTGGTAAGATAATATAAGTGATCTTTTCTCTCTCCCCATTGTCTGATGAAAACATCTTCCAAAGTGTCATATGACAGGATAGAAGCTACGGGTAGGCTCCGAAACCAAGTTCGAACCTGTCCTTCAAAGTTCTGGACAAGGAGTCTCGAATAGACATCTTCGTGCTCAATACCACAGACGTCTGCGAATTGTTCAAAGAAATTTATATGCTCAGCTGCAGTTAGATCCCCCTCCCCAGTGAACTTAGGAAGATTTTTGATGTAATTTTTCGGAAGATCATGTAGGGGGACGGGTAAAACCAGGGGGGCGTATCTCGCTGCTACTTTAGTGAATACTCTGGGAGGAGGGACAAGCCCTTGACCTCCACCTCCACCTCCCGGAGCACCTCCACCACCTCCTCCGGTGGCTTCCATGGTTAGACTTGGAACTAAAGTTTGGACAGTGTGTGGAGAAGATTCTCGGAAAACTGGAGAGGAAAATTCGGGAAAAGAAAAAGTATCAAAAGAGGGGGGAAGTGAAAGTGATTGTTCAAAAGTTTCTGATGAATTTGATTGTGTAAAATTAGGGTGATCTGTAGAATAAGTTGATAAAAGGATTTGTTTAATCAATTTTCTTGATTTTAAGATTTTTTCCGGATTAGAGACTGGCGAGGTCTGTTTGATATCCGGGTTTTTTCTGGTGTTCTTACGGCTACTAGCCAGTTTATTTAACGTGGAGTCGCCAAGTGAAAGATAATTTTTCCTTAGAAAGTTTTATGTTCTTGTTCACTATCAACAACAGAACATGTCAATGTCGTTCTTCCCAGAGAAATGATTCGTTTCTTCGTTCCCCGGCAACGACGCCAGAAAGATGTTGTTCCTGAGTCTGTACTTAAGGCTTTAAAGTACAGTGTCAAGGCATCCGAAATTATGGTGAGATATGGGTAAGAGGGTAACGTCAACCTTTGGTAAAGGAAACTAGGGAATATTTCTACGTTGGCGTTGTCTAGCTTCCAACTATTCCTGAGTAGTTATATATTGTTCAATGGCTGCCCATAAACGTTCAAGTTCGTCCCGGTTATTAGCAGTTTTAAGGATTAAGTCAAAAAGGTTTAAGGCAATATGCGTTTGGTTCGATAGTCCGGGTTCAATATTAGGATGTGTTGCTGCAGGGACAGTCATGGAGGAATAGTAAGAGTAAGAAAGGATTTAAAAAGAGATTAAATGCTGTCTCAATTTGGTCGAAATAAAAAGAATTTTACGTTTTAAGAATAAAATAGGAATACAAATTGAAGGCTCTTTCCCATAACTGTATTATATTTTAATATAAATGTGTGAGGTGAGAGAAAAACATTTAGCTGCATATAAAACTCACATTATAAACATAAGAGGAAATTAGTAAGAAAATAACTGACACAGCAAAGAATATACGTAGAATTTTGAAAGTGCAGATTGGTCTTACACCCGCTGATAGTTGGTGCAGAGGAAAGACAATAAACAAATACAGAAAACCAAAATCCTTTCGTTATAGTAGTGGTCGTACTAAAGTATAACAAAGCACATCAATTATGAATAATGGAATGAAATGAAACATGAAATACGAAGAAACAAACTTGTAACACAGTCTTGATGGAATCAAGAATCTCCAGATTTGCTTATATTAACTTCTCGAATGCAAAAACTCTATTACAATCGACACAAAAAAGGTCCATCCCTATTTATTTCTTTCTGTGATATATTTATACAATTTTACAGATCAGTTAGAATCTCAACGGTTACACAAATTCGGTTACAGCCGAGAGGAGCGCAATCACTCCCTTTCTCCTATTCTATTTTCACTTGGTGCCAGGTGCTCGTCTTCGCGTGGATTCGGTGCAGGCGATACATCTTTCCACAAACTGAGATATAAGATGTGAAGGTTCCGCTTGACAGCTGACCTCGGCGAAGTAACATTCTCGGGCTAACTGCTGCAGCTTGTCCCCCATTTGTGCATCGACGATGTCGAGGGCACTTAGTTGCGCGCTAGGCTGGATCAAATGCTTATCAATTTGGGCCATGTCTACCATATCTATCTGATAGATATAGGCCGAATCTCTCTCATCCTTTCCCTTCAGATCGAGTGAGATCTGTTCCACATTTATTTGCATCAATGCTTCTGCATCGCCTCGGAGGTCAATGTCCAACAACTCTCCATCTATGGAGTTAAAATCTTCTTCTAAAGAGTGGGTTACCTTTTGGACTTGTTCCTTTCACAAGGCAATGTTATGATCCCAATATTTCAATAAAATATTGCCTCTGGTTTGTTCAGGGATGGCAAGCCCAGGGGCGCTTGCTAAAACCCTGTTATTTGTGGTGATTACTGCGTCCTGGAAAGTGACCCGAGCCACTTCGGCCTCCCTTTCCCTGGCAGTCAGGTTCTTGGACACCTGGTTCACCAACATACAGTTCTCCCAGATCTCTCCTATCCTGGCAAGCAAATTCTGCTGTGCCGAAAAGATTTTTCTCAGAATCTCGTTGGCTCGGAATTTAAATATGTCGATGTCTATTTCTCTGCTCTCGGTGATTTCTGCCCGAGCCTGCAATTGTTCAATCAGATTTCTGTGTTGGCTCGCCTGCGCTCTACCATCTCGGACCACCAACTATGCTTGCTCAAGCTTGGTCTTGAGCATTTCTATTTTGTTTTTGTCAGCCACTCTGACCTGTTCTATCTCCATGCTGGCTTGACCTTTAGCATTCTCTACCACTGTAGCCAATCTAGCCTCGAGGGTCCTGATTAGGCGATTTTTCCTTTTTAGTTGATTATTCAAAAGCCCAACTGAGAATTGATTTGCCGAAGCATATGCCCCCAGCGTTCCCGCGATTTCAGTGGTGAGTTGGTCACTTTTCTTATTTTTTCCATCGGTCATGATTTTATATTTTTTCACAGTGGAATCTCCTTCTTGATAGAACTCTCTTTTCACTACCCCCTTCCTCTTTTTATCAAAAAAGAACTCATTTGGAGGGAGTTCCTCTGCTCTTATGGGCCTTAGTTCTTCATTAAATATCCATCCCTCGCCGACATTTCCCTGTGCCGACTGCAAGGGTGTGAACGAGGTGATGGGCTCTCCTATTTGTTTTTCCGAATCTCTTGGAGTACCGACAAGATTCTACTCCTTTGGCATACCTAGAGCCTCTGTTTCAGTCTTTGTATTTTGTTCACCTGGTGGGCCTAGAGTTTTTACTTCAGCCTCCAAACTCTGTTCCCTTGGAGGGTCCAGAGTCTTCTCTTCTGCTTCAGGATTCTTCATTTGTTCACCTTCCTGGTGTTTTCCAATGTTAGAAATTACGTCCTCAGAATCTTTAGCATTCTTCTGTTTTGTCTCGGAAGCAGCCGAACCTCCCAACACAGCAGGGAGACATCTTCGTCTATGTTCTTGAAATTTTAATACAGATGTTGTGTCTTCGGGTGCTAATGATTGGATCCAGGCTAACACTTCTTCATAAGATCTCACCCCTCGAAAAACGTCATCCGAGGGTGAATTTTCATGCTCAAATCTCTTGAGCCCTCAGTGAGCCAAATGGTTGCTCACAACCCTATGTGGATCATGTTTCTTAATTTCGATGGAGATCAAACTTAGGTCCTCCAGGGCAACAGCCTCGGCTTTGGCATGCCTGAAATCTAATAAAGAATAGGAATTCAGCCAAATGGGAAAAGAAGGCCATACCTTCTTTGAGTAACCCTTGAGTTCTTTTCTCACTCCTCCAATTACCGTTTGCCAGGCGACCTCTCGACAAGCCAACTTGTTGGGGATGAATAAGGGCAACGCATGAGGAGGAACAGAAGCCCCGAAGACTCTGAAATATGAAAATTCTGCCTCCACATACCAATCCGCTATGCCACTCAGACCTGTTGCAATGTTGTCCGAGACGCGAGGTGGTGGGTGCCCAAAAATGGCGATATGAAGGGGTACCATCACCCAGTTAAAAATCTCATATGTGAACTTTTCTGCTTTATTCTCCCATAGTTTGTCATGATACTCATGCACAGGTTTTTCTTGGACTGGATTCCAAGCCCAACTCATCAAAGGGAATGGTGTCATGGAACATACTGCGTCCATGATATATGCTGACATGAAAAACGAGGACGGTTTCCCACTTGCCTTCTGCTCTCGATACTCTGTGACCTTGTTGGCCAAACTGTCTGAGAGCATCTTTGCCCAATTAAATGAACAACCTTCTGTGACCCGAAACATGAGAGGAACCCACGCGATGTAGAAATGCGATGTGTCTTCTCTCCCAAATAGCCGGCATGTCATCATGGCCACATATTTATACTGTGGCTCCAAAGAAGAGATAGAATATACACCCTGGTCATTTGCTCTGAATTTTGCGGAGCGTGAAACCCAATCTTTAATTAAACCGGGCATGGTTTTTTCGTACTAGGTGCACTCTTTCTCTTTGAATTCCTCCAGGAACTCGGCACCATATGTATATTCAGACATCAAAGGTAGCTTGTACATGGTTTGTAGATGCTCGAGCCTAAAAGTCCCGACAGTAACTCGCTGGCTGTTCATGATCGTCCTGGTAGGTAAGTCTACGTGGTCCAATGCCCTCCGGATCATGTCGTAATACGGAAGCAACCGTGGCCTGGTTGCTACTCTGTGCATCCCGGATTGGACAATTATCTTGTACTTGGTGTGTATATTATCCTTTTCAATGTCATCAGAGTCATCTGAGTAATCTACCAATTCTGCTTGCAAAACATTCGACACAAATGAGCAGTCAGGGATCGACTCGACACTTCAGGGTGAAGTATCGACAACATTATCTGAGCCATGTCCCACGACTTCGACATTCGCCTTTGCTGCTTTCCGCAGAGCCATGGCCGCAGTTTACGTTTTCGCTCTCTTTCGATAGAACTGTGTATACATGCAGGAATTAGTTAACTCAGAAACGATAAGCTCCGCATGCTATGAAAAAATGCATAATGAAATGTAGCTCTTGCATATATTTTGAAAAAATGGTACCTTTCAAAACAAGCCTGTCAATTCGAAATTAGAAATAAACTTATGCCGTAAAAATCCGATCTTACACATAGATTTACCTTATCTTCCCATTAATATCATAAATTTTGGCAGTTTGACAGTCAGTCGAAGTATGGAGAGAAAATAGATACCTCGGGAAACGTGCAAGCCTCGATGCACGGGACATATCTTTCTTTATTTTAAATTATCAAAACTTAGCAATGTTAATAACTTTCTCGCTGTTCGCTACATCGTGGATTTCGTTTTAACATTTTGAGTTTTCAACTCGCGAGACTGTGAGGACCGATTTTGGCTTAATTAACAGTAATCACGATTTGGGGCATTATTAATTTTATAATCAATTTATTTCGCCATATCGCGACTCGGAACTTCAAAGACAAATTTCTGGGAGATTAGTATGCCGAGTCGCGAAACTGCGAGATGGCGATAATTAAGACTCAATTAAGGGGAGGAAAATCTTGGATTAGGCGATTAATTAATCACGTTATAATTACGTCGCGACTTCGTGAGTCGGGATTTTAGACGTCGTAACTTTATAAAAGATAGTGTCGAGTGGCGAAACGCCGAGAACAAATTTTAACCATGGTTAGCCTTTTTGCCTTTAGTCCTTGACCAGGGTTAGCCCGAAAGAACCTCGTGTTCTCGGCTCTCGGAGCTGTAAAAATAAAAATTCGAACTTGGTGAACGCCGAGGCGCGAAACCCCGACAACGTCTAATCACTGAGTTAAAAGATTTGACCCTGGTTACTATCTTGAGTGAAAATTTAAAACGACTTCGTCGTTTCATGACTCAGGACGTGTCTATTCATGAGTTATAGTAGTCCGACTTGCGAGATCCCGAAGTAAAACAAAAAGAGTGACATTCTTACGAAAGTGGATTTGTTTTGAGAGTAGAAAAGCATCGCTGCTTATGTAATAAGGTTGCATAGTTTTCAAAGTCTCGGGGGAAAATCAAAAGACCATCTTTAGATTTCAAGTATCAAAAATTGAAAATTGTGAAGGGTAAAAATAAAAACAAGGGCGGCTCCAACACCACCCATCTGTAGAGATAAAGCCAGTCAGAAGTGGCCCCAAGGAAACCCCAATAGACCCAGTACCATCTATAATAGCCGTGATGGTTGCCAAAGCTCTCAAATTTCCCTTAAGTGAGCCATGTGTACCGAGATCAACTGAAATGGTTGTGGTAATGAGTGCATAAGTTACATTAAAAAACATTCCAGAAATCATCATGAGAACAATATTGGCAAACATTGAGATACCTCCATAAACCCGATATAAAATGAGTGTTGGAATTGCAGAGTACATGAAACTAGATGTTGTGATAGCCCTGTCATCAAGCCTATCAAAAATATGGCCTGCGAGAATTCCACCCACCACTCCTCCCAAATCGAATAAAGTAGAAAGGTTTCCAGATGACGTTATAGACAAATACTTGCCTCCAATAGCTACAATATCCAACCAGAATCAAAAGAAATTAGTAAAGATTAATAGAGTAAATAATTTAATGAACTCCTAAATAGTCTTCTTGTACCAGGCCAATTTCAAAGAGAGAGCTTAGTAAGGTAAAAGGTTAACATATTTTCCTACTTGTTTAATAAATTTCTATTCATATATTTGAAACAGAAAGTGTCACATAGATGGGTTGAAGATGAGATGTGACTAAAATGGCTAACTGGTTTGCAGAATAAGGCAAGAGAGGTTAGAGATAATTGATCAGATAAATTGTTGAATAAGATGGATGAAGAAAACTAACAATATCAACATCATCACATACATTAAAAACATATGAAGGGTCGAATATAATTAGCAATAGTTACTTATGATTTTAGTTTACTAATGTAGAGGTAAGATGACAGTTACCAATCATTAAGCAAACAAGGTAATGAATATAAAACTCAACTCCTAAGTACAGAAAAGAAGGAAAGATGAAGGTATGAACAATAACAGTGAAATAAACTTATAATTCCATAATATATTCTAAGGTCTTCTTCATAAAAGAGTGCATAAGAGTCTTCAATCTCGAAACATAGTCCTCAAGACTGCTTTCCCCCCTCAATTACACTGTAGAAATGATTGGCTTTATAGCCTTACAATGTTTAACTGAGATCCTCCAAAGAGGGATCAAATAGCTACAAAATCTAATCTAGTTACAATAAATGCGATAAGATCCTATTTTAAGGGAATCAAACCCCGATCCTAAACTGAGTCTTTGACAGCTCCACAAGCTTGTTGGATGATGACAATCCTCTTCTAGAATCTCCAATGACGGCTAGGCCTTGAGTCATCCATTCTTCAACCGAAAAGGAGTCCTCCTTTGACATTTCCTCCAATCTACAAAAGATAGTCCTGTTGGTAGCACAATACATCTGAAACTTCTCTTTGTGCTACCAACTTCCTGTAGGAATATTTTTTCACAATTTTATATAAAATGCACAAAAAAACTTGTTTAAATGCTACAAACATTGCTCCATTGCAATACTATGCCACTGCATAATCATCTTTTGCATCAAAGTTATTTAGATTCACTAAGTTGCAAGGGTTATTTCCCCAATGGCTATCAAAGACTTTGGAATCCATTCATGTTGGATAAGGTAAACAACTTTTCGAGCTGCTATTAAACCTGTGATTGTATTGATCCTAGCATAATCATGAAGGTTTTTCAACTCAACCTTAAGAGTTGCACTATAGCCACATGTTTTTTCTGTAGATAAACTCCATTGACATTTTGAGTCTGCATTGTCAATGGATTGTCCTTGATTTATAAATGCTTGGACTACACCTCTCCTAGGATCTCCCTGAACCATGTTTTAATCATCGACACAACACTTAAAACAATTTAATTCCTAATGTCATTCCTTGATGGATGCATCTTTTAAGTTCTCTGAGGATTGAAAATTAAGAGATATTACAAATTTGAAGGTCTAATCCACTAAACACAACTCAACTTCTAATTCTATTTGAATTGAAGGTCTGTTATGGTTTGACATAAATTTGTCAGCTCCAAACAAGATTCAAAACTGCTAATGAACTTGATACATCATGGTATTTTAGTAAATCTAAGATATTCTTAAGCAAACTCTGTTGATTTCAAATCATGTTGCTTGAGGATTAAGACTGTGGAATTCCATTACAGTAGTCCATGGACAGTTTCTTGGCATCTCCACACATTATGTTGGAAGCATTCTTTGATTGGTTTATACTTGCAACAAATTTTTTCAACATGCTTAATGATACATGATGAAAGATTTCTAAGAAGAATAGACTCTAAATTTCAGTGATTTCTTATATTGGCATGAAGAGTCATGGTTAAATCATAAAAATTCGCTAAAATCCTGATCTGGATTTATCAACAGATGCATAAATAAATTCACAATGATGTTGGTGTAATCTAGAAGTAAGGACTTGTTCATACTTTGGTGGTTAGATCTGTTAATTTTATCCACACAAAAATCACTATTTGAAACATTAGACACTTAACCGGGCCTTACATATAATGCATCTAAATCTGTTGAGATATCTGGTTTGAGCATGGTCACATAACAACGCTTTGGCATTGTTACTTTCTTATGTTGATGGATGATTTCCAAGTTTGATTCCGCACTTTGAAATTCTTGGGTTCATATGGTTTAAAATTTCTCGATCAGTAATTCTGAGGTCACACACTTGGTATATACCTAATGAGCTCAATTTGCAAAATGTTAAGATTTGAGCATAAAAATATGGTCAGTAGTTCCATAGTTATGACTCTTGACTCTTTATTATAGCTTATTTTGTAAATAATGAAGTTATGAACATTATATGACAATTTACCTTTGAAGTTTGAAATTTGAACTATTGATTGAATCTTACAACTCCTTGGTAATGAATATGATGCTCTAGAGTCTATTTCATTTTGTGGTTGATGTTGTTTGTTAATATGTTACAATCTATTGATGACAAATGTTTATGATTGATGTTATATGTGTACTAAATGGTTGATGCTTTAATGATCATCACTAATCAATTAGTTAAATGATCTTATATCTATGTTTTCATGTTTTTTGCAATTGATTTGAAGGCCTTTAGAGTGACAATCCAGGGTGAGACACTTGTTCCATAGCTCTTTCCCAATAATGGCAGACACTTGTTCCATAACTCTTTCCCAATAATGGAAGACACTTGTTCCCATTCTGATGTATCCCTTCACTCATATAACCTGGGAAATGTTCAATCCTTAGGGCAGCCAATATTGAAGCTAGATGTTCAATAGCCAAAGCATGATTTTTTTGAATATCAGACAGATTGAAATCGCTCGGATGGTCTTCGTTATGAAGTAGAGGAAATTCATGCTAGGTATTTGGATTCTTTGAAACATTCCTCGCAAAGGTGGAAACCTTGTTGATATTCCAACGACAAACTTTTCTTCCTTGAATGTACTTGACTCCTCTCGAAATAAGATTTAGAGATTCCATGCACAATTGTGTTGGACGGAAACACGAATATCTCCATCTTCACACTCAACTCTGTCTTCACACTCAATGAGCACATAAGAAGGTGCACGTCACTCAATTGGTAGATATTCTTGGCATCTGTCAAGTGCATGGCATCTATCAAGTGCAACCCAAAACTTTCATTGATTATAGACAACATAGTTTAATTTCTAGAGAGTTAGCAGTGTTTCTGGCAATCAACACAGTGGATTCTGAATATCTTTAAAAGGGGGTCACTTTGGAAAAGAGATCCTAGTTTGACAAATCAACATAGTGGAAAACCATCTCAACCATAGTTTTTTTTTTGAATCAATTGTTTCCTCCACTTGTAGAATTAACTCTCCTAATTTTTTCTCGTGTCTTCTATGTTCAGATCCTTGTCTGACCTAAAGGGTCAGAATTCTACCTGGTTTTGTCACTATCTCTTACAGAAAACATTATGCCTCCTTAAGAAATTGTTTTTCATCCAAACAAAGCATCGTGGCTGGTACATTGTAAAGTTTGTTATGGACATCATGCACTTTGAAAAATAATGGTTGAAGAATCCCAAAAAGTATATGATTCTTTTTTTTGTTAGCCAGGGAGAATCCAAAGAATTTAGAATTACTTCATTGTGACCTAGTTCTTCAAGTGATTCATCTTATTTCTTTGTATATACTGTAATGAATGTTCCTACCACAAGAAACACTGCACAAAGAAACAAAATGTAAACCAAAGTCTTTAGTCCAGTTAAAAAAAATAAAAATCCAATGACAACATTATTTCTAACATCAATGCCATTTGTAGACTCTCCCTGTCTTTGACATCAATGACAACAATATTTCTAACAATTTTAGCTTCCGAATAAAATTTTTGCAGCAGATTAAATTCATCCTCGTATTCATCATGTATTAGCGTATTGCTGGAAAATCAAGTGAGTGTAGGTTCAAAAATATGTTTTTTCTCTTTGTCAACATGCATAAAACAATCCCATATCTGCCTGTCTTGAAATGATTTTTGCACAACAACTCATGATAATTATTCATGATTCAAGTTCTCTTCACTAGAAGGTTGACTCACATTTTCTTGAAAATCTTTAGGTACATCATTGTAAAATTTGTTCTCGAAGATATCTTATTAAAGATAAAAAACAAAATCTTCCTCACAATCTTTGTTGAAACAACTCACCATGGATTTTCAACATTTTAAATTCTCTTGGAATGGCGTTTTTTTTCTATTTTTCTATTTTCCCTATTTCCTGCTTTATACATACTCATTCGTGTGGGAATTTTATACATACTCATTCTTGTGAGAATGTGATTTCGTTCATTTTTTCTTCTTCGTTCGTTCCCATTACATTGGTGTAGGCTTTTCTGCATTTTTATTGTGCTGTAAAAAGGATTGCCAATGATGTGACAGCCTCCCCAGAAATTTGCTAACTACCATAGATTTGCGTGGTGATAACTGTTAAATATTGATCAAATTTCCATGAATAAGACTTTGTATGGCACATGACATTAATTCAAAAGTGTACCTTCCTAGTTAAATATCTTCCCTTTGGTATCCTTACTTTGACCGCATTTAATGTTGAGCCATAAAAATAGGCAATGGATCGTTAGTTTTCAACTTTAGTATATTTGATTAACTATTCCCTATGATATCAAAGTGGCATGTTCTTTTTCCCAACTTATGTTGAATCTCTAAGAGTGATTTTGATGTAGTTTGTTTATTTTTCTTTCGATATTTCTGGGTCTTATATTATTTGGTTTCCCAGAAAGTAAGCCTTGCAGTTTGACATTTAGTCTATTGACTATATGAAGCCTTGCAATTTGACATTTTTCCAGCTCTCACATTTTTTATTCATTCAGGGATCAGAAAGATCTTATCGGGGAGGCTTCATGCAGGATATGCTAGGAGAGTTTCAACACCTCAATAAATGGTCAGTGTAGTTTTTTGTGTTTTTCTAAGGTTATTTTTATGTAGTATTATTTTTCACAAGTGACTTTTCTACTTTTGAGCCCTTACTGAACATAATATCCTCTCTTGGATTAATTGGAATTGACAGCATTGAGCGAGCCCATTGACGTGTAAGCTTTCTGAACCATATATTTTAGTGTTTGGGTTTTGGCACATGCCTTTTTTTAGTAGTGTAGTTAGATTAGTTGAATAATTGATATTTATAGAGGTTTGAATTATTGAACAAAGTTCGTCCTTATTGAATTGGAGAAGAGGGATTTAATATGCAATGGAGTAATAAATAGCTCTATGGATGACTTAGCCATTTGTATTTCTGAAAAATGTTTGCAGGTATTCCAAATGGATTGATGAGTGTGAGCATGTAAATAATTATGTCTAAATGGATGCATCTGCAGACTTAGATAACATATCACGTATATCTTGAATATAGTAATTCGATATATGGATGTTTCTTTTCTTGAGATTATATCTGAAATCTGTGAGAGCATCTGCAGTTTGGATGTGCACCTTCCTCATAATGTGCAATACAGGAAGCCATTTGAATAAATTCACAATATTATTCCTTGGCCTGTCATGTTCTTAGACCATGTTTGAAAAATGACTGTGATGTTCAGTCACTTTATATATCTACTACACAGATTAACTGTGTATATGACAATTAACATTGGTTGTTATTTGAAACTAGATGGATTAGTTGTGTATATAACAATAACATTGGTTGTTATTTGAAACTAAACTTGGAATATATATGTGATGTATATCTACAGGCCAAATTTGCTATAGTTGTTGAAGTATTTAAATTTGTATTTTTTCGCTCCTTGTTTTGACCGAGTATTGGGATATTGAATTTTACATGGTTTGACATTTTCAAATGTCTTGGCATGAGAGATTATGAGCTTTATATTTGGAGTCCATATATGTTATGGTTGTTTTGAATTGCTACAATTTGCATTCTATGAATTTTCTCTTCTGCTCAATGTATATATACAGAACACTTGCATGATATGTGTGAAGTTGTTGTGCTAGCCAAGGGATACAAAGCAATACCTGCAATGACTTCAAGTTGTATTATTGATGATATAATTGTCTGCTAAATGTCAAACAAATTGTCAAAGGTTTCAATGAAGGCTCTGGAATTTATGTTGCTCAGCTATCTCATTGGTATATAGGATCTTGTATTGGATGGCACTTGTTTTGACGTACCCAAAAAAGTACAGTATTATTTTGATCCTTTCTAAAAACAAGGACTTACTCTCTAGTATATTTTTGCAGTCTTATTACACATGATTGCACTTGAGCTTTTGGAATTTAGCTCAACAATTACGAGTTCATGTGATAACACACCCGAGACATATCCTAGTGATCCTAAACCTCATTAGACAAGACCCCCTTTACCATTGGAAGTTAGTCCTCCTCCTCAACCAACCTTGGCTAAGACCGATGATATAGATTTAAATATTGATATGGCTATTATTTTAGAAAAGGTTAATGTACATGTTCCTCTCAGTATTGATATTGTATTTTTTTTTTAAATACCTTTAACACAGTCGCTATTGCGACGTCTTGGAGTGTCGCTCCCATAGAAACCACGTCGGAGATGATACCTCTTAACATCGCTCTTGCCACGTCCAATATGTCTCTCTTGCCACCTACAAGACGTCTCTCTTGCCACCTCCAAGACGTCGCTCTTGCCACCTCCAAGAGTGTCGCTCCCATAGAAACCACATCGGAGCTGATACCTCTTAACGTCTCTCTTTCCACCACCAAGACGTCGCTCTTGCCACATCCAAGACATCTCTCTTGCCACGTTCAGGACGTCTCTCTTGCCACGTCCAAGACGTCGCTCTTGCCACGTTTTGGACGTCCCTCTTGCCACGTCCAAGACGTCTCTCTTTCCACATCCAAGACGTTGCTCTTGCCATGTCCAAGACATCGCTCTTGCCACATTCAGGACATCGGTCTTTCCACCTCCAAGACGTCGGTCTTACGATGAAATCTATGTCGTCGTAAAATAGACTTCATGTGAAACGACGTTTGAGGGGGTCCGTTGTTTGTCGTTCTTTCGATAATATAAAGTGGCAATTGCGTTGAACACGCCGTCGGAATTTCACCCAAATGTACTAGTGCATATATGATCTTCTGTGTTATCCTGCTGCTCTGAAAAATTCTCAATCTGCTGATCACATCTCTCTTTGTCAACCATATCAATTTCTGACTCTTTCTCTTCAAAACACAGGTCATTTAATAAAATGGAATACCCCAACTCAATTTCCATAGAGTAGATGGGATGATTACTCGGCTGTGACTTGTTGTTGACCATATATTTGAGCAAAAATTATCTGTACAACCTTTTGTCTTGACCAAAGACATGTATGGTGGTGTATGACATGTCCATCTGGAGAGTTCCCTTTAATTTTGCAGCCCATGACTTGGATAATAGCATGCCAAACTTGGGAGGAATATCACCAACCACTACATCCATAACCTTGTTCTTTGATGGGATATGTGCTAAGGATACCACCAGATCTTTGATAAGACCCAGGCACTTCACCTTCCTGGAATCAAAAGAGAACAGGTCTTTGTAAGGCCTTGTGATGTCGAGGCCTAATTGGTCCATGACCACCTTGGGAATCAAGTTATGAGATGCTCATGAATCTAGCATGGCATTGTGCTGAGTCATATCATGGATTTTCAAACTGACATAAAAAGGGGGAACTTCTTCAACATCATTATTTTCCTCTACGCGCGGGCCAAATAAGATGGTTGGGTGATCATCTTGTATGTATTGGGTATCTGAAGTCTGTTCTGTCTTAAGCATCTTGATGATCTGATTTCTATATTCGTTGTTCTTGATCAATTCATTGAATGGTACATAAATTTTTATCTTGGCCATTTCACTTTCAACATTAAAGGAGGATGAGGTTTTCTCTACCTCTTTGGTCACTGTTTCTCTCCTTGTTTCAAGTATTTTCTTCTAGGGTTATTATTTCTGCTTTCCTTTGTCTGCAGCATTCTTTGTAGCAAAGTCCTTTGTAGCAACATCCTTTGCAGAAAAATCCTTTTTGGGCTGACTTGAAGAGGGTATGTTACTCTGAGATTCCTTGGTGGGGTTTTCTTTTGGAGTATTTCCCTTTGGGGGGTTTGAAGGTACTTTTTGATTTTGAAAATTGTATTTTCTTTGGAATTGCATGATGACATTCTGCAATCATGTTTGGTAATATTCCCTTTCCACTAATAACCTTTCCTCCTCCTCTTGCATGGATATCTCGCTTATATCCATGAACTGGTCATGTTCCTCTTTAGTCAAAAACACCTTTGTTTCTTTATCATCAAAAAATTTCAGGTTGTCTTCAAAATATCCATCATAATTCTCATTTACATAATTATTTTGAAAAGGAGGCCTTATTTTCTAGTCCCCCTGATTCCCTTGATTTCCTTGATTCCCTTGATTTCCCGGATTTCCATGATTTCCTTGATTCCCCTGTTTTCCCAGATTTCTTTGTCTGATTTGTGGGATTGTTGGTCTCGGATTTCTGGGTGGACCATCAACTTGTTCTCTGGGTTAGGCCTATTATCTAGGGCCATTATCTCCATCATTCTCTCCATGGTTCTCATCATCATTTCAAACATTTCTTATGATGTTTGTGAGGTTGAGGGCTATGACTTATCTTGAGATTTGTTCATGTCCCTGTCAGAGTTAGATTTGATCTTTCATGGAGCCATTGGATTTACCTCAAATTCTATGGCATCAATCATCATATCATCTAATGAAGCAGATCTTCATTCTCTCAATAAAAAAGGAAAATCACTTTCAAAGGAATCAACATATCTAAGTTGAGCAGCTTTAGGGGGGGGGTTTACCTCAGTAGGAATCAAATTAGAGACCTTTAGAAATCTGGCTGAAAAATCCTGCACTGTCTCATCGGGTG
This sequence comes from Picea engelmannii, assembly GCA_009831015.1. Classification (NCBI taxonomy): domain Eukaryota; kingdom Viridiplantae; phylum Streptophyta; class Pinopsida; order Pinales; family Pinaceae; genus Picea; species Picea engelmannii. The sequence goes on from ML794697.1 coordinate 343,595, forward strand.
ATCTCCTCATGTTGTTATACTGAGTTGACAATTGAAGGGGATTTTTCTTGTCACCCCATTTTGCAAGAAAGTTGGTTTCAAAGGCCTCAAAATCTATGATACTAGATGTTGGAAGAGATCAGAACCACTTACTCACTTCTCTTGCAAGACTTTGTGCAAACAATCTCATTTTTGCATCTTCAAAATCTACCTCTTCCAAGTTTGAAAAATAGTTGAACCAATCTAGATGTTCTAGGTTGACACGCTACCTTCAACATCGTACAATTTGATACTTAGATTATATTCTCGAGGTAAATCATGTAGCTGAGCAGGAAGTACAAGAGGAGAAAATCTAGCTTCCATGGCTGTTGTGACAGGTTGAAGAGGTTGTTGGTTATGAGTATGGATCACTATAGGCTTCGCAGATGCAGCTAAAATCAAATCTTGGAACCTCTTTTTGTCAAAGATGACCTCGTTCAAACAAGATTTAGATTTAGTTCTGAATAGGGTTTGTTCAAATTTCACATCAAACTCAAGGTCTTCAACGCTTGTTACTCCGTCTTTGGGCAAGGATAGATATCAGTCTAAGCATAAAACTAGGGTTACTTTCTTTTCTGTTCTTTTATGTACAATCTTTTCAGGATCAGACATAGGGATTGCAGCTTCTGGGTCTGGGTTTCTCTTGGTGTGACTTCTCTTGGGAGCCAGGATTTCTATCTCACACTACTTGGTGCAACTAGTCTCTTGGTAATGGAGTCGCTAGGTAAAAAATAATCTCAGCAAATAAGGTATTTGATCCACTGTCACCCTCAGGGATCAAAACTAAATCTTCAATTTGTTCTTCTCCCAGGGAATATTTCTCTTTAGTTCCCCGACAACGGCGCCAGAATGTTAGCACTCTGTAAATTTTGTTCAGATGATAGACAAACGACAGAGGTAACTGTTTCAACCTACTTTAGAGTTGGGTACTAGATTACTCATCTCAGAGAGGGCTCTCTCATGTCACTTGATATTTCTTTGGAAATCGGTGGCTAGATTTAGTTTGTTTTGGGGGTTTTTTATAAAGTTGTTGGCAAGGAAGGGGAGGGTCACTTAGGGCTATGGAGTCAAAATTATGAAAGTGAATGAAAAAAATGACTGGATGGTAGAAATATCCAGAGGATAAAAGATAAATGAGGCAATGAATCCGAGTTATAAAATGTATTCAAGCAGGGTGTAAGAGGAAGGAGAAAACAAATCACTGCATCAGAGCATTACTGAAATGAATTCTGAATTAGTTAAGAAGAAATAAACACAGTTTAAATTGCTTAAGATGAGAGCATAATGAGATGAATTCTGAGGTTTTAACTATCCAATTTAAACATAAGACAATGTAAATGGAATTAAGAAACATAGGAAATACATACGATGAAAGGAGACAAAACTCATATCACCACCATTAGAATCTTTTCATAGAGACTTCAAAAAGCTTCTGCATATGTATTCAATTCAGCTCCAGAAAATTACAATTGAGTTCAGAAACAACTAAAAAGGTGCCCTTGCACTTCTGCCAACATTAATTCATTTGGAACTTAGAGCATTTATACAATTCAAGTTTCTTTAACTAGAAACTTATTACAATAGCTGAACTAAAAAATTTCAGCTTCTAAAACCGACTAATAATTTCAACTGACAGTCTCGGTATGTGAACTGATTTACAGTGATTAATAAAAAATGCTTCGTAAATTAACGATTGATTTCTCTGATTGCTCAACTTTTTTTGTCTCCATCTCTCTCTCTTTTGTACTATGTTGGACTTGCAAATTCGGTGACACTTGGAGGCTATTTGTTGGTCCTTGGAAAACTGTACTTTGTCTTGTTTAACCGCACTATCTCTTTCCACTACAAGTCATAAGGGATCTCGTAGTCCATCATTTCTTTGATCATAATCTCCAGGTCAATGCAAGAGGCATAAGTCATGGCTGGAAGACCGATCTTCACTGTCTTGAACTAATTTAGGATCTCAAAATTTTTGGTTAAATATTCCACCAGGTTTGTCCCCTTCAAGTTTTCCTCCAGGATTTCAAACTTGGAGTGATCCATTCTACATTGGGCGAGGTGAGAGTTGTACTCCTCTTGATCATACAATTTCCCTTTACCATCCCAAAATGAAGGGATTCCTTTGACGAACAACTCTTCAAACATATATTTGAATTCCCGTATGCTCTGCTCCATCTGCATGGCCTTGGTTTGGACTGATTTAAGAAAATTATGCTTGGAAATGACTCTCCTGGCCGAAATGATCAATGCGGTCCTATCTTTGATCCCAATGGTCTCAAGTTCAGCGGTGGGAATGGAATTCAAAAGATTTATAGCATTTTGGGCCCACTCTGAGGGTTTCTTTGCCAGCGTTTCACTCACAACAATGCATTTTCTTTTGGTTGTGATGGCCATGCTATCTTTGTCATCGATCAAATTTAAGTATACCCTGAACTTAGCAACTTTAGTAGAAATAGAGTCCCATATGATGTGTTTGTCCCCCTGTAACAGTCCTTTTCCTTTAAACCTTGTTTTCAACTTCTCTACTCTTTCCTGTAAAGCTTGATTTTCTTTCTGAAACTGAGCCATCTTCTCATCCTTTATTCTTATTTCTTGCTGCAACTTTTCTATGCCTCCCTTGAGGCTCTTGATTTCTTCTTCTTTCAGGCTAACTTGGGACATAGCCTGAAACAATCCATCAATGCTTTGCTCAGTTCCTATAGTAGAAGGTGCAACAACAACCATGTTTGATGCTCATGTCTATCCTTGTGACCAATTCACCTTTTCCTTCTCTAGTTGCAACACTTTGGCTTTGTAATTCAATGCTTATTGTCGAAATGTCTCTTTCTCTTACTCTAGAGTAGCCAACTCTGCTGCTTGTGGATGCTCTGTGGAAGACATATTTATCATTTTATTCATGCTTTGAATCATCTTGTCTTTCTCTTCTAAATAATCTTTTACCCTCTGAGGGCCTTCATATTCTAATATCTTGACTTGTGTCTTCCAAGCTCTGCTAGACGCTTTCTCTTGTCTCAACTATCCTTCTAGCTTAAGTGCATGATTTTTCAATCTTGAAACCTTTAAGATTAGGACCAGGTAGTCTGAATAGAGCATGTCACTAGTGTTTATGTGGAATTTCACCTTGTCTAGGGCATTGATGTTCTCATAATGCATCTTGACCTCAGACACTTTATCCTCATCTGCAATCACTATGTTGAGTGTCTTCTTCTCTATGTCTTTGACTGAGAACAGAGAAGACCTATGTTGAGAAATATTTTCTACCTCAGGTATCAACTCCCTTATCTCACTCATGGCCAAGCTCCCTTTCACAACATATTTCTTTGCTAAATCCTCTTTAGATTGGTATACTGCTCCAGGTGCTTTATCAAAAATATGCATTTTGCTGCTGAAAGATTTTGAGATGCTTTCACTTTGGGGCATGCTTCTTTTACCATCCTCTCCCTTATTGGTGCCACTTTCCACCATATCCATACTTACTTGCTCCTTAAGATATTCTTCCTCCATATATACTATCTGCGGGGATTGTTTGATCTTTATCTTCTTGGGAGCAATCTGTTGACTACTGGTGCCTAGGGCTTCTGAACTGCTTCTCTTTTTGTATACAAATACTTTGGGAACTTGGAATGTCAGCTTATGAGGGGTATATTGTGTTTGAGTCTATTATAAGGTTGGTCCCACTTGTTTTGTTTGAGCAGGTTGCAATATGGCTTCCATATCAGCACATGTTTCCAAATTAGCGAATTTGTCAAAACCTTCAACATACTCATGTTTGCTCATCAATATTGTTTTATATATAACCTGAAGTGGATCATATATTCTCCCTTGTAGCTATGAAAATCCAAACTCCTTGAGCTTGGCCTGGATCTGAGGTAAGAAAGCTCTAGTCTTCACAACAAATGGTCCTATGATGAAAGGAAATTTCAGGTTGGACACCTTGTGCATTTTCAGGAAATGTTTTGTCTTTGAGATGATTCTTTTCCTGATAAACACCAGGGAAAAGACTCTGGGTGTTAGAAATATAGGGAGAATATAAGGTTCCTCTTGACAACCATATACCCAAATTACTGTAAAATGCATGAACAACACCCAATCTCCTATTTTGTTTTCTGAATTTGGCTGCAAGTAACTTTTCATGTCCTCCAAGACTCTTGGCAGGCTTGTGTTGAAGATCAAACTGTAAACTCTGGACATGATATTACTTATGAAAATGAGCATGGTGATTCTTTTGCATTTGGTGGATATGAATGCTGCTTCAAGGAACTTTTTCTTGTTTGTCTCCAGGAATATTTTCAGCAAGTATGTGTAATACCTAGAGTGCCTTAGTGATTTGAAGTTCACTAGATATTTGTGTACATTATCAGCTATGAACTTATCAAAACTAATATAGATTGATTGACTGGATGAAAAAAGGTTAACATAAAACCTAACATGACCTCAACTACATATTTTTCATTATCCAGATCTAAAATCCGACTGAGTATGGAACAGGCCCATTGGATCTCGATAACCATGGCATTTACATTCATTGGTAGGGACAGACTCTCGGAATACTGCTCGGGTTTGACAATTGTCTGCAAAAATGGGTTTTTGACCTCAGGGGAACATTCCCTGTAAACTGTAACTAGATTTTCCTCCTCCAATGGTTCACACACTGTGGAAGGGGACTCTGGTATGTCGAGGGCGTATCGAATGGAAGAGAAATCTATTTTACACAGGACTTCCCACCCTAACCTATCTAAAATGACTCTCTCTTCTTGTGAGTATTGTTCAGCGCACCAACCTATGAATTATGGGAAAGGGAAAGCGAATTCGAGGATGTAAGGGACAATGGAAGCTTGGACTGCTTCGAGAAAGGGTATTTGTCTTCCTACATGATCTGAAAAATTGGATTTGGACACAAATATGGGTGAGACGATTATTTCGGTGTCAAACACATTAGAGTCTCTATCAATTAGGGATTCTTCGCTTGGCAAGGAATCTTTCTATGTTATAGACAAAACGACAGGATCCATGGTGATGATGAAAAATACCTGTGAATGAGTGGAAGACGCGTGAATTTGGTGCACTGTTGAGATTAGTTTCGGTTGGAGCGGTCACGCCACTTTTAACGTTCAAATGATTTGAAAAATCATAAAATAACGACAAGGGTCCCTCCCTTATATACATTTCCTGGCATCCGAGACGAGGGAAAATGGTTTGGGATAGACCGCTTTTCACCCCGATACGCATCTGGTGGTGCCACATGGCCTTGAGGCGACCGCATAGTATTTCCATCGGCCCTCTTTCAAATAATTAAACCCAGTGCTAGTTCCCCACCTGATATGGTTGCTGACCGTTTATCTATGGTGCCTGAGATTTGTGATCCGTCGTGTCCCGTCAACTCCTCGCCTCTGCTAGATTTATCCCTTCTCCGCTAGGTGTGGCCCCTTCCTCCAATCTATCACGTCTCTACACTGGTTTATCCCCTCACTAAATCTCGAGACTTGGATCCCATCAAACAATTGTTATGGTGATAACATAGGCTCCAACTGGGGATGTTATCCTCCCTGCAAGGTAGCAAAGAACGATTGACTGAGTGCCTACCCATTGGGCTGTGATTTATTCTTGCGATCTGAATCTACCAATCTTTATTCAAAAACTCAAAATCGACCCATCATAGCTCGGGGCCTTCACCTCAGGCTTCATCTATGCTACTTTTATTTAAATTTATTCATGTAAAAAGAAAAAACAAAAAATGGTTTTGTACAATGAATGGATGGGGTGATGATTGTTCAAATGATATAATGTTTGAGGAACCTTCCATCCACAATCCCTTCCCCAATGATGTCTCCATTACTCTCGTGTAGCAGGTAGGCGTTGTTTCCATGGTATGCATCAATCTTGAATGTTCCCAGCCATAGATGGTCAAACTTCCCATGTTTTCCCTTATCTTCATTTTTGGTGTCCCATCTTAATACCCAGTCCCCCGGTTTGAAGTAATCCTCCTTGGTAAGCCTGTCAAAAGCCTTCTTGATATTTTCTTGGTGCAACTGAGCGTTGTTGAAATCATTTTGCCTGGTTTGTTGGACATTGATTTGTTCACCCTTTCTTCCTCGAGTGGCATCTGTCTCTGCATCTTGTTCCTGTAACAACATCATCACTCGCAATCCCAATGTAGGAGGAAAAATAGCCTATGTACCATAAACAATCTGAAAAGGTGATTTGGCGATAGATCTCTTTGGGGTGATTCTATCGGCCCATAGTGCATGGATGAGATTTTTGTGCCAAGCCTTTTTGTTATCTTGCAATAGTTTCTTGATAATTCCGACTAAGCTTTTATTTGAAGACTCAGCCAACCCATTTCCTTGAGGGTAATAATATGTAGAATGGCCAAGGGTGATATTGTAATTACTGTGAAATTTCTCTATTTTCCTGGACTTGAAAGTTGTTGCATTATCTGTTATGATATTGGTTGGGCATCCAAACCTAGACAAAATGTTGTCTTCTAAAAACTAGATGATAACAACATATGTTGTCTGCCTGGTGGGAACTACCTCAATCGACTTAGTGAAGTAATTTGTTTCTTTTAGAATCCACTTGTGCTGAGCTGAGGATTATGGATGTATTTCTCCTATAAAATCAATGCCCCACTATCTGAAAGGTGCCTCAATAGAGATGGGTTTCAAAGGCAGAGGCTGCAATTTTATTTTTCCATAAAAAATTTGACATTCATAACATCTTGAAACCTCTTTATAGACATAAAAAAAAATGATAGGCCAATAGAACCCAGCCCTCAAAATCTTGTGCACAGTGGTTTTCCAATAATGGTGCCCTCCATAGTCACCCTTATGAAATTCTTTGATAGTCTTCTCAGCTTATTCTTCCAACAAATAGCTCAACAAAATTACCCCTGGATCCTTCCAATATAGCACTACTACATTGGGCAGAAATTACGACGGTTTAAAATTTCGTCGTAAATTTTTTTCTTTTTTTGGACTAAATTTACTTCTTTTTTTTTGGGGTCCAACTGTTCGTTGCTCTAGTGACCAACATTCCACATTGGTCATTATAGTGATGAACATTCATTGCTAGATCGACCAACCACGAGTTAGTCTCTATAGCGACGAACTTTAGTCGTTATAACGATCCTCAACTCTCGGCTTGTGGTATAATACCCCTACGTTAAGCCTTAAAACCTAGGATTTTAGTCCTACTTCCCTCCTACCACCTCAACTCCTCAATGCTAGACTCTATCCCTATTCTAGGCTGCCCTAATCCTAAGCCTATCCATCGTCCCTTTAGGACAGTCCCCATTCCCCCTAACCTGAGCCTCGTCCCTACCTCAAATATACTCTAAAAGCCTCGCTTAACCCTTAGTAACTACCCTAGGCATCTACCCTACCATTTCCTACCTAAGAACTGACTCCCTACCAATCCTACCCCTCATAGTTGCCTACAGGAAACATACCTGGCTGACTAATATAACCCCTTAGATAGACCTTAAACTACCCTACATTGGCATAGAATTTAGCTCAACATACTTTGGGAAGACCCCCCTAAATTATTGACATCATATCTCCTCAACGTAACAACTTAAAGCATACTACCTAGCATCCTAAAAGGCACCTCAATATATCTAATTACAGTCACTGTGGCATTATTCTTAAACAGACCTATACTAAAACACAAATTCAGAAATGATAGGTAGGGACTGATATCATTGTTTCAGATTTACAAGATCATGAAGACAACGCTCCACTTGGCAATTTGATGTACTGTATGTGGTAGAAACATCATTTTTATGCTCTGTTGATGCATAGAATTTAGATTAAATCAGAACTGGAACTAATATGATTGCATGTGATTCATACTTTGACATATGTAAATTCATTGGACTGACAATCATTGATTCAAAGCCATAAATTCTCTGAATTAAATGAATATATATTGTTTCTTAGTAAGGTTGGTATCAATCTGTTTCCTGACATACAATCTTGACATGTTTTGCATTTGATTAGTTGGAATTACAATTGCTTGAACCTATATCAATGGTGAGGAATCATTTGATGAATAATATCACATTGTCTGGTTGATGAAGTGATATGTGATTGAGTTACTTCACAATTATCATTTTGATCATATCAAAAGGGAATCACTTAAAGTGCATGTACTATTATTGGATATTGATCACAGCCACTCAGGATAGATTGATCTCTTGAGAATTTCATGCATTACACATTTAAGAGAATATCTTGTTCCCATTTGCCTTTCACCCAACTTGTCACTAAACCACGTATTGAAAACCTTTTTGATGAGTTTACATGAAAGAGTCATCATTTGACTGAAGCATCGTTTGGTTATCTGAATATTTAGATAGACCTCGGGATATCCTATCCCGAGGTCAATATTATCAGGATTGTGTCATTTTCTAGACTCCATAGCCCCTTCCTAAGGCACTAGTTTTCTACTGGTATTTATTTTCATTTGTCATATATTATCCAGAAGCTAACTGTTTGATTGTCTCCGGGACATTGCGTGAATAACTCTTTTTGCCTTGCCTCTGGGAAATATACATCATAGATCATTTACATATAAGGCATTGATCAACACTGTGAATGACCGAAGTCATAGGGAATCCTCCCTTGGCCTTGAGCACAAACTCACTTGGCCTAAACAGAGAGAACCTGACCCGTAGTGACACCAATTTACAAATCTTCTCTTTAGGACTGATATAAAACACTTTAGAAAACTACTAACACAGTGTTATATTCGGCACCTTATCATTGCACATTTTGACCTTAGAGATAAAAATAAAATTTGGAAATTAAATTGTGATCTCATGGTTGGAATCTATTTTTGATTGGTTATGACAAATTGACCTTTCATCATTCCACATTTGATTTTGGGAATAACATAACACCATATGATCAAATTCTTGGAAAGAGTTGAAGTGTTGTGATTTCTATGTTGTTACATATTGGGCATGATATTTTGATCTCTTTGACACATTGACAATGTCAAAACACAACACTATACCTCTTTCCAAAATATTGATGTTATGATGTTATGTTGTTTACAAAATCAAATATGGAGTAATGAAATGTCAAAATATAGGACTGAGTTAATCATTTTTATGAAGTATATAATGACAATATCAGTCTCAAATTCTAATCCTAAATTAATTGTTTATGATGAGGAGTGGATGACCTAAGTCTAGGGGTAGTCCTACACTAGTTTAAGGGATATTTAGGCCAAATATATGATGACAAGGGGATGCTACACTATTTTTGGGATAGTCAAAGTATGGCAGGACATGAGGTCTTGGAGCATGCCTAAAGGGTGGCCTAAGGGTCAACGTTTGGTATTATAGTAGCTAATGTTTAGGGGGATGCTCTTTAGGGTAGCTTAGATATGTAATAGGGCTAGTTTACTTCTGTTCTAAACAAACTCAAAAGAGTAGGCCGAGAGGTGTTAGAGTGGTAGGATAGAGGGTTAGAAGTGTTAGCATTGGATAGGAGAACTTGATTATGACCAAGCATCACTAAATTCTTTCTTTTCTTCTTATTGGACATGATTCATCAACTAAATTCTCTAGTCATTAAATGATGTGACAACAACTATGTATTGTCCTTTATGTTGCAGTCTAGTATTGGGAAACCATGAAGAGACAAATGAGTTGAAGAAACCCCCCTTAATAGGAATGAGTGTATGAAGATATAGATTTATTCTATTCTCTTCCCATGTTCCCCTTTTTTCTTTGGAAGAACCAAAACCCTCTCTTAGTTTCTTCCTATTCCAACCTATATAGTGTCATCTTCCAATGTCAAACTTCTCCAGCTTGTGTTTGAACCATTCACAAAGAAACATTATCCAATGATCAAACATGTTCCCAACTTGAATGAACCAACCAAATTGTGGAACCCATGAAACTTGTCGAAGCTATGACTAAACTTGAATGAACCAACTGATGTTGCTAACGACTAAATTTGGGAAGCTTCAAATTGATATCCAGTGCAACATTTGCAAGGTAACCATCCATCAAATTCACAACCATTGTAATTTGTGTGAGTGATAGAGAGGCATGGATACCAAAGTACAAAGTTCATCTCTCAAACCTTAAAGGAAAGACAAGGATAAACCCTAAAGACAAAGTTCTCCTCGAACTTGCGCACTCCTCTCTCTCACAAGGTTCAAACCCTAAAGGACCTCCTTCTAACTTTTGCACACTTCTCTTAAAAACCCTAGAGATAAGGAGACAAGAATCTCTTCACCATTGCACTAAAAGATTCATTTCTGGCACAATTGGCATAGTTGAGAGAGTGATCCCTAGAACATGAGAACCCTACCAATATTGAAGCCAATGCCAACCAACCTTTTGTGACTTTTATGGAAGGGTTAAATATCCATGATTTGACCAAGTTAATCAATGATCTTATCTTCCATGATACCAATTGGCCCAATATTCCAAAAACAAATCCCTCTGACATCCCAATGTTTGAGGGTAAACCTAGAGAGTATCCCATATAAGATGTGCCTTGTGAAAATGTGCCTTATGTCAATGATGTGCCTTATAAAATGTGCCTTGTGAAAATCCAATATCAATGATCCACTAAGATGTGCCTTGTGAGAATCCAATATCAATGATCCATTTCTTATAGAGTGGTTCCTGGAATCCCTTCTTCCCCTCATCACCAAGGATATATCCATGACTATGCCTAGAAATGAGAATGAAGCCATCCAAAAGGAACAATTGTACAATATTATTTATTCCCAATTGGGGTATCTCTATATTATCCTTCCTAATGCTTCTCGCTCTTAGTCAGGTGACAAGGATGTATCCATCACTATATCTCAGGGGCTATGAGTTAGGGATTATATATATATATATATATATATATATATATATATATATATATATAATTTAT
>ML794697.1:362449-415633 GCA_009831015.1 Picea engelmannii
TGGAAACTATCCTTATTTTAGTATTACGTGTGATTTGACCATATTTTAATTATGTGGATTTATGAAGTTGATTTCACTGGTGTGTCCATATTTGGTTTTCAAGTTATGGGAACCACGATTCTTGATTTTATTTGGAAAGCTCACGTTGCAAAATTTTAGCATATCATAGAAAGTAGATCATTCACAATAGTTCACTACTTGATTGTAATTTTCCATATGGAAGTTGGTCCTCCAAGAACTGGGAATGATCACTATATTTTGATATTCATCCTTTCTTTGAAAAGGGCCTTTGCATTTCTCCACTACAAGTTTCATTGGCATTCAAAAGGCCATTGGTTCTCATTTATTATGTCTTTATCCTTTCCCAAATTCCATAGTCAAGAGAGATAGGCCATCTATTATTATTCCTATTATACATGTCAATGCCACTGCAAGGATGAATTTAATGATACTAACCTTCAATAGAAGGACTATCAAGGCCTACTAACAAAACAATTTTACCCTACAAATAATTTATAGAAAAACATGAAAATTTCCATGGCCTTGCACTCTAGTTTCAACGCTTCCAGTAGTTGGTGGATGGGTAGTATTTTACCTCTAAGCCTATTAACAATGTGGATGCTCCATTTTTTGGTCCTCATTGAGTGACATATTTGTTATTGGGAGCGAACCCATTGAAGACTTATAAATGTACTTTTTCCTATAGAATGCCAACCCAGGTGACTTCTCATGCTCCATCTTATTTACATGTCGTTGTAGCTTCTAAATTTCAGCTTCTTGTTCCCTGGATTTTTCTCTTAGGCATTTTCCACATCTAACAGGAATTCCTTCGATTTAATAGTGCCCAACTACTTTGTAATGGAGGTCTGCTGCTGTGAAAGCTCCTCCACCCAATGCTATAAATTCACCTTCCACAATTTTAGGCTCGATATTAAATCCCCTAGCATGGATTGAGACTCATCACAATGGTGCTTACATCTAGAAATGACAAGGTAAATTGGATCACCGGTATTGACCATTAGGGGGTTGACTCTAGTGCCAGCTCCTAAGTACATAATGAAAGTATGCTTATGTAGCTTGCTAGTCTGGGATTATTCCTGTGTGAATGGCATATTTTTTTTTTTTAAAACCCCAACATTCGTCTCTCTAGCCATTTGGTCGCAAAGTATGTAACTTCGTCGCTCTAGCAACTACCTGTTCATCCTTCATTTGACCTTTTTATCTTCAGGGTTGGTCGGTCTAGCGACTAATCTTCGTCATTCTACCGACTAACTGTGGTTTATTGACTAAGTTTGCCAGGGTTGTCTTGGTCTCTCTAGGGACTAATATTAGTCGTTAGACCGACTAACATTCATTGCTAGACCGACTAATTATGGTCTCTAGAGTGACCAAGGTTATTCTTTCCTTAGAGATGCTAGAAAGGCTTGCGACTAAAGTTGGTCGCTATACCGACTAATCTTGGTCGACGAACCGATGAATGGTAACTTTTCCCTATTGTGAATAGGCTTATTTTCCTGGTCGCTAGACTGGCGAAGATCCATGTGTGGTCACTAGACCGACGAATTGATTCCGACGAAAAAAAAAATCATCTTGGTCACAACAATGACCCTATTCTGATGAAACTTCGTCGCAAAAACGTTCAAATTTAGTAGTGTAGAGACTGATTTACTATACAAAACTTTGTTTCTTTCAACTTTAAGAATCTGGACTTCGTTTTACTGAATTCAAGAGGAGCCTGCAAATTCTTCAATACATAAATGATGTTTGCATACCATGGGGAGTCAAGAAAATTATGGGATATCTGAGGATTTCTCTCTTCCTTTGCACTTGTTGACAAGTCAATCATGAAATTTATTCCTAAAAGTTCACAATATGTTTGTGCCATCAGCTTCGCAAGCTCCTGTCCCTTGATCAACTTGGTGGGTTTGATATCAAGGTCATATTATAATAGCACTGCTATCCATTTACCCCTCTTTCCTTAAGGATCAGGTTGGGTTAAGACGTCTTTAATAGAGCTACTGGGCACATAAGCAGTAGTATGGGAATGCAAGATGTAAAATTTGAATTCTTTCAAGGCCTTGAATAGTGCATATGCTTGCTTCTCCATGATATCATATTTCAAAGGGGCATCCCTCAATGTCTTCTTGTAATATGCTATGGGATTCTCAAAATTCTTCTCATCTTTCTATAGTAAAACACCAACAATTGTGTGCTCTGAGGAAAAAGAGAACAATATGAAATCCTTTTCAAAATTAGGGTTGACCAGTATTGGAGCCTTGGTCAATGCCACTTTCATGTCTTCAAATGATTTTTTGGCTTCAAGGGTCCACTTTATTTCATTTCCTTTCTTGAGCATGTTGGTAATATACTTTATGATTTCAGCCAAGTTGGGGATAAACCTTCTCAAAAAAATCACTTTTCCCAGGAAATATTGTACCTCTTTTTTGCTTCTGGGTATGCCAATTTTTAGGATTCCCTCAACTCTGTTGGGATCTACCTTTATTACCTCTTTTGAAATAATGTGACCCAACAACTTTCCTTCTTCCATAGATAAATTTGACTTCTTAGGGTTTAATGAGATTCTGAACTTTCTACACTTCTGAAATTCCCTTCTTATATGCTTGAGGTGTTCTTCATCCGAACCAGAATACACAATGATATCATCTAGGTAGATAAAAATGAATTTGTCCTTTTCATAAACAAAATCTATGTCCATAGCTCTTTGAAATGTTGACCCCACATTCATGAGCCCAAAAGGCATCTTGTCATACATGAATGTTCCCCATGGAGTTGTGAACAATGTCTTTTTCTAATCATCAGGGTGCACCATAATCTGATTGTATCCAGAGAAGCCATCCAACATTGACATTTTATGAGAACCCTCCACTTTCTGTAAAATGTGGTCCATCTTAGGCAGTGGGTAGTTTTCTTTTAGAGATACTCTGTTCAGATTTCTGAAATCCACACACAACCTGATTTCTCCACTATTTTTTCTGACTGGCACCAGGTTTGCTACCCATTTAGAAAACCTCAGGGATACTATGATCTTGGCTTCAAATAGCTTCTTGACCTCTTTCTCAATAAAGGGAAACAACAAAGGGTTTATCCTTCTTAATTTTTGTTTGAAAGTTTTGTGATCTTCTTTGATTGGGATCACATGTTGGATTATGTTGGTGTCATAAAATTTCAGATCTTCATAGCTCCAGGAAAAAACGTCAGGGAACTCTTTCATTAATTTGATATATTTCTCCTTGACTTTAGGGCTGATTTTTTTGGATAGCTTGATGATCTTGGGAACCTCCTGAGTCCCAATATTGCAATCTTCTACATCCCCTTTGTTTACTATGATTTTTGGACTTCTGGCCACATCATTATTATCAAAGAGTTTCTCCAATGGGACCAGTCCCTTGGGAATGATGTTGCTCTTTAGCTGAACTATGTCTTTGCCTACAATATTATTCTCGAAGTACCCATCCTTTGTGAAGGAAGTTGCATCTACCTCTTGATCACAGTATTATTCATCAATGTTCAGATTCTCAAATTCATTCTCCATCTTGAGGAATCTTTCTATTTGTTTGTCATCTTCAAAAACCTGCCAGTACTTAATATTATCTAGTACTGTTGGCCTATATTTGACCTCAACCTCATATTTTTTGTTAGGGAAGATTGGAACTTTGAAAACCATTGCAAAATTAGACAAGGCATCAACAATCTGATTCTTTCCTCTTGGAATTACTGAAAGATTATACTCTGGAAATTTTTCAAGGAGATCTAGCACTAGGTTCATGTATGTCCTCAATCTGGGATGCTTTGATTGGTATATTCCTTTGATTTTATTGATAATTATCTCAGAGTCTCCATGTACAACTATTCTTTTGGCACCCAATTCTTTCAAAACCTTCAACCCCAATATTAATGCTTCATATTCGGCCATGTTATTTGTGTGCTCAAAAACCAGTTTGTAAGAACACAATTTTGAATCTCCTTTGGGGTGATTGATCCATACGCCAACCCCTACTTCCTCTCTGTAGGAGGCTCCATCGAAACTCATATTCCATATCTTATCTTATGTGTTATTCCGCTTCTCTGAAAAATTCTCAATCTGCTGGTCAGATCACTCTTTGTCAACCATATCAATTTTTGACTCTTTCTCTTCAAAACACAGGTCATTGAAGAAAATGGAATACCGCAACTCCGTCTCCACAGAGCAGATGGGATTATTACTCGACTGTGACTTGTTGCTAACCATATATTTGAGCAAAAATTCTCTGTACAACCTTCTGTCTTGACCAAAGACATGGATGGTGGCATATGACATGTCCATCTGGAGAGTTCCCTTTAATTTTGCAGCCCATGACCTGGATAACAACATGCCAAACTTGGGAGTAATATCAACAACCACTACATCCATAACCATGTTTTTTGCTGGGATTTGTGCTAAGGATACCACCAGATCTTTGATAATACCCAGGCACTTCACCTTTTTGGAATCAAAAGAGAACACATCTTTGTAAGGCCTTGTGATGTCGAGGCCTAATTGGTCCATGACCACCTTGGGCATCAAGTTATGAGATGATCATAAATCTAGCATGGCATTGTGCAGAGTCATATCATGGATTTTTAGAGTGGCATAAAAAGGGGGAACTTATTCAACATCATTATTTTCCTCTACGCGCGGGCCAAATAAGATGGCTGGGTGATCATCTTGTATGTTCAGGGTATCTGAAGTTTGTTCTGTATTAAACATCTTGATGATCTGATTTCTATATTCATTGTTCTTGATCAATTCATTGAATGGTACATAAATTTTTATCTTGGCCATTTCACTTTCAAAATTAAAGGAGGATGAAGTTTTCTCTACCTCTTTGGTGATTGTTTCTCTCCTCGCTTCTAGTATTTTCTTCTGGGGTTCTTCTTTCTGGTTTCCTTTGTCTGCAACATTCTTTGCAACAGATTCCTTTGCAACAACATCCTTTTCAGTGGAATCCTTTTTAGACTGACTTGAAGAGGGTATGTTACTCTGAGCTTCCTTGGCGGGGTTTCCTTTTGGAGGATTTCCCTTTGGGGGGTTTGAAGGTACTTTCTGATTTTGAAGATTATATTTTCTTTGGAATTGCATGATGGCATTCTGCAATCCTATTTGGTAATCTTCCCTTTCGACTGATAACATTTCCTCCTCCTCTTGCATGAAGATCTCACTTGCATCCATGAACTAGTCATGTTCCTCTTTAGTCAAAAACACCTTTGTTTCTTTATCATCACAGCAGTTCATGTTGTCTTTAAAATATCCATCATAATTCTCATTTACATAATTATTTTGAAAAGGAGGCCTTATTTATTGGTCCCCCTGATTCCCTTGATTTCCTTGATTCCCCCGATTTCCCTTATTTCCTTGATTCCCCCGATTTCCCTGATTTCCTTGATTCCCCTGATTTCCCGGATTTCTTTGTCTGATTTGTGGGATTGTTGGTCTCCTAGAATTTTTGGGTGGACCATTAATCGTTCTCTGGGGTTATTCCTATTATCTAGGGAAATTCTCTCCATCATTCTCTCCATGGTTCTCATCATCATTTCGAACCTTTCTTCTGATGTTTTTGAGGTTGAGGGTTGTGCCTTATCTTGAGCTTTGTTCATGTCCCTATCAGAGTTAGATTTGATATTTCATGAAGACATTAGATTTACCTCAAATTCTATGGCATCAATCATCATATCATCTAATGAAGCAGATCTTCAATCTCTCACTAACAAAGCAAAATCACTTTCAAAGGAATCAACATATCTGAGTTGAAAACTTTAGGGGGCGGGGTTTACCTCAGTAGGAATCAAATTATATAACTTTAGAAATCTAGCTGAAAACTCCTGCACTGTCTTGTCAGGTGGTCTCCTCATGTTGTTATACTGAGTTAACAACTTAAGGGGATTTTTCTTGTCACCCCATTTTGCAAGAAAGTTGTTTTCAAAGGCCTCAAAATCTATGATACTAGATGCTGGAAGAGATTTGAACCACTTCCTCACTTCTCCTGGAAGACTTTGTGCAAAGAGTCTCATTTTTGCATCTTCAAAATCTACCTCTTCCGAGTCTGAAAAATAGTTGAACTAGTCTATATGTTTCTGGGTTGACACACTACCTTCAACATCGTACAGTTTTATCCTTAGATTATATTCTCGAGGTAAATCATGTAGCTGAGCAGGAAGTACAAGAGGAGAAAATGTAGCTACCATGGTTGTTGTGAGGGGTTGAAGAAGTTGTTGGTTATGAGTATGGATCACTATAGGCTTCACAGATGTAGCTAAAATCAAATCTTGGAACCTCTTTTCGTCAAAGATGACCTCGTTCAAACAAGATTTAGATTTAGTTCTGAACAGGGTTTATTCAAATTTCACATCAAACTCAAGGTCTTCAATGCTTGTTACTCCATCTTTGGGCAAGGATAGATATCGGTCTAATCGTAAAACTAGGGTTACTTTCTTTTCTTTTCTTTTATGTACAAGCTTTTCAGGATCATACACAGGGATTACAGCTTCTGGGTATGGGTTTGTCCTGGTGTGAATTCTCTTGGGAGCCAGTATTTCTAGCTCACACAGCTTGGTGAAAATGGTCTCTTGGTAACAGAGTCGCTAGGGAAAAAATAATATCAGCCAATAATTTATTTGATCCACTATCACCCTCGGGGATCAAAACTAAAGATTCAAGTCGTTCTTCTCCCAGGGAATATTTCTCTTTCGTTCCCCAAAAATGGCGCCAAAATGTTAGCACTCTATAAATTTTGTCCGGATGATAGAAAAATGATAGAGGTAACTATTTCAACCTACTTTAGAGTTGGGAAGTATCCTGATCAGCTCGAAGAGGGCTCTCTCATGTCACTTGATATTTCTTTGGAACTCGGTGGCTAGATTTAGTTTGTTTTGGGGTTTTTTTATAAAGTTATTGGGAAGGAAGGGGAGGGTCACTTAGGGCTATGGAGTCAAAATTCTGAAAGTGAATGAAAACAATGATTGGATGGTAGAAATATACAGAGGATAAAGGCTAAATGAGGCAATGAATATGAGTTATAAAATGTATTCAAGCAGGGTGTAAGAGGAAGGAGAAAACAAATAACTACATCAGAGCATTACTGAAATGAATTATGAATTAGTTAAGAAGAAATACACATAGTTTAAATTTCTTAAGCTGAGAGCATCATGAGATGAATTCTGAGCTTTTAAATATCCAATTTAAACAGAAGACAATGCAAATGGAATTAAGAACACGGGAAATACATATGATGAAAGGAGACAAAACTCATATCACCACCATTAGAATATTTTCATAGAGACTTCAAAAATCTTCTACATATGTATTCAATTCAGCTCCAAAAAATTACAATTGAGTTCAGAAACAAATAAAAAGGTGCCCTTGCACTTCTGCCAATATTAATTCATTCAGAACTTCTAGCATTTATACAATTTGAGTTTCTTTAACTAGAAACCGATTACAATAGTTGAACTAAAATGTTTCAGCTTCTCAAACCGACTATAATAATTTCAACTGACAGTCTCGGTATGTGAACCAATTTACAATGATTAATAAAAAACGCTTCGTAAACTAACAATTGATTTCTATGATTGTTTGAATTTTGTCTTCACCAACTACCTCACTTTTCTATTATGTTGGAATTGCAAATTTGGTGACACTTGGAGGCTATTTGCTGGACCCTGGAAAACTATATTTTGTCTTGCCTAACTGCACTATCTCTTTCCACTTCAAGTCAGAAGGGATCTTGTAGTCCATCATTTCTTTGATCAGAATCTCTAGGTCAATGAAAGAGGCATAATTCATGGATGCCAGACCGATCTTCACTATCCTGAACTAATTTAGGATCTCAAAATGTGTGGTTAAATATTCCACCAGGTTTGTCCCCTTCAAGTTTTCCTCGAGGATTTCAAACTTGGAGTGATCCATTCTGCATTGGGCGAGGTGAGAGTTGTACTCCTCTTGATCATACAATTTCCCTTTTCTATCCCAAAATGAAGGGAGGCATTTGACGAACAACTCTTCAAACAAATATTTGAATTCCTGTATGCTCTACTCCATCTGCATGACCTTGGTTTGGACTGATTTAAGAAAATTATTCTTGACAAAGACTCTCATGGCCCAAATGATCAATGTCATCCTATCTTTGATCCCAATGGTCTGAAGTTTAGCGATGGGAATGGAATTCAACATATTTATAGCATTTTGGGCCCACTCTAAGGGTTTCTTTGCCAGCGTTTCACTCACAACAATGCATTTTCTTCTGGTTGTCATGGTCATGTTTTCTTTGTCAAAGATTAAATTTAAGCATACCCTGAACTTAGCAACTTCAGCAACAATAGAGTCCCAGATGAAATGTTTGCCTCCTACAACAGTCCTTTTCCTTTCAACCTTGTTTTAAACTTGTCTAGTCTTTCCTGTAAATCTTGATTTTCTTTCTGAAACTGGGCCATCTTCTCATCCTTTATTATTATATATTGATGTAGATTTTCTATGCCTCCCTTGAGGCTCTTGATTTCTTCTGCTTTCAGGCCAACTTGGGACATGGCTTGAACCAATCCACCAGTTCTTTGCTCAGTTCCTGTAGTAGAAGGTGCAACAAAAACCATGCCTGATGCTCCTGTCTGTCCTTGTGACCAATTCACCTTTTCCTTCTCCAATTGCAACACTTTGTCTTTGTAATTCAATGCTTCTTGTCGAAATGTCTCTTTCTCTTTTTCTAGAGCAACCAACTCTGTTGCTTGTGGATTCTCTATGGCAGACGTGTTTAGCCTTTTCTTCATTCTTTGAATCATCTTGTTTTTCTCTTCTAAAGAAGGTTTTACCCCTTGAGGGCCTTCAAATTCTAATCTCTTGGCTTGATTCTGCCAAGCTCTGTTGGACGGTTTCTCTTGTCTCAATTGTTCTTCTAGCTTAAGTGCATGAGTTGTCAATCTTGAAACCTTTAAGCTTAGACCCAGGTAGTATGAATACAACATTTCACTAGTGTTTCTATGGAATTTCACCTTGTCTAGGGCACTGATGTTCTCATAATGCAGCTTGACCTCAGACACTTTATCCTCATCTGCAATCGCTATGTTGAGTGTCTTTTTCTCTATGTCTTTGACTGAGAACAGATAAGACCTATGTTGAGAAATATTTTCTACCTCGGGTATCAACTCCCTTATCTCACTCATGGCCAAGCTCCCTTTCACAACATATTTCTTTGCTAAATCCTCTTTAGATTGGTAGATTGCTCCAGGTGCTTTATAAAAAATATGGTTTTTGTTGCTGAAAGATTTTGAGCTGCTTTCACTTTGGGGAATGCTTCTTTTACCAGCTTCTCCCTTGTTGGTGCCACTTTCCACCATATCGATACCTACTTGCTCCTTAATCTCTTCTTCCTCCAGATCTACTATCTGTGGGGATTGTTTGATATTTATCTTCTTAGGAGCAGTTTGATGACTACTGGTGCCTAGGGCTTCTGAACTGCTTCTCTTTTTGTAGACAGTTACTTTGGGAACTTGGAATTTCATCTTCTGAGGGGTTTGTTGTTTCAGAGTCTGATGTAAGGTTGGTCTCACTTTTTGTGTTTTATCAAGCTGTAAGATGGCTTCCATATCAGCACAGGTTTCCAAATTAGCCAATTTGTCAAAACCTTCAACATACTCATGTTCATAAGGGCCATGTTTTCTCATCAATCTTCTTTTAGATATGACATGATGTGGATAATATATTCTCCCTTGTATCTGTGCAAATCAAAACTCCTTGAGCTTGGCCTAGATCTGAGGTAAGAAATCTCTAGTATTCACAACAAATGGTCCTATGATGAAAGGAAATTTCAGGTTGGACACCATGTGCATTTTCAGGAAATGTTCTGTCTCTGAGATGATTCTTTACTTGATGAACTCTAGGGAAAAGAATCTGGGTGTTAGAAATATAGGGAGAAGATAAGGTGCCTCTTGAAAACCATTTACCCAAATTACTATAGAATGCATGAACAACGCCCAATCTCCTATTTTGTTTTCTGAATTTGGATGCAAGCAACTTTTCATGTCCTCTAGGACTCTTGGCAAGCTGGTGTTGAAGATCAAACTGTAAACTCTGGACATGATCTAATTTATGAAAATGAGCATGGTGATTCTTTTTCATTCAGTGGAGATGAATGTTTCTTCATGGAACTCTTTCTTGTTTGTCTCCAGGAATATTTTCAGCAAGTATGTGTAATACTTGAAGTGCCTTAGTGATTTGAAGTTCACTATTTGTTTGTGTACATTATCATCTATGAATTTATTAAAACTGATACAGATTGATTGACTAGATGAAAAAAGGTTAACAAAAAACCTAACATGACCTCAACTACATATTTGTCATTATCCAGACCTAAAATATGACTGAGTATGGAACATGCCCACTGGATCTCGATAACCATGGAATTTAGATTCATTGGCAGGGACAAACTCTTGGAATAGTGCTCGAGTTTGACAATTGTCTGCAAAAATGGGGTTTTGACCTCGAGGGAACATCCCCTATAAAATGTAACTATCTTTTCCTCCTCGAAGGGTTCATATGTTGTGGAAGGGGACTCTAGTATGTCGAGGGCGTATCAAATGGAAGAGCAATCTATTTTACACAGAACTTCCAACCCTAACCTATCTAAAATCACTCTCTCTTCTTGTCAGTATTGTTCAACGCACCAGCCTACGAATTATGGGAAAGGGAAAGTGACTTCGAGAATGTAAGGGACGATGGAATCTTGGAATGATTCGAGAAAGGGTATTTGTCTTCCTACATGATCTGACAAATTGGCTTTGGACACAGAGACAAGTGAGACAGTTATTTCGGTGTCAAACACATCAGAGTCTTTGTCAATTAGGGCTTCTTCTCTTGGCAGGGGATCTTGCTCTGTTACAGAAAAAATGACGGGATCCATAGTGATGATGAAAAATACTTGTGAATGAGCGAAAGACGGGTGAATTTGGTGCACTGTTGAGATTAGTTTCGACTGGAGCGGTCGCGCCACTTTTAACGTTCAAATGATTTGAAAAATCATAAAATAACGACAAGGGTCCCTCCCTTATATATGTTTCCTGGGATCAGGTACGAGGGAAAACGGTTTGGGATAGACCACTTTTCGCCCCGATATGCATCTAGTGGAACCACGTGGCCTTGAGGAGAAACCACGGTATTTCCATTGGCCCACTTTCAAATAATTAAACCGCGTGCTAGTTCCCCACCCGATATGGTTGTTGATCATTGATCTATGGTGCCTGCGATCTGTGATTCGCCGTATCCCATCGACTCCGTGACTCCACTAGATTTATCCCTTCTCTACTATGTGTGGCCCCATCCTCCAATCTATCGCGTCTCTACACCAGTTTATCCCCTCGCTAAATTCTGAGACTTGGATCCCATCAAACAATTGTTATGGTGATAACACCTTGGTTCTGGAATATTCATTCTAATCAAAGGTTACACGTGGAGGTTAATACCTCTCGTAGGTACCATAACATGAACCCTCCCTCCTATCTAGGGAGGTATTAACGGTAATGGTCTTGAGGACACAAAAACCATTCTATCGATGGCATCATCATAGCCACACATGCTATCTCATGATCTCATAGATCAAGTCACGAGCATCATCATCACTATCAGTATCGTCTGATAGCATCCTGACATCAACATACATCATTGTTTGCATCACATCTCGAGGCCATACTCCATATGAGTAATTGAGCATGATGTTGAATAAGTCATTTGTTGAACTCATCACACTCAACAGAGTCTCGCATGAGTCACCCACTCAATAGAGTGATATAGGGACCATTCTTCTAATCCAGAATACGTCCTAGAAGAATAATTTTCCCAATAGGATGTTGAAATCCCCACAATGGGATACAAGGACCATTCTTCTAATCTGGACCTACATCCTAGAAGAATGTCAATCCTACTAGATGATGAAAGCCACGCCATGGGCTACAGAGACCATTCCTACAGGAATGTCAGTCTCGGACTATTCTCTGATTGGGTCATATCTACCATAGAGATCAATCTCTACCCATATGCCTTATAAAATATCGGTCTCGTATCAACCACCCTAATCAAGATGACATTTCCTTAGGGGGTGGACTATTCAACCTGAACGGGCCAATAATTGTGCCTCATGAGAATATTGGTCCTGAACCATTTTTCTAATCGGGCCACAATTTATGCCTTAGCAAAGTACTAGTCCATGATACATTAGCAATCTGTTAACTTGGACCATTCTCCACAGGGAGAATGTTCGTCCGCCAACAATATGTTCTTCCTGGAAAATGTTTGTCCACCAACACACTGACTATCCATCTAGCTATAAATCATCTCCAACACTAGTGGTAGTATCCATGACAATAAGATAATAGCATACAACTACTACAATGCTATCCAATAGAACACAATTGTGTCTGAGAGTTCTTTCGGATTCATCGCATAGATTTTTTGATTTTCGACGTTTCAGACCAAACTAGTGTGGACCACACCAGTTTGGTCCGAAACGTCGAAAATAAAAAAAACCTATGCGATGAATCCGAAAGAACTCTCTGATCAAAACAATGGTCGCAAAAGTCTTAGAACAGAAACAATTGTGTCTATCCATAGTAGTACACAACTATTGTCTAGTGGTACACAACCACTCCTAGTAGCACACAACTACTAACCAGTGACACACAGTCACTACCAGTGGAGAACATCCACCATAGTAGGATACAAATACTGTCTAGAGACATATAGTCTCCACAACAATCAAATCATATAATCTGATATCATCCTGCATCAACAATTTCATCGGCTGAATCACCTCTAAGCCATATGAGCATGATGTGAATGCATCATATCTAAGTTGTATTGGCGTGATCTGGAGTATCATATACATCATATCTAAGACGTACTAGCATGATGCCAATGCATCATATCTAAGTTTTACTCGCATGATGTACATTGTAGATCAGTGCCTCACTGTGTCATCTCTAAGTTGTATGATCATCTCTAATTCATACTAGCATGATGTCAATGAATCATATCTAAGTTGTATGCCACATCTAAGCTATACTCGCATGATCATATCTAGCATGACACAAGCCCCCTACATCATCTCTAAGTTGTATGGTCATCTCTAAGACATACTAGCATGACATATCTAGCATGATGTCAATACATCATATCTAAGTTGTATTTCATATATAATTTGTACTCGCATGTCCATATCTAGCATGATGTGTCTCACCAACATCGTCTCTAAGTTGTATTAGCATGAACGTAACTAGCATGATGTCAATACATCATATCTAAGTTGTATGTCCACCTCTAATTTGTACTATCATGATGCTCCTCGGGCCACTGTATCAAAAACTCCAACCATCTATATCATATCTAATTTGTAGTAGCATTATCATATCTAGCATGATACAAGAATCATATCTCATATGTATGACCATCTCTAAGTTGTACTAGCATGATACAGATCTGCAGCTCACTGACAATCCATGATGCCACATATCAATGCTCCCTCCCAATTGAGGAATTCATATCCCCCCTTTTAACCAAGGGATAAATCTCCATGAGCCCTAGCTTTTCCCTCAATTATGAAAACTTTATCTTTGACAAAGATTTCGTCAAAATATTTGAAGTCTGCTCATCAGTGGAGATATACTAGAGAACCACTTCTCTTGTCTGGACTTTTATCATGGAGAAATAGTACTTGATCTCAATGTGATTCGATCTGTCATGAAACATTGGGTTCTATGAGAGCCTCACATAGCTCGGGTTATTGCAATATATCATGGTCAAATCTAGCACCTTATCAAATAGTCAAGAAACCATCTTACAGAGCCACATTGCTTCCATACAAGCATCATAAGCTGCAATTCTGCTAGCCCATGATATCGTAGCAGATCCCAAACTGAAACACATACCATAAGTACTCTTTTTTTCATTTGCACTCCCTTCCCAATCTGAATCAATAAATCCATGTAGTTGTTCATCACTATTTGAGGCGTATCTCAAATAATAAGTTATCGTCCCATGAAGATATATCAAGATATTCTTTGCAGCTATACAATGCTCTTGTCTAGGTTCTACCTAGAACTGGCTCAACATGTTCACAGCAAAGAAAATGTATGTCCTAGTATTCACCAAATACATCAAGGAGCCAATCAAGTGTCGATACAAGGATGAGTCTACTAGATCAGAATTAGAGTCTCTCAACTTCCTCAAATTTGTTACGATGGGAGTTTCCATGAATTTGTAATCCATCTTCCCAAACTTATGAAGAATATTTATGACATTCTTCCTTTTTCCTAGGAAGACTTCACCATGATTCTTCCATACTTCTAATACCAATTAGTAGTGCATGAGACCAAGATCCTTCATATCAAATTCAGTGGCTAGCTCCTTCTTACACTAAATAATGAAGAGGCTATGCACTTTTTAGGAACAAATCATCGACATATAAAAGTAGAATCACAGGTGCATTATTCAAAAATTTGTAAAGGAGGTTTGTATTGGCATGACTCTTGGAAAATCCAAGTCTTGTCAAATAACTATCAATATGTGCATACGAAGCTCTTGGAGCTTTCTCTAGTCCATACAAGGATTTTCTTCAATCTGTATAGATGGTTTTCTCTTGGGTGTACCTAAAAACCTTGAGGTTGTTCTATATACACTTCTTCCTCAATTACTTCATCGAGAAAGGAAATATTTTCATCCATCTGATGTAAACTCCAACCCATGGAGATATGATGGCTCTAGAGGTGTATCTGGAAACTGGAGAAATCGTCTCATCGTAGTGTTCTCCCTCCTAATGGGAGAACCCTCTATCCACAAATTTGTCCTTTTATTTATCGATACTTCTATCCACTGCATGTTTTATCTTGTAAATCCATTTAGGCACAGTTTCCCATATATCATTTTCTTATGATTGGTATTCTTCCATCACAACTTCTTTCTATTCTTTATGCTTTCCATGCTTCCTTTATAATTGCTAGTTGGTGAGACCATCTGCTTCACCAATGATGAAGTCATTTGCTCCATGCTTGCAACTGTCACTCTAGCTCCTTCTCAGAGCTATTTCCTTTTACCTACCCAGAACAAGAGAAAAATTATTTCCAATAACATTTTCATAAGAACATATCTATGGTAACAAGGATCATAGAATTGCCAAGGTGACCTACCCGGGAACAAGAAATATCTCCTAGAGGAGATGCTAGTTCATTTGAAAACAAGTGTAATAAGCATCTATATCAATAGTACTTACATGTAATCAAGTATACCTAGCAGTAATATAACCTTTCAAAGATTGTTGTCACAACTCAACTATCGAACCTGATATGTGTAAATCTTAACAATTTGATCAATCAAACATGGAACCTGGAGCCTCATTTTCTTATTCCTATGAATGTATTGAATACAATATCATTTCTTGGTCAAGGTCTCTTGCACATTCCCTGCAAAACACACTCATGCTTTTCCTGGATGATATAACATGAAAAACATATGCAAGTGCATACCTTTGAAATTTGCAGCATTGTTCAACTTGTCTTCTAATCTAAAGCTAGACACCATCTTAACAAGAAGAGGTTAGAAAATGAATAAAATGATTCAATGATTATAACATGTTAGAAACTCTGAAATTTCAACTTGGACCATAAATTCAATTTTACCAAAAGTCAACCTTTGACTTTGACTTTGACAAAAAACTCAAACTTGAAGTTATTTCTTGTTGAGAGTACCAATAGGTGTGCTAGTCTATGATGACTAGAATGTGTAGGAATTATGCCAAACTTCTCACTTGAAGTTCCCAGAAGGTTAGGTTAGGGTTTCTTGCAGCTGCGTAATCAGAAACCCTAGCTGCAGCTGCAACTAGTGCCACAATGAGCTTAACAAAGAACTTCCATGCTACCTTCCAGTGGTTAGACTATCCTGAAGGTGGTGTGGGACCATAACCTGTTAAAATAATTGATTTTCTCATTTTACCATAGACAATATCACTATTGTCACCCAAACATAGGCACGCAACCACCCTCGATCACCTTAACCTTTGACATAATTATTCCGAAAATCCATATTAGAACCAACAAATAAACCCTAGCTGCTAACTGTAGCAACAACTGAAGAAAAGTAGAGCGCTACTTCTCTAAGGGTAGCACACAAGAGAGAGAATCTCCATATCCACAGAACAAGTACCATACACAACTACAACAACTGCAGTTGCACTACTCTCTCAAAATTGCACCATACTTAGCAAGAATATCACCAAGAGTATTACCAAGAATATCACCAAGAGTTTCACCAAGAATATCACTTGATAGTGCTAGATAGAGACCAATACCAAGATATTACCATACGCCCTTATTCCTACTTATAGATGCAATTGCAACTCTTCACAAGACTTGTGCTCTGACTAGGTGTACAAATGAGCTAAAACGTCCTCTATTTATATTAATTTGTCCAGTGAATTTTCTGGCTAGGCCGACCTGACTTTCTAGTAATTATATTTTATGTTTATATTTTTCCTATGGAACCGACTTGTCTTTTTGGAAGATAATATTCTAATATTATTTATTCTGCTAGGCCAACTTGTCTTCTAGTGTTTTCACACATCTTTTTAGGGTTTCCCTTGCTTCCGAAATATTCCATTCTAGTCAAAGGTTACACATGGAGGTTAATACCTCCCGCAACTACCGTAACATTAACACTATAAACCACAAACTCAAGAAGAATCACTTGGCTTGTATGGCCAAAATTTAGGTTTTCACACCAAAGCTCCACTTTTAACCCCAATTGACCACATTTGAAAGTCATTTTCTATGTTTTTTCCTCATTGAAAGATACAGGTATGTCAATGAGAGCACACTAAGCATTTGAGCTAGCATCCACCTGGGAATTTTCATTCCATCATTCTCATGAAGATAAAGGTATGACTCTTGACCTTTCGATCATGTAAATTCTGTCTAGAGAAGGAAATTCAATGTAATAGTTGTCAAACCCAATTTTTTTGTAAAAACAAACTATGTTCCCCATCCCTTAACTACACCATGTCCCCCATTTCTCCCCCCCATTAGGGTTTCATAGGGATTCAAATTTTGAAATGAAAAAAAGGGGGAAAACCATTCGCATATCATTCTTCTATTTTCCCCCTTGTGTAAATCCTTTCATTGCAATTAGGACCTAGGTTATCAGCATGACTCTCTCGAAGGGTTCCCCCTTTTCTATTCCCGTGTCAAAGAAAAATACAAAGGGAAATCTTAAATCAAATTTGAATTTGATAATTTCATATTGTAAGTTGTTTTTTAGAAAATAAAAATAATCGGAAATAGGGAAGATGAAGAGTGTTGTAACTGTTACTTGGGAATCCAAGAAGCACCCATCTTGAAGGGTCTCTTCAAATTTGTAATTTTCTGAGAACTACTTTTTTAAAGTAATAGTAAGAAGCCCCTAGGGCCATTTTGACATAGAAAAACACAATTTTCCTGATATATATTTGGTTGTGAACTAATTCCATTTGATGTCCAATTATTGTGAAATGTTGTAAAATTACATTTTTCATGAATATACTTTTCTTGCATGAATGTATGTCCTTCTACAATATTTGTTTCTCTCTTTTATTAATTTTCTAAGATGATGAATGGGTGGGCATAAATGAATTAATGCAATCGACTTTTCTTTGCATATATTTTTTATGTATGTGCTAATAGTCTTTGTCTTTTTACAACTATCTAAGTAAAAGATTGCATGCAGGGATTGTAGGAATTCCTATATGTTTATTCATTATATTTTTTACTTCTAGCTAGGATTGTTGGAAATATTCTTGTCATTGATGTAAAAGAAAAGGGGAGAGTACAAGATCTCCAAGATAAAGATTGCAAGATGGAGATTGTTGGAAATATTGTTTTTGGATTTTTGATGCTCAGTTTGGATACCCTATCTTTGAATGGATTTTTACTCTAAATACCTATATCAAATGGGAACATATGTTATATGGATGGAAACCTAATTTTGAGACCTTTTTGACGGTATATGACACTCCCTATAATTCCTTAGGATTAAGGAGATATGATTTTTTCTGACAGAAAACTCAGACAGAAAGTTTAGGTCGACCCATCCAATCTTTATAGGCTGGCCCTAAAATTGGGCACATAAACACTATAAATACAAGATATATGTTCACATTTGAAGAGAATCCAAGCAAGAGTATCAAGAATGAGGTGTGCAGAAAATATCTCATGTTCACAAGAGAAGCTAGGGAGTATTCTTGGGATCTAAAGGTGCAAGAGGAGTTTTTTTGGAGTTTTAAGGGTGTGTTATGACATACTGATTTATATGATGTTGCAAAGTGATATGTTTTGAGGTTGTGATGTTGTAGTATGGGATTATATTTTTGGAATGATGCTATGAGGTTCTTTAGGGAATGAAGGATAAATCTAGCTAGGATTTGAATCTATGTATGGGGTATAAATCAAACAAAGGTGTTGGAGAATGAAACTTAAGGGTATGATGATGTTATGAAATACATGAAGTATGAAGAAAGCAAGTGAAGTCATAAGTACTATTTGTATGGATATATATTAGGTTAGTGCCTATACAAGTATTACTGAGTTGGTTCTCGACTGAGGATATTGGTGTCTCGAATAGGTTGGTTCCTACACAATATTGTGTTGAGTTGGTGCTCAATTAAGGATATTGGTGTCTCCAGTAGGTTGGTGCCTACAAAATATATTGTTGATTTGGTGCTCAGTTGAGGATATTTGTTTCTCAAGTAGGTTGGTTCCTACAATATTCATATTAGTAAGTTGGTGTCTACAAACATTTATAAAGATAAGTTTTTTTGGTTTTCTCCCATAAGGGTTTCCAAGTTAAATTATGTGTACCATTATTTGAGTTTACATGCATTTACTATTTTAAAGTTAATGGATGATTTATGAATTCTCAATTAAAGTAAAAAGTATCTTATATTGATTCAACACCCCCCCCCCTAGTATAAGTATAAGTTCAACAATTGGTATCAAAGTGGGTTCCTTTGGAAACAATATAACCACTAGAAGGAAGATATTGGGAGATCACATAGCTAGTCAAGAAGGTTTCTCCACAAACAGGGCTTCATTGTTGGAAGGAAAAAATTACGTCTACTAGAGAATAATGATGTGAACATATCTAATGGCCCTTGGCTTCAATATTTGGAAATCAGTCGTGACTGTTTATACATCCCCAAAAACTCCACCAACAGATGCGGTCGGGAAGAAGCCTAGAGTGAAAATAATGCAAAAACCATGAATTTCATCTTGTGTGGTCTATAAGAGTCTAATTTTGTCAAGGTGATGCATTGCAGATCAAAAAAAAGAAATTTAGTAAAAGCTTCAAAATATCTATGAAGGTGATGACAAGTTTAAAAGATATCTATGAAGGTGATAGAAACTCATAAAAGATAGTTTGAGAGCCTGAAAATGAAAGATGAAGAGAATGTTGCAGGCTATCTTTTTTGTGTTGATGAAATTGTCAACACCATCAAAGGACTTGGTGAAAAGGTTGAAGAACCAATGATTGTACAAAAGGTGTTAAGTTCACTCCCATTAAGATTTGATGTCAAATTTTATTCCATTGAAGAAATGAAGGATCTTGATTCATTAACAATGGATGAATTGCATGGGATTCTCACTGCATATGAGATGAGGACAGAAAAAGAAAATCCAACACCGAAGGAAGCAGCTTTCAAAGCATTAAAGAAGACAAAAGGAAATAAATCATTTTATTGTTCCATCCATGAGTTAGATACAGAAGATGCACAATTTGTGAGAAATCTAAAAAGAGGATCTGACAAATACAAACGTAATCAATCCTTCAAATGTTTTAATTGTGGTAGAGTAGGACATTTTGTTGCTAAATGTCCATATGCAAAAAGGGAAGACAGTGGTGATGAATATAGTAATGATGAATAAGAACATAACAATAAAAGAAAACCCTATAAACACAAAATAGGAAGATATACTAAGAAGAAGAGTTTTTACTCTATAAAGGACGATAACTCATATGAAGAAAGTGATGGATGTGTTTATGATATTAACAAAAAATAATTCCTCTTCATGTCCATGGATACAAATTTTATTAATACATAAAATGAAGACAATCAGAAAGAAAAATCAGATTCAGAAGAATAAAAAATTGACGAGGAAGTGAATCTTGAAGCGGAACTCGTTAGTACCTTAGAAGAAATAGATAGATTCAAGAGAAAGAATAAAAAACAGAAAGAGAAATTATAGAAATATGAAAATAAGGATCATGCTATTTATGAAACAAAGAAAACAATTATCATCCTGAAGAATCAACTAGAAGAGGAAAAAATGATAGAAGAAGTGGTGAGAAGCCAACTGAAAGAAAAGGAAGAAAATTGCAAGAAGTTAGAGGCTAAAATCGTTTATGTGAGAAAGGAAATCAATAAAACAATTGATCAAACTAAAATATTAGATGATATTATTAGTTACCAAAGGTCACCATTCATGAATACATGTCTTAGATATGATGAAAAACAAAAGACCCCCAAGGGATATGCAAACAATAAGGTCACAAAGCCATCAAAAAGGGAAAATGAAGAAAATCCTAAAAGCTATGGTAATATTATCAAAGTCTCCATCAACAATGAAAGAAGTAGTGGGAAAGGAAAGGATGACCAACATAAACCTAATTCTTCTCACAAGAGCAACAAGAATGAGTTCAAAAGAGTTGTTCCACAAAGACAACCTTTCACAACCCAATACCAAAATATATTTCTTGGCTATTGTTTTTCTTGCAATATTTTTGGTCATAAAGCACCAGATTGTAGAGGTTATGCAAGAAGTGATCACATGAGATATAGAAATAGAGGTTCTTATAAGATCTTAAAGAATGATTATGTGACCAACAAAACCAGAAGTTCTCATGGGTTTGTTGATAGAAACTACAATTCATTTGTTATGCTACCTGATTACAATATTGAATGTTACAAGCACAATAATTATGGTCACATATCACATGACTGTAGAAGTATCATAATAAAGTATCCTAAACAAAACAAATAATAAGATGTTCTTACCAATAATAGAGAAGAATACACAAAGGTGTGGAAAAGTAAGCAAGAAGAAACAAAGAAGAAATAATGTAGACTTGCAATGTATGCTCAAGAAAAAGGAAGCCAATGGTACATTGATAGTGGATGTTTAAAACACATGACAGGGGATCAGAACAAATTTCTCATTGTAAAGGAAAAAAAATAAGGCAGTGTTACCTTTGGGAATAATGCTTCTACAAGGATAGTTGGAAAAGGTAGTGTTAGTCTTGATAATGGAAAGAACAAAACACAGAATGTATTTTATGTTGAAGGGTTAAAACACAATATTCTAAGCATAAGTCAAATGTGTGGTCAAGGATACAACCTCACATTTCATTCTAAAGGATGTGAAATAAGGAAAGAAAGTTCAAGAATATAAGTGGAAAATGCAAATAGAACCTCGATCAATGCATATGTTCTCGATGAAGTCAAAGGAATGTTGTATGGAAAAAGTGAATGAAAGTTGGAGGTGATATCCCTCTCATCTCATTGGTAAAGAGAAGCACAATATTGGGGGGAGAAGCCCTTTGCCATTGATTTCAAAGGGGGAGAAGTTAAAAACAAAGGAATAATGGAAAACACAAGGAGAATTGCAGACAGGGGGAGTATTATAACATTGACTAAGGTTTTCCATCAATGACAAAGGGGGAGATTGTTGGAAATAATTTTTTCATTGATGTCAAAGATAGGGGGAGACTAGAATATGTCCAAGATATTTATTTCAAGATGGATATTATTGGAAATATGTTTTTGGATTTTTTATGCTCAGTTTGGATACCCTATATTTGAAGGAAGTTTTAGTCTAAATACCTAGCTCAAATGGGAGAATAGGTTATATGGTTGGAAATATTATTCTGAGACCTTTCCAACAGTTTACGACACTCCCTCTAACTCCTTAGGAATAATGAGATATGATTTTTCTGTCAGACAACCCAGCAAAAAATTTCAGGTCGACACATCCAGTATTTATAGGTCGGCCCTAAAAGTGGGCACAATAAAACTATAAAAAAAAGATAGATGTGTGCATTTGAAGAGCATACAAGCAATACAATAAATTTTTAGGTGTGCAAAAGAGATATGAGGTTCACAAGAGAAGCTGAGGAGTATTCTTAGGGTCTAAAGGTGCAAGAGGAGTTTTCTTGGAGTTTTAAGGGTGCACTATGAAGAACTAAGGTCTATGATGTTGCAAAGTGAGTTATTTTGGGGTTGTGATGTTGCAGTTTGGGATTATATTCGGGGAAGCATGTTACGAGGTTTGATAGGGCATGAAGGATACATATTATTAGGGTTTGAATCTATGTCTGGGGTATGAAGCAAAGAGAGGCGTTGGAGAATGAAAGTTAAGGGTATGATGATGATATGAATTAAATGAAGTATGAAGCATGCAAGTGAAGTCATAAGTACTGTGTGTATGAATATATTAGGTTGGCTCCTATACAGGTCTTAATGAGTTGGCTCTTGGTCGAGGATATTGGTGTCTCTAGTAGGTTGGTTCCTACACAATATCCATTTGATTTGGTGCTCAGTTGAGGATATTGGTGTCTCAAGTAGGTTGGTGTTTACAAAATATCTTGTTGAGTTGGTTCTCAATCGAGGAGATTGGTTTCTCTAGTAGGTTGGTGCCTACAATCTTTGTAACAGTAGGTTGGTGTCTATAGACATTTATAAAGATAATGTTTTGTGGTTTTCTCCTGCAAGGGTTTCTAAATTAAACTATGTGTGTCATGATTTGAGTTTACATACATTTACTATTTTAAAGTTAATGAATGATTTGTGAATGCTTAATTAAAGTAAAAAAGTATATTATACTGATTCACCCCCCCTATCAATATGAGCATAAGTTCAACAAGGATATGATAGAGTAGATTTATTTTATGTATATAACATAGTTTTCATCTGCATATACTTTCCCTCCCTCATTCCATCAACCATTCATTCAACCCTCACACCAGTAATGGAACCCGGGCCATAATATGGATGGGAATCATAATCCAAATAGTGTAAAGTCTAATTGGGACCTCATGATGGGGAGATCCCCTATCTGTTGAAGGGAATTTTTCCCACATCAACATAAGGGTAGTTATCATCCTAGGGTGGTAGAGGATGACAATTGTGGAACTTTGTTGCATGGTTTCTTCTTTTCTGCACTACTTGGCCTATGTTATGTCCTAGCCAAATATTAGTGTATCAAGAAATCTCGAAACAAGCATGGGATTACTTTCTCATGATGCATGGGGCACTCCCCCATATCTCTAGTGGTTGGCATAAGTGTGTAATATCTAGGTTGATCTTGTTAACACATATAAGAAAAGTGTTATACCGAATAAAAACTTTATTATGATGTGTTCATGAAAAAAAAAACATCCTTTCTTTTCCATAGAGGAAACAAAAATTTATATTATAATGAGTCCCCATTTTGTATTAAACTCAATCACTCATGGAAATATATCCTATAATAATGTCACATTATAGGAAATAAAAAAGGGGGAATTTGATACATAATTTGAATACCCAATCCCAAGAAGACTTAATGTAGATACAAATAAAAATAACGGACTTTAAGGAATTAGTTTTTCAACATAGAAAATACATTTTGAGAAACTCCTAGTATTGATAGCCTTAGTCCCTTGGCAACTTGATTTGAGATTCTCCTTTCTAGATGAGATGAAGCTTAACTACCTCTCATCATGATCAAAATACCATTGACATTCTCGAATCATGCTCAGAAGGACTAGAACCCCAAACCTAATTGTTGGAAAGAATATCACTGGCATTCCCTAGTCGTAGGTTTTCATATCGTTGGGAGTTATTTGTCTCTCCTTGGGAATTTTAATTATCTCTTGGTTGATCATTTTCACTTAGTCTACATGTGTGACTCTGAAGAGCTTGGTTATATCAGATTTTTTTTCATGGTAAATACCACACAATATCGAGTTGCAAGTCTACACAATTTTCCATTGCCCATTATTCGCAAATGCATCATAACCAGTTCTCAGATGATTCCCAACAATTCCTTGAATTTGATTGTTGATAGTGTCTCATTAAGGCATTATTGTTTTTCTTGTTTTCCACTCCAAAGTATAAATATCGACTCTGCAGGGTTCGAGAGCATCGGAAAGGGGTATAAAGCGGAGGGCCTTACATCAACAATTTGAAATTATGTTCAAAATTATAATGTTGATGGAACTGCCTCTGAACCATGTGGGTCTAGCTCTCACCCAGTTTCA
Source organism: Picea engelmannii (assembly GCA_009831015.1). Lineage (NCBI taxonomy): Eukaryota > Viridiplantae > Streptophyta > Pinopsida > Pinales > Pinaceae > Picea > Picea engelmannii. Next base: position 386,781 of record ML794697.1, read on the forward strand.
AGTTCAAGAACTTAGTGTGACCCAAGTGGTTTTTCCCCTCACTAAGTTTGGGAATAGGAAACCTAAATTTCTCAGTTGGAGGGCACAACATTGTCGTGCCCAAGGAAGGAAACTCAAAAAGTGATGTACCATCCACAACATTAGGAAGTTAAGAAAGAGAATCGATGGAAGTTCAAGAGAACCCTCATGTTGTGTGAGAAATCAAAGGTGTTGAGAGAAGTTCAGGTAAATAGACAGATGAGCCATCTGGGTTTGTAAGCTTGCATCCCTCTCTTCTAAATAACAAACGGAAACAGAGTGTTGAGGGATCCAACTTAGTCATTATGAACAAGGGTTTATTAATTGGTTTATATTATCAAGGTTACAAAATGAATAATTGATCACATGATTCTTCTAGAGAAGAAGGTAGTGAGAGAGGATGTGAAAAGAAGAACTTCAAAGGCAGGGGGGGTAGGCATAATAAAGGTGAGAGATCTGATATTCACTATGTTCATTGTGGAAAGAATGGACATAAAGAAAACACATGTAGAATCCCATGGGAGAAGATCAAATAGAAGCTAGACCAAAAGGAAGAAAAATGTAAAGATCATGAACTCGCTCATTCTATTATTTCTCATTGCAATATTGGAATAAATGAAGATTTGTTCAAAACTTCATTTGCTTCTTGGAGACACGTCTGGTTTCTTAACATTGGTACTACTTTCCACATGGATTTTCGGAGAGACTTCTTTGAAAAATTGAATGAAAATGTAGAGGGTGCACCATTAGATCTAGTCTCAAACCTACATGAATTGGCACCATTAATCTCAAATTGCTTGGATTTCCATATTTTATTTTACGTGATGTTATCTATATTCATAAGTTGTAGAGGAATTTTTTGTCCCTTGTTCACATTTGACAACAAGGCCATTGTATTTACATGTTTGATGGAGAAATAAGGAGGTCTTTTGACAACATGGTCATCATGACATGATGGGAGGATGAGAAATTGTTGAGGCTGAAAGGGATCTTTGCACGAGCACAAAATTTTCCATGCCTCTCTCACCATGAAGAGGTACATTATCATCTAATCTCTTGTGGCATGCTAGATTTTGGCACATCAATTATGACAGTTTTCATATGTTGAAGAAAAATGGTGTTCCTAGTTTTCTTACCATTCCAAGGAATTTAAAGCAATGTGATGCATCTATCCTTGGTAAACATAGCGAGTATCCTTTTCATGATTCCACTTCAAGAGAATGTAGAAAGATAGAGTTGATACACTTTGATTTGTGTGGCTCCATTCCTATTGCATCTGCTATTGGTAATAAATATATCATGACTTTTATTTATGACTACACCAAGATGTGTTGGGTTTATTTATTGAAACATAAATCTCAAACATTTGAAACATTTAAAAAATTTCATATATGGATTAAAAATGAATCTCAATATCATATTGGTGTTGATGTTTGGACAACATCGGGAAGAAAATATCTTAGAATAATAATTAATAATATAAGTATTTATTATTAAATATTAAATATCATATATAATAAGTAAATGATAATAATAAATAGTTATTGATTATTCAAGGGACGCATCCTTTCATGGATGGTCACCATATGTTCCCTATATATGGAACACTCATCATTGTAATAATATATCAATTATATCCCATATGAAGAAAAACAACATGGTATCAGAGCGGGACTGGGCTTGACTCCTTCATAGGAGGGCCCATGAAAATGAGAGTAGAGTAAAATGTTGGGAGTGTTAAATTTATGGGGTTGTTACAATATCTATGTACAACATATTTACTTTTTACTCCTGCCTAAATTATAGAAAGAATTCCATAAATTATGGTGGGCAGTAATTTCTAGTAAAAATGTCTAATTACCTAAATATGAGGAATGTAGTGCATATTTACTTCTACCTATATTTATGCAAATAATTGCATGAATTATGGAGGAAAAATTTAACAAAGTCAAATTTTATGTGGATGGATTATAACCAAAATAATCTTTGGGTAGTTACAGAGGTATTCTCCAACTATTTATAAAAAAGAAAATTTAATTTAATTTTAAATTCAATTTTCAAAGAGACGTGTAGACACACATATTTTTTCTCTCTCACACGTGAGATAAGTGATCTAAGGAAGAGACTAAGAAGTTGAAATTTTATGAGTTACTTAATGATGTTCTAGTGTTTACTAAAGTAATATCGTATATCATTGTAAGTAATTACCACTTGCGAAATATTGTGTTTGTTTAATTTAACACTAGAAAATCAACATGGTTAGTCGTATGAAATCGAGTATATGATGGATTTGTGTTGGTAGCCGTATGGCATCGAGTATATGTTGGATGTGTGTTGGTAGTCATATGACATCGAGTATATGATGAATGTGTGTTGGTATTTGTATGACATCGAGTATATGATGGATGTGTGTTGGTCATAGTAGAAGACATATTATTTGGAGGGTCACTTTATATAGTTGTGCACAAGATAAATTGATCTCCTCTAGGAGATGATTTTTGTTGTTCTTGTTTCTTGTTCCAGGAAGGTAACAGGTAATATCTCTAAGAAGGATCCATAATGATGGTTACAGGAGGAATACATGGAGGTAAAGACCTTCCAACATGATATCAAGGAGAGACATTTCCAAACATGATTCTTAGAGACAGGAAGTCTCTAGGAGCAATGTCCCTCTCAGGACGGGACCATGCCAGATAATAGAGACAGTTCTAATGATCATGGATACAGCGAGTCAAGACCGACTATATCACAACTATGGTAGATCTAGTAGAAGAGGAAAACACATTATGAGACTCAGAGGGAGCAGGTGCAACAGTCCCAATACATGAGTCGAGCCATGAGATGTTGAGGAAGCAGGCATGGAAACAATTCAAGTGTATGTAGAAGCACTCCCAGAGAGGGAGACGATAATACATCTAGAGGGATCAGAGATTGAGTTACCTCCAGAGAAGGAGGAAGAACTACCTTCAGTGTCAGAGGGAGAAGAGACAGAGGAGGAGTCACCTGCAGCTCCAGAGGGAGTGTTGATGTTTTTCAACTTCCTGAGACATTGGTTTCATGAGGGAACCTCAATATATCAAGTATGGTCCAATATGACTTATCATGATCATCATTTACCTATGTTTCTGTAGGCAAAGGAATCCATGATTGTAGTGTATATTCAGAACATAAGTCCTCATAAGACTTTGAGGAACATGACGCCCAAGGAGGCCTTCACCAAAGTGAAGCCTGAGGTTGGACACTTCAGGATATTTGGGTGTCCAATATACATTCATGTACCCAAGGAGAAAATGACCAAGCTAGACCCTTCAGGCAGAAAGCATACATTTGTGGGGTACAGTGAGTCTTTGAATGCATATTGAATCTACATCCCTGGTCAAAGATAGATTGAGGTGAGCAAAGATGTTACCCTTGAGGAGGATCTATCCTTCATGAGATCTAGAGGATCTCACATGGATATTGATAGTGAGATACAAGAAGAGATGGTGCCTTCTCCCCCTCACGCTCCAATAGTTCAGAGGGAGACAATTGAGCCTATTAATCAAATTGATCACATTGATCATATAGCTCTAGTTGATGTTCCCAGAGATATTGTAGTAGGCTGGAAGAGACCTACATGGGCTCGTCAGAATCTACAGGAGGAAGAAAGAAATGCATCTCCTCATGGTACCTTTCGAGAGAGAAAGAGACCTCAAATATATTTGTGCTATGCTGCAGTTATGAGCCACATCATTGATTATGATCCTTCATGTTATGAGGAGGCAACTAGTCATCCAATATGGAGAGATGTCATGATGGAGGAGTATCAATCCATCATGAAGAATGATGTGTGGGATATTGTTACGAGACCTGAGGGGAAGTCTATAGTGACTTCCAAATGGATCTACAAGATCAAACACATAGTTGATAGGAGCATCGAGAGGCATAAAATGAGATTTGTTTCTAGAGGATTCTCTCAGGTGGAGGAAATAGATTATGAGGAGACATTTTATCCTTTTGCTCGATACACTTATATCCGGATGATTATTTCCCCTTCAGCATCCATGGGTTGGAGAGTACATCAGATGGATTTAAATACAACCTTTCTCAATGGAGAGATTGAGGAAGAAGTATACATCGAGCAGCCAGATGGTTTCATGATACATGAGAAGGAGTCTCATGTGTGTAGGTTGAAGAAGGCCTATATGGACTCAAGTAGCCACCTCTAGCTTGGTATGTGAGGATTGATGGACACTTGATGATTTTGGGCTTCAACAAAATTGTTGTCAATCCCAGCCTGTACTACAAGACTGTTAATGGGGAGTCCATGATTTTGGTCCTCTACATTGATGGTTTATTCCTCACCAATATAGAGAGACTTATTGTTGAATGCAAGTATGCATTGGCCTCTGATTTGGAGATGAAGGACCTTGGTATGATGCATTACTTCTTGGGACTAGAGGTGTGGTAGAGAACTGATGAGATATTCTTGAGTAAAGGGAAGTACATAGTTGAGATAGTGAAGAAGTTTGGGATGTTGAACTGTAAGCCCATGACTACACCAATGGTAACGAGTTTGAAGAAGTTAAGTGTGTCTTCTTCTGATTTCGACAAGATTGATCTAACCCTTTACATATAGTTGATTTGATCATTGATGTATCTGGTTAACACTAGACCAAATATTTGTTATGCAGTGAATGCACTTAGCCATTTTATGAGTCAGTCAAGATAGACACACTGGATTTTTGCAAAGCATGTGTTGAGATACCCGTGAGGCACATTTGGACATGGTCTGAGATATACTTCCAATATTTATATGATATGGTAGGAATATATTGACTATGATTGGGTGGGGAGTGCAGTGGATAGAAAGATCACCTTCAGGTGTTGCTTCACTTTGGATAGAAAGATATTCCATGGTTTCCTGGTGTAGCACGAAACATACTTATGTGGATTTGAGCATAGCATAATCATATTACATTTCATTTAGTATGTCATTTCGTGAAGCAGTGTGGATTAGCAAGATCCTTGCATATTTATCTAAACATGTGTTGGATTCCATCATTATTCATTATGGTAACCAAATTTGTGTGAAGATCTCAGAAGAATCTAGTGTTTCATGACAAATTGAACCACATTGAGATCAAGTACCATTACATCCTAGACATGGTGTAGAGGAGGGAAGTATTGGTGCAGTACCTTCCTACAGATGAGCAGGTTGTTGATGTTCTTACCAAAAAAGGACAAAGTTTAAGTACTTCCATGAAAGACTTGGCATGGAAGAGAATGCCTCCCTGATACATTCTCCAGATCCTACCCCTTTGTGACTGAGTTGATTTGATCTATGATGACAATTATCCAAGAAGGGATAAGTGTGTTTGGGCTTATAGCCCAATGTTCCTTGTGAAGAGCACATGAGGACACGTCCCATGTGGCCGAGAGCACATGAGGACATGCCAAGGGATTTCACCTTGATGTCACACACTATGGGGAGTTGACCCTAGTGTTTCTAGAGGGAGTAGCCTCTAGAAGTTCACATGGGAGTGCCATGTGTGACATAAATTCTCTAGATCGTACTCCTCTGTGAATTGAGTTGATTTGATTTGTGAGGACACTTATCCGAGAATGGATAAGTGTGTTTGGTCTTATAGCCCAATGTCCCTTGTGGAGAGAACATGAGGACATGTCCCTTATGGAGAGAACATGAGGAAATGTCCCTTATGGAGAGCACATGAGGACATGTCAAGGGAGTTGACCTTGATGTCACATGCTATGGGAAGTTGACCCTAAGTTTTCCTAGAGGGAGTATCCTCTATAATTCCACATGGGAGTGCCATGTGTGACAAACCTTTTGCTACTATGGTGGTTGTGTACCACTGGTGGAGACTATGTGTCTCCGGACAGTAGTTGTGTACTACTATGGAAATATAACTCCCTAGCTAAGAGGGAGTGTTGATGTTTCAGCATCAGGTGAACCTTCTCCTAGATTGGGTTGCAGACCAAGGGATATAGGATACATTTATCATAAAGGTGCACTTGTGGTAAATGGGCCCAGACGTAGTCCTTCCTTGATCATGACAATGAATAATATGGAATGGAGGTGCTTGAAGTTCTTTCCACATGTCAATTAGAATTAGGCTGACATTCACTCACAAGTGTGTACTTGTGGTGAAAGATCCTGGTTTGGTCTCTGTCTTAGTCATGGTGATTTGACAAGGAATGATAAAGACTCAAGATGGTATATGCTATTACATGTGGACCCAGAGTGAGCCTGATCTTAGAGAGAGTTAATTGGCTCAGAGGGAGATTCGCAGAAGGAGTTTCTCCTCGGTTCAAGTGGGAGAGAGACGTCTCCTAAGACTGGCAGACAAGTGTCATGAGTCTAGGGTGAAGTTTTTATACTTAAAATACAAGCATGACATGATGCAGAATGTCTCCCTCGTTGAGAGGGAGTGTTTATGTTTGGACAACATCAGGAAGACATTCTCTTAGAATAATAATTAATAATATAATTATTGATTATTAAATATCATATATAATAAGTAAATGATAATGTAAATAGTTATTGATTATTCAATGGATGCATCCTTTAATGGATGGTCACCATATGTTCCCTATATATGGAACACTCATCATTGTAATAATATATCGATTATATATCATATGAAGAAAAACAACAATTGGCACTCTTTGTACCAATAATAGAGGGGAATATAATTCTAATTAGTTTGAAATCTATCTTATCCAACACAGAATCAAGCATCAAACCATTTTTCCCTACAATCCTCAGTAGAACCGTGTAGCAGAAAGAAAGAACATGGAATTCTTGAATATGGTATGTTCCATGCTATTTTTCAAGAAAGTGAAGGTGATGTTTGGGGTTGATGCAACTTTGTGTGTAGTGTATTTGAGAAACATAAGTCCATATTATTCTCTTAGGAATAAGACTCTTTATGAAATGTGGTATAGGCACATTCCTTTGGTGAGACATCTCAAGGTTTTTGGCTCCACCTATTATGTCTTAATTACTAAGGAGAAAAGAAAACAAATAGGTGAAATAATTTGAAAGTGCATCTTCTTGGGGTACTCAAATACCACCAAGGAATTTCATCTTTACGATGAGGTAAACAAAAAGTTCATCTTTCTAAAGATATGGTTTTTCTTGAATCCACTAAGAATGACAATGGTGTTGAATGGTAGCTCGATCATCTTGATTTATTTACCCATGTAAATACATATCATGAGTTTGATAATGATATTCCACATATTGAAGGGAGTATCCTTATCTTGGATCAATATCTGGAATATCGTTTTTAAAGTTCCCTCTCCCCCTCATGTAGAATATCCATCCACCTCATCGGAATAGGAGGTTCAATTGGATGATGTGATTGAGAGGATTGAGAGGTTGAATTTTGATGGGAATGTAGCACCATCGATGGAACAACTTGGACCATCGAAAAAATGTCCAAAGTGGCTCATAAATACACTTGAAATTGTTTTTCCTGATGAGGTTGGAACGACGAGAACTAGAATTTGAACAAGAAAAGACAATGGAGGTGATGTAGATGATTCAAATTTAGGTGATGTCCATGATATGGATGTTTCATATGATTGTGAGTTGGATTTATCTACTAAATTTGAACCAACTTACTTTGAATAAGCTACTTTTCATGATGAGTTGAAAGAAACTATTTAGAAGGAGTATGATGCTCTTATCAAGAATGTGACATGGAAGTTGGTGGATCCTCCATTTGGAGCCAAACCAATTGGTTGCAATGGGGTCTAAAGGAACAAGTACAAATCAGATGGCTCACTTGACAAGCATAAGGCAAGGATTTTGGAAAAAGGATATGCATAGAAAGAAGGAATAGACTATGAGGATACTTTTCCCCCACAACAAAATGGGATACCATTCATGCATTGTTTTCTTTGGAAGCACAAAATAGGTGGAAGGTTCATCACATGGACATGAAGACAACTTTCTTGAATGGGGATTTGAAAGAGAATGTCTACATGTGGCAATCAGAAGGATTTGTTGTAAAGGGTCAAGAACATAAGGTATTAAATCTCATAAAGTCTTTGTATGGCCTAAATAAATGTCCTCATGCATGGAATGAAAATCCAATTGAGAATTTTGAATATCAATTTCAAGAACTTTAATCTTGATTGTGCAACTTTGTTTGTCAATAAAGTTGGAAAAACTATTATATATCTTATGGTGTATGTAGATGGTCTTTTGATAATAGGGAACAATGAATCATATATTGAATGCATAAATAAAGAATTGAAGAAGGGTTTTTAAATGACATACATATGACATCTTCACTACTACTTGAATATTGAAGTAACTCATAATCCAAGGTATATATTCATTTCCCAAAATAAGTACATTGGAGAGTTGATGAATAAATTTGGCATGATTGATTGTAATTATCTCTCTATTCCAATGGAGCAAAATTTGAAGCTCACATCAAAATAAGGGAATGAATTTGAGGATGCAACTAAATATAGACAACTTGTGGGGAGTCTTATCTACCTTACCACTACTAGACCCAATATTTCATTTGCAGTTGGGATCATTTCTAGGTTCATGCAAAAACCTTGTGAAGGACATTGGTGTGCTGCAAAGAGATTTTTAAGGTACTTGAATGGAACTCAAATACTTTGGGCTCAAATACTCTAAGGTGTAGGACTTCAAACTAGTTGGATATACAGATTTAGACTTTGATGGGGCTAAGGATAATGGAGTGTCACTTCAGAATACCTAATGAATCTTAGATTCATATTTATATCTTGGAGATCATGAAAATAGTATATTCCAAAAGATTCCACTATAGAGGCAAAATATGTGGTTGTTGGAGAGGAAACAAACAAGATTGTTTGGCTCGAGAAGACACTAGAGGATGAAACCAATGAATACTACTCCACATTTGATTGGCACTTATGAAATAAAGTTATCCAGGAATATTATATTACATCATAGAATCAATCAAATCAACATGAAATAACATTTGTTTTGGCATCATGTAGAGGCCAAGACCATTCATTTGATACATTGTTCCACAAGTGAGAAAATTGCATACATCTTCACCAAAGCGCTTGGAAGAGAAAAGTTTGAAAAGTTCATAAAGATGCTTGGAATTACAAACACCCGTTCGGACTTAAGGGGGGGACTGTTAGATCCATAATCCTTGGGATTATGGTATATTGTAAATATTATTATTTATAATAATTGATAGTCATAGGAAAATATAAACAAACATCAGACCTGTGGAAAGATGAAACCAAAGGTCATCACTGAATGTATTTATATGTATCTCTCTTCAATAAAATTCAATTATACATGGATTTATTCAAGCATGGCATGTCATATGTGATATACAATTGATATTTATGAGAGATTACTTATACACTTATAAGGATCCATGTTCAACACAATTTTAGGTGGACTTGTCATTTGTTATAACCCTATGATTTATAGGATCAACTAGTGACTGAAATGTTATCTCTTTAGTGTTTTTGCTTGTCAAATGATTTTTCATTCTACAAATAATTTGAGAAAAGAAAGAAAAAAGAAAAAGAAAAGAAAAGAAAAGAAAGAAAAAGAGGGCATAAAAGAAAAATCAATAGAGCCCCATGCAATAACAGTGACTTGGTCCATACATTTCAAGCATGGCCAAGTTCTTTTAAATTGATGTTGATAGGAATAGTGAATAAGCTTGGCTAAAGTGTTTAATCTTAGCCAAGTGATCTAGGTTAGTTAGTGAATAAATTTGGCCAGACTGCCTAATCTTGTTCAAATAGCCCCAGGATAGAGTAAATTCTTAGTCCAACAGTTTAATCTGGGCTAATTGTCACAGGAAATTAGGTTAGAACATAGGGTAGTTTGATTTATTTCAATAAAACCATCTCGACGATCAATGTTGGACCATGTCTTGGATGCTTAAAAAGTTGGTTGTCTAACCCCTTGGTGATATAAACATGTGAAAGCTTGGGAAAAACCCACAATATGCAATTATCCTAAGTTTCTCTGGGCGCATATGCTTTCGCGCTCGCATTTATGCACTGCTCATGTATCAACGACTCAGATGATCGTGCCCAGATCTATGGTGGACAAGTCTTTCCAGACCCCCTTGACCATTCTGCCTTTAACGGTGGGGGGGGGGGGTCCGAAATCAGAGATAATGTATGAACGCATCTGGATGGCCCAAGTTTCGGTGCCCATATCTACGGTCTATATTGGATTCCGGACCCCCCCATCCATTCTTCCTTTAATGGAGAGGGGGGGGGGTCTGAAATGTGTGTTAAAGATCACACACATATCTGCGGTCGAAAGGAAAGTGCACAGATAAATGGCTCAAGGCATTTTTTTGACCCCCCCGACTGATCTATCTTTAACGGTGGGGAGGGGGGTCCAGAATGGAATTGTACTCTGGCGGGCCCCTTATCTATGTGTGGCATGAATCTATTGGTCCCGAATCCCACCACCTATTACTGTCTGACATACCTCATCACCTCATGACGTCATTATCCACCTTTTCCATAAGAGTCACATCTCGTAACTCCGTCAGTCCTTCCCCCTCGTTCACCTGTGGCAAGTCCTTTCACCATGGTCTTTTCCCCCCAATCAATAACCACCACCTCACTCATATGTATGCCTCAGTCACTGTCACCTTCCATCTCACGTTCCAAATGAACCATTGGCCATTTATTACTGGCTAACTTATCCGTTAACCAACTGACCCGTCTCCCGCATCCAACGGATACCCGTTTACTCAAAGCTACCCTCACCCTTCATTCCTTCACCATTTACCCACTCATCGCACCAGAGAATTTACCCCGTTTTACTCTCTGTTACAGTCAGTCGCCCACATCTACAGTCATCCCCGCTAACTTTTGTTTTATTTTGCAGGTATTGTTACAGTAATGGCACCAAAGTCAAAACGAACAGAAGGTGAGGATAACCCATTTCTCCCGCTTCCTGTCGACATCGACGAGATTCCTCTGGCCGACAAAGACTACTTAATCACAGACACAAAATGTGATTTTGACTTCGCAGACCTATAGTCATGGCTTAAAGAAGTCTTCCTGGACCAGAGTGATGAAGTTGGACTCTAGGAGTCCAACCTACCCTTGTATCTCTTACCCCAGATTCACCACTTCCTAGAATTCTCCCTCAAGTGCCAAGCCCACTATATTCCCGAGCAAAGAGCCATCGTGTCCTTGTCCAGGGAAATTATTTTCCTCATCATGCCAGAAACCATTGACCAAATGATGCAAATATCCTGAGCCGACTCCACCTCACCTTTTAACCTCAAAATCATCACATAGCTATACCAGAAGCTGACGTTTCCTCAAAGAGCTTAGGTTTTTGAGATTTTTCTTCCATAATCCACTCAGGTCCCCACTACAAACCCCCCTTATCCTTCCTCCATGTTCTCAATAAAAGGAAACCAGGTCATCACGTCACTATGCGCCTTGCTTGGTTATTTTTCAAATCAATGGGTAGATGAACCCATTTTGGGATTTCTGTCTATTTTCTCCATTGATGAGAAACCCACTACATAGTTCAACTTCAGCACGTTCCTGGTGGAAAACATTCATGAGAAATTCATAAATTTCTCCACAAAAGGAATGTTCTGGTATTCTTCAATACTGGCATACCTGTTCATTTTCTTCCAAGCAGACAAATTTTCTTTTTCTATGCAGAAGATGGACGAAGATGGTAGACCCCAGGCAGTAACAGCATGGACTTCTCTTCTCATACATAACTCCACGAAATTCAATTTCAAGCAGTTCATCGATCAATTCTACCACCCAGTGGTGAGTATGCTCAGCGGCAGACCTGAACCCAGAATTAATGATGAAGTTCAGAGATTCCTACATCTCTCGGACCATACAAAGACTGGTGATTGGTGCTTGTACCAAAATCAAACTGAGATCAGAGTGTATGGGTGCGAGTTGGCCCCATATAAACTACCCAAGTACTTACCTATCAGAATGTTTTCCCTAGAATACATAAGGCGGATGATAAACTTAGACGATATACATTTTGTATCTTTGAAGAAGAAGCAACAACTCAGGATCAAAGGGCAGATTGGGTCTTTCATCTGCAATAGATGAGGCATCGGGGAGGAAGCAGATAGACTGTTAAAGGAAATGAAATTCTTTGTCAGTTTCACATGGCACTATGATCCGTGCGGGATAATTTCCGAGATGAGGATAAAAAATAAGAATATCTTGTATGTTCACATATCTAGGCCCGAGGTAGAAATTTTTTCCAACCAGACAGAATGGGAGCCAAATACTTTGGCTGAGACAGAACAACATGACCTCTCTGTCACTGTATCACAGATGACCACACCACAGGCTCCAAAGGAGAAAAGGCCTAGGCAGGATCTATCACCTCCTGTCACTAAAGTATCATCTGAAGAATTTTGACTACATACCAAGAGGCCAAAAGCCATTCTGGATCCTGACCCGGCTGGAGAAAAGGAAATTCCATCCACTACAATGACGGAGGTTGATCGATCGCTCCTCAGTACAAGAAACAAGTAGATCATAACCTCAGTATTACCAAAGAAGCCTACAGATACTCCACCAAACAACCATCCAGGCAGGACAGGACCGAAGCTGAGTATCTTCGAGAAATACGATTTGATCAAGAAAAGGAATCAGACTCTAACCAGTAGCACATACGCCCAGTTTTGGAAGTAGACGTTGAATACAAAACACATGATGTTATCGTCATTCGACATGGAGAAGGGCAGAATGCACATGGAATTTATCCAAGCACAGGTGCCAGACCCAAAGGTAATCACCGATTACAAAAGGGAAACTTTTGAATTCCAGACTAAGGACGTGCATCCAGCTGATCAAATGGATCTGCACAGGTAAACTGGAGAAATGGTTTTCTCCACGTTGGCACATGCTTCCACCACTACCTCCAGGTTACAAGTGTCTCTGAACAACGTCCAGACGCAGTTGAAGTTGGAGAAAATATCATCCTTTGCCAAGGATAACATGATTAAGATGTTGGAGGAGTTCGTCCTCAAGATCGGGTATGATCCATCGAATGTGAAATCATTCGAGGAGATGATCAAGAAGAAAAATTCCGACATAACATATTTGAGGAAACAATTGAAGCTTCCACCAACAGTAGACTCGTAGGCAAAATAAATAGTGGAGATTGAAGGAGAAAAAGATGAGATGCTTAAATTGATCATGGAGTAGAATGCACAATTGAAGGAAATGGAAGCTGAAATGGAGAAGCTAGTGAAAGAGAAAGAACAGTCAAAACCCATGGAAGTCATTCCATTGAGTGCAGTTCCACTCTCAGGAGTGAGCACAACGTCACTAGCAGAAGTTCCATCAACAAACCCACTGACGTCTCTGGAAAAGACGGTTGAATTGGCTAAATCTATGGAAGAGATGAATCTACAGGAGACAGAGATCAGCATGCTCAAAAACGAGATTGAGAACCTTCAGGAACTCAAATATTCTTACCAAACCAGCTACTCCAAGGAAAAACAAGTGTCAGACCAACTCAAACAAGAGTTACAATAGCTTCGGAAGCAAACAGTGGCAGGAAAAACACTGCCCGAAGTCAAAGAAAGTGTCTGGACAGAAATCACCAAGTCTATGAATGAGATATGGCCAATGATATAGATTATGTTTGAGAAAAATGAATTGGTACAGAGAAGTAAACAAGCCATCGAGAATATTAGATCAGAACTGGGAGAGATTCCCACAGAGGCTAATGAAATCATCAAATTCCTAAATTCTAAAACCAGAGAGGAGCTGGAAGAGCTGAGAATTGAGGATAGAATGGAGACCATCCTTGAGGTCAAGAGAGTCTTGACCAAGAGAGGACTGATGCTACAACTGGAAGAAAAGGTTCAGACTATGAACCTAGGAGTACAAAGGTTTTTCATCAAGATCAAGGCTCTACAGAAGAAAGGTCTTCTTGGTTTGAAGGTGATAAATAACAAATTGATGACGCTCCCCGATTACAAAAAGAGACTACCCGATGTGGCTAAGGACAGTTAAAAATTTTCAGGAATTCAAGGAAATATCACTGGCAAGGCATTCCTAGATGCACTACAGTTGGACATCAGCATACAGCATGAGATCCGATACATCTTCATCATCAAGCCTACTTTTTCCAAGTACACAGAGATGGATGAAGTCTACCGAAGGTTACTCAAAGTCATCATTCCCAGTCATCTTCGATGGGAAGAGATTTTCAACCTAATTGAGTAGTCGATGAGATGTCCTAGCCCATTCAGCTATCCAGTCAGACGAGGTCGTGCAGAGGCCTCACCAATGGTTCACCCAGAAAACAACATGAAGTTTTGACACATCATCATACAATTTCCTAGATTTTTGTAATTTGCTAAGTTAGTTAAGCTAAAAATAGTTTTACCACGTCCTGATCTTTAATGACAAGATCATTTGTAATTTTGGGTTATAAATACTTCACTTTTTGAAGTATTGAGGGTTGATCTTTACGCCCTAAGAGCTACCAGACTATAATATTTTTCAAGAGATCTTCCATTAATACAAAGAGGCATCTTCACAGAATTCTTGCGTGTACTCATTCGTGATGTTTTCCTTTCTAAGTTAAATGTTATTCTCGCTTAGTTATCATATTGTTTTCTAAATCTAATCTTTGAAAGTAACGAACATTGCAGGATTTATCTTTGTATACCCTGTTTCTGACTTTAAAAGATTTTAGTGTTTCATCTTCTGATTTTACGATAAATAAATTCTTAACTACTTCTTTGTTGTAATTGACATTCTTGCCTTTTCTGTTGTTCCTCATTTATGCTGCTAAAAGAATCCAGCGATTACATTATCTCACCCTATGAAAAGTTTCTTTGTTTTCTAGTTTAGATTTTATTTCATGATACAGACCCCATAGCCCAATGGATGTGTAAATCTCTCTCAGCCAACCCAACAAAAACTACAACAAAAAAAACCAACATACTTTATTTACCTAGCCTAATATTTTAAATTTGAAACATATCTAAATCATACAGAGAGATCCCTCTCTGAAGTTGGTAGGGCTAGATCCCAACTTCGAAGTGGTTGGATAAAGTTACCTCCCGTAGATTTCTTCTTTTCTGAAAACCTCTAGGAAATTTACAGAGCGTTAACATAGTGGTGACCATACTGGGGAACAAAATGAACAAATTTTAACCTCACGATTTCTTTCCCTGGAAGAAAAGTTTGCTTCTAAAATATTGTCAATCTGAGAAAGAAGTAATGTTTAGAGGTTGTTAAAAACTTGCATATATTATTTTCGGATTCGTAAAACTAAAAAGTATATATATAAAAATCAAAAAGAAATCTGGCTCCCAAAAGAGCTTATACTTGATCTCACCCAGACCCAGAACCTGCAATAACAACTGATAATCCAAAACAATTACTTAGGAAAAAGACCATTGCAGAAGGTTCAGTAAGTCATAATCCCCTTCATAAGTCCCCTTCCCTTCCAGAAGAGCTTGTTTCCCTTCAGGAACTTGACTTTGACATCCTTTTCGAACAAAGCTTGTTCAGAACGAAATCTGATAGCTTTGTGGCCAAAACTGTCCTAGACCCAATCGTCTTGCAACCTCGGACCCCTGAAGTTCTATTTCCCACTGCTAAACCTCAAACCACTCACTCTGTGCCAACTAGCCCCTCCTCATTCTCATCTTCTGTCACCACCCCACCTATCATCCAGGTTGTCATCCCTCCTCCTCTGCCTATCATGGCAACCAAATATGCTCCCTTGGTATTGGCCACACCTCTTCATGCTATTCCCAAATATTATCAAACGAGACTTCCACGGTTCGATAGAATAGGACCCTTGAGCACACAACAACATGTTGATAAAACGAATGATTATTTTGATCTGCAGGAAGTAGATGAGGCTGACGTTCAAATGAGATTGTTTGTGCAAAGTTTGACGGGTGATGTTAAGAAATGGTATAAAGGTTTACATGTTGCCTCAGTGCCCAACCTTGTCGCATTCCAAATGATTTTTCTAGACAGATGGGAGGTAAAGAAAAACCCTCTCCAGATCTTGTCAGAATACAAAAACATCAGAAGAAATCAAGGTGAGACAGTACAAGATTACTGCACCCATTTCAATAACATGTACAATGCAATTCCATCCGATATTAAACCTCCACAAGGTTTGGCATTGATAAAATTCCCCGATGGTTTTGACGTCGATATGTCGTATCAATTAAGGGAAAGAAACTCCACCACCCTGGAGGACATGCAGAAAAGTGCAATAAGTGTGGAGGTCAACCTCTTGGAAAAAAGGGCATGACAGAGGACAGAGAGGAGAGTCATAATTAAAGAGGAACCTTCCACATCAACTTCTGATTCCAAATTGGATTCCTTGGCCAGAGCAATGGAAATAATGATGGAGAGTCTTACTACATCCGAAATAAATCCTCCTAGAGAAAACCCACCAGCTCCTCAAATTCGGAATCCTAACTTCAGAAGAAACCCTCTTCAAATCAGGCAGAGAGATCCTAGGGATCAAAGAGATCAGAGAGGCCCCGATCAATAGATCAGACCACCCCTACAAGAAAACTATGCCGATGAAGGAGATGAGGTAATTGAAGAATCGACTGATACACACATAAACCTCATGGGAATTCACGATAACGAAGTAATCTTCCTCACCCAGGAGGAACAAGAATTTGTTCTTCTTTCTCAGACCAAGGTGAGTGAAGAAGCTGAAGATACCGAACATCAGGCATTTGAAAATGCCATTATGGAGGTGCACTGACAGTACAATCTGTGAAGTAAAAATACAGACGGAAGTTCCCCAAAAAAGGTAACTGAAACAAGGAAGACCGTCGAAACCAAGAAATCCCCCGAGCCTTCTATCGAGAAGATCCTTGAAAAAGGTAATGCTGAAGTTCCAGCAAAAAGAAACCTTACTATTCTGAAAAGATCATCGCAGACTGAGGTTTCATCAACTAGCCCACCAAATACTTCTGGCCAAAAGAGTGTGGTGGACAAATCGGAATTATTGAGCCAAAGCAGAGCACCTACACCTTTCAACCTCAAAGGGGAATTAGCCAAATTAAAAATTCCCATTCCCCTTTCCGAGTTGATGAGCAAAGATGCTTACCGGTCGTAGGTGATCAAAGCACTGAGAATTGAACCTAATATAGGAATGAAGGCCTTAACCGTTGGATCAACGAATCATTCAGATACTGTAAACCTTACAGATGACCAACCTGAACTCCTGTTCGGACCTGAAGTGGATGGTCATACTGATAATGGTGTTGTCGCTCCTTTTTACATCAACCTTAATATACACGACCTGATTCTACATAATGTTATGTTAGATTCGGGTGCTTCCCATAATCTGATGCCTAAAGCAGTGATGGAAAAACTGGGACTTGAGGTTACCAGACCTTACAAGGACTTACACTCTTTTGACTCCAGTAAAGTTAGATGTATTGGTTTGATCAAGGATCTGTGTATCACCCTGGTTCAGATTCCTGCAAAAAGCATGGTCATGGACATTGTGGTTGCGAACATTCCCCAGAAATATGGCATGTTGTTGTCCCGTTCTTGGGGGGCCAAGTTGAAAGGTACTTTGCAGTTGGATATGTCGTATGCCACTGTCCTAGTTTTTGGGCAACAAAGAAGACTATACAGAGAAACACTGATGAAATACATGGTTAGCAGCCAAGAAAAACCACATAACTATCCTCTATACTTTGCACATTCTGACCTGGATTCCTTTATCCTATATAATGATGGTGATACAGGAGAACAAATCACTCAGCTGGAAGAAAATACATCTGGTTCGGACGAAGGCCAAGAAATCACTGAGGTAGAAAGAAAGAAACATGTGATAACTGAAGAATTGCCAGCGGATTTCTGGAGCATGGATTTTGATGGGGCCGTAAAAAAAGAAGGGGTTGGAGCAGGATTTTGGTTGCACACAGATCCAGGTATTCGGAAAATCATTCTTACAAACTAAATTTTCAATTCACTAACAATATTGCCGAGTATGAAGCCTTGATGCTCGGTCTGAAACTTTTAATGAAAGTTGGTGCCAAACAAATTATGGTAAGAGGTGATTCTGAGTTAATAATCAAGTAAATTAAAGGTGATTATGCGGAAAAACACCCCCGTCTTAGAGCTTATAGGAATGTTGTTCTGGATGCCCTTAAATGTTTCACTGAAGTTGATTTACAGGTGATGCCTAGGGGATAGAATATTTTGGCAGACGGGTTAGCTACGTCAGCAGCCACATGAAAGATACCTTTTTGTTCCACTCTCCCATACACGGTGGAGGTGAAGTGTAGACCAATTGTTCCAGACAACATCAGATATTGGCAGGTATTTGGTAATGATGATCAAATTGAAGATTTTTTGCAATGTAAAAATGATTTCGAGTGTACAAACATAGACTTAGAAAATGAAGATGAAAATGTAAAAAGACCTAATTTTGGAAATGATAGTGTAAATAAGATAGATTCAGTTGAATTAGGTGAGGATGAGATAGAAGCTGATGTTTTTCATTTGAAAAGTAATGTTTTACCTAGGGGTTTAGTTCATTTAGAAGACTTATTTGATTTTAATGATGTAGCTAAAAAACCGAAAATTGAAGCCAGTGGTCAAGAAGTAGAAGATTGTAATATAGGTACAGAAGAGAAACCCAAGATGGTGAAACTTTCCAAATCATTACCCCCTGAGAAGAAACTCAAATACATTAATCTTTTCAAGGAATATTCAGATGTATTTTCCTAGGGTTATGAAGACTTGAAAGCTTATGACACCAGCATCATACAACATAGGATTCCAATAAA
Source organism: Picea engelmannii (assembly GCA_009831015.1). NCBI lineage: Eukaryota > Viridiplantae > Streptophyta > Pinopsida > Pinales > Pinaceae > Picea > Picea engelmannii. The sequence goes on from ML794697.1 coordinate 405,611, forward strand.
AGAAGATCAGAAACCTTTCAGACAAAAACTTAGGAGAATCAATCCCAAGCTACTTCCCTTGATAGAAAAATAAATCAAAAAAATGTACGATGCTAAAATCATAGTCCCATTACGATTTTCCAAATGGGTTTCAAATTTGGTCCCAACACGAAAGAAATCCGGAGAAATCAAGCTTTGCATCAATTTTTGAAATCTGAATAAGGTCTCTCTGAAGGACAATTACCCATTGTAAAAAATGGACCACATATTACAAAGGGTAGTTAGATCCAGGTGAATCTCTTTACTGGATGGGTTCTCGGGTTATAATCAGGTCCTCGTTCACCCAGATGACCAAGAGAAAACCTCTTTCACAACACCATGGGGTACTTTCATGTATGTGAAAATGCCTTTTGGGTTGATGAACACTGGGGCCACTTTCCAGAGAGCGATGGACATCACTTTTGTGGAAGAACTCAGAAAATTTATTGTCATCTATCTGGACGACGTAACTGTGTTTTCCCAATCTGATGACGAGCACTTACGATATCTCAGACGAGTTTTTGAGAAATGCAGGAAATTTGGGATTTCTTTGAATCCTAAGAAGAGCCTTTTCGGATTAGAGGAAGGTAAACTGCTAGGGAACATAATCTCTAAGGACGGAATTAAAATAGACCCCAGCAGAATCGAGGCCATTCAGAGATTAGAACACCCAAGAAATATCAAAGAGTTACAGTCTTTTATCGGAAAAATAAACTTTTTGCGAAGATTCATACCCAACCTGGTTGAGCTTCTCAGGAATATCACAAACATGTTAAAAAAAGACACAAAAATAAAATGGGACACCGAGTCCAGGTAGTCTTTTGAACAAGTCAAATGCGCACTCACACAGGCTCCAGTCCTGACTTCACCAAATATTTTTATCTTTTTTCTTTCACCTCTGAACATACCATTGCAGCAGTATTACTACAGAAAAATAGAGAAGGGTATCAACAACCCATAGCCTTTTTCAGTAAATCTTTAAGAGATGTTGCTTTGAATTATAAAATAATGGATAAACAAGCTTTTGCCTTGGTGAAAGCCATAAAAGATTTTAGAGTATACATTCTCCATTCCCACACCATTGCATATGTTCCGAATGTGGTAGTAAAAGGCATTTTAACCCAGGAAAATCCGGACGACCGAAGAGGAAAATGGATTGCTATCATTCTAGAGTATGACATAGAGATTAAGCCTACTAAACTGATTAAAGGTCAAGGTCTAGCAAAGTTAATGGTTGAATCAAATTTCCATGCTCTTGACATTAATTTCTTAGCTGCAGTAGATGAACAGGGTGAGTAGGTGACTCCAAGCATGAGAGAGGTATTTCTCAACTCTCCATGGTACGCAAACCTGATATTTGTTTTGCATAATTTACAAGCTCCCCCTGGTCTGACCAAAACTAAAGCTAGGTTTTTGAAATTGAAAGCATTAAAATTTTGCATTCTAGAAGGCAATCTGTATTGGAAAGATCCTGGAGGTATTTTGTTAAATTGTCTATTGAAGGATGAAGTTGACAAAGTACTCCTTGATTTTCATGTAGGAGACTGTGGTGGCCATTTGAGTTGGAAGACCACAACCAACAAAATCCTCAGAGCTAGATTCTATTGGCCAACTCTATTCGCTGATGTGCATCATAAAGTGACTTTGTGTCATCAATGTCAGTTGTTCGAAGGCAAAAGGAAACTTCTTCCTCTACCCCTGAAACCAATCTCCGTTGAGGCCCCTTTCCAGCAATGGGGATTAGACTTCATCAGGGAAATACATCCTCCTTATTCGGGCCAACACAGGTGGATTCTTACTGCCACGGATTATTTTACAAAATGGATCGAAGCAATACCAAGCAGGCAAGCTACTGATTCTGTCATTATTAAATTTCTTGAAAATAATATCTTGTCCCGTTTTGGATGTCCTAGAAAGATTATAACTGACAATGCAGTTTCTTTTCGATCTAAGAAACTCATAGATTTCTGCAACTAGTATCATATTGGTTTGGGTCATTCCACAACTTACTACCCTCAGGGAAATGGGCTGGCAGAATCATCAAATAAAACCCTGGTAAACATTATCAAGAAAACTTTGCAAGAAAACAAAAAGTCGTGGCATAACAAGTTGGTTTTCGCGCTATGGGCCGACAGACTAACCACCAAAAGGTCAATCGGTATGTCACCATATCAGTTGGTCTATGGCACAGAAGTAGTTTTTCCGACTTCCTTAGGAGTTCCTGTCATGAAATTGCTGCAAGACATACAAGCCGAGCCGAATGACTCCCAAAGAAGGATCAACCAGATGATCCATTTGCAGCAGTCCAGGGAAGAAGTATACAACAACACTCAGGTAGTCCAAGAAAGAATTAAGAAGATTTTTGACAAAAGAACCAAGGAGGATGATTTCAAACTAGGAGATTTGGTGCTTAGATGGGATTCCCGAAATGAAGACAAGGGAAAGCATGGCAAGTTCGTTAGTGTGTGGAAGGGACCAGACATGATTCAAGCATTCAGAGGGAATAATGCCTTCTTTCTCAACAATGGTGATGGGACAGATCTACTAGGAGGACCTGTAAATGGCAGAATTCTGAAGCATTATTCATCGCCTCAGTAGGGACCTGAAGTCACACTTTCCATTGTACAAACCATTTTCATTTTTTCTTGCGAATTTCTGAGTGAATAACTTTGGTCAGGTGGTTCAAGCCCGGAGAGAAGGCCCTAAGCCACCGACCATTGTCTCCCAATTTTTTGAAATAAAACCAATCAAGCAACAAAGGCGACTATGGAGGAAGTTTCAGAACATCAGGAATCAGGATTCTTGGCACTTCACAAGGAGAGTACCATCCCCAGGTGGAGCCATTGTTATAACCCTATGATTTATAGGATCAACTAGTGACTAAAATGTTATCTCTTTAGTGTTTTTGCTTGTCAAATCATTTTTTATTCTGCAAATAATTTGAGAAAAGAAAGAAAAAATAAAAAGAAAAGAAAAGAAAAGAAAGAAAAAGAGGGCATAAAAGAAAATTCAATAGAGCCCCATGCAATAACAGTGACTTGGTCCATACCTTTCAAGCATGGCCAAGTTCTTTTAAAATGATGTTGATAGGAATAGTGAATAAGCTTGGCTAAACTATTTAATCTTAGCCAAGTGATCTAGGTTAGTTAGTGAATAAATCTGGCCAGACTGCCTAATCTTGGTCAGATAGCCCCAGGATAGAGTAAGTTCTTAGTCCAACAGTTTAATTTGGGCTAATTGTCATAGGAAATTAGGTTAGAACATAGGGTAGTTTGCTTTATTTCAATAAAACCAGATCGATGATCAATGTTGGACCATGTCTTGGATGCTTAAAACGTTGGTTGTCTAACCCCTAAGTGATATAAACATGTGAAAGCTTGGGAAAATCCCACGATATGCACTTATCCTAAGTTTCTCTGGGCACATATGCTTTCACGCTCGCATTTATGCACCGCTCATGTATCAACGGCTCAGATGATCATGCCCAGATGATCGCGCCCAGATCTACGGTGGACAAGTCTTTCCGGAACCCCCCGACCATTCTGCCTTTAATGGTGGGTGGGGGGGGGTCCAGAATCGGAGATAATGTATGCGCATATCTGGACTGCCCAAGTTTGGATGCCCATATCTACGGTCTGTATTGGATTCCGGACCCCCTCGTCCATTCTGCCTTTAATGGAGGGGGGGGGGTCTGGAATGTGTGTTAAATATCATGCAAATATATGTGGTCGAAAGGAAAGCACGTAGATCAACGGCTCAAGGCATTTTTCAGACCCCCCTGATTGATCTATCTTTAACGGTGGGGGGGAGGGGTTTCGGAATGGAATTGTACTCTGGCAGGCCCCTTATCTATGCGTGGCATGAATCTATTGGTCTCGAATCCCACTGCCTATTACTGTCTGACATACCTTGTCACCTCGTGATGTCATTATCCACCTTTTCCTTAAGAGTCACATTCCGTAACTCCGTCAGTCCTTCCCCCTCATTCACCCGTGGCAAGACCTTTCACCATGGGTTTTTTCCCCCAATCGATAACCGCCACCTCACTCATCTGTATACCTTAGTCACTGTCACCTACCATCTCACATTCCAAATGACCCGTTGGCCATTTATCCATGGCTAACTTATCCGTTAACTAGCTGACCTGTCTCCCGCATCCAACGGATACCTGTTTACTCAAAACTACCCTCACCCTTCATTCCTTCACCATTTACCCACTCATCGCACCAGAGAATTTACCCTGTTTTCCTCTCTGTTACAGTCAGTCACCCACATCTACAGTCATTCCCACTAACTTTTGTTTTATTTTGCAGGTATTGTTACAGTAATGGCGCCAAAGTCAAAACGAATAGAAGGTGAGGATAACCCGTTTCTCCCGCCTCCTATCGACCTCGACAGGATTCCTCTAGCCGACAAAGACTACTTAATCGCAGACACAAAATGTGATTTCAACTTCGCATACCTACAGTCATGGCTTAAAGAAGTCTTCCTGGACCAGAGTGACGAAATTGGACTCTGGGAGTCCAACCTACCCTTGTATCTCTTCCCCTAGATTCACCACTTCCCAGAATTCTCCCTCAAGTGCCAAGCCCACTATATTCCCAAGCAAAGAGCCATCGTGTCCTCATCCGGGGAAATTCTTTTCCTCATCACGCCAAAAACCATCGACCAAATGATGCAAATATCCTGAGCCGACTCCGCCTCACCTTTTAACCTCGAAATCATCACAGAGCTATACCAGAAGCTGACGTTTCCTCAAAGAGCTCAGATTTTTTATCTTTTTCTTCCACAATCCACTCAGCTCCCCACTACAAACCTCCCTTATCCTTCCTCCATGTTCTCAATAAAAGGAAACCAGGTCATCACGTCACTATGCACCTCGCATGGTTATTTTTTAGATCAATGGGTAGATGAACCCATTTTGGGATTTCTATCTATTTTCTCCACTGATGAGAAAACCACTACATAGTTCAACTTCAGCATGTTCCTGGTGGACAAAATTCACAAGCAATTCATAAATTTGGCCACAGAAAGCATGTTCCGGTATTCTTCAATACTAGCATACCTGTTCGTTTTCTTCCAAGCGGACAAATTTGTTTTTTCTATGCAGAAGATGGACAAAGATGGTAGACCCCAGGCAGTAACATCATGGACTTCTCTGCTCAGACATAACTCCACAGAATTCAGTTTCAAGCAGTTCATCGATCAGTTCTACCACCCAGTGGTGAGTATGCTCAGCGGCAGACCTGAACCCAGAATTAATGATGAAGTTCAGAGGATCCCACATCTCTCGGACCATACAAAGACTAGTGATTGGTACCTGTACCAGAATCACAATGAGATCAGAGTCTATGGGTGCGAGTTGGCCCCATATAAACTACCCAAGTACTTACCTATCATAATTTTTTCCCTGGAATACATAAGGCAGATGATAAACTCGGATGATATACATTTTGTATCTTTGAAGAAGAAGCAACAACTCAGGATCAAAGGGCAGATTGGGTCTTTCATTTGCAACAGTTGAGGTGTTGGGGAGGAAGCAAACAGACTGCTAAAGGAAATGAAATTCTTTGTTAGTTTCACATGGCACTATGATCCGTGCGGGATAATTTCTGAGATGAGGATAAAAAATAAGAATATCTCGTATGTTCACATATCTAGGCTCGAGGTAGAAAATTTTTCCAACCAGACAGAATGGGAGCCAAATAATTTGGTTGAGACAGAACAACAGGACCTCCCGGTCACTGTATCATAGACGACCACACCACAGGATCCAAATGAGAAAAGGCCTAGGCAGGATCTGTCACCTCCTGTCACTGAAGTATCATCTGAAGAATTTCGACTACATACCAAGAGGCCAAAAGCCAGTCCGACTCCTGACCCTGCTGGAGAAAAGGAAATTCCATTCACTACAATGACAGAGGTTGATTGGTCGCTCCTCAGTACAAGAAACAAGCATATCATAACCTCAATATTACCAAAGAAGCCTACAAATACTCCACCAATCAACCATCCAGGCAGGACAGGACCGAAGTTGAGTATCTTCGAGAAATACGATTTGATCAAAAAAAGGAATTAGACTCTAACCAACAGCACATACGCCCAGTTCTGGAAGCAAACATTGACTGCACAACACAAGCTGTTATCGCCATTCGACACGGAGAAGGGAAGAATGCACATGGCATTTATCCAAGCACAGGTGCCAGACCCAAAGGTAATAACCGATTACAAAAGGGAAACTTTTGAATTCCAGACTAAGGACGTGCATCTAACTGATCAAATGGATCTGCATAGGCAAACTGAAGAAATGGTTTTCTCCACGTTGGCACATGCTTCCACTACTACCTCTAGGTTACAAGTGTCTCTGAACAACGTCCAGACGTAGTTGAAGTTGGAGAAAATATCATCCTTTGCCAAGGATAACAGGATTAAGACGTTGGAGAAGCTGGTCCTCAAGATCGGGTATGATCCCTCGAATGTGAAAGCAGTCGAGGAGATGATCAAGAAGAAAAATTCCGACATAACGTATTTGAGGAAACAATTGAAGCTCCCACCAATAGTAGACTCACAGGCAAAAGAAATAGCGGATACAGAAGGAGAAAAATATGAGATGCTTAAATTGATCATGGAGCAGAATGCACAATTGAAGGAAATGGAAGCTGAAATGGAGAAGCTAGTGAAAGAGAAAGAACAGTCAAAACCCATGGAAGTCATTCCATTGAGTGCATTTCCACTCTCAGGAGTGATCACAACATCACTAGCAGAAGTTCCATCGACAAACCCACTGACGTCTCTGGAAAAGACGGTTGAATTGGCTAAATCTATGGAAGAGATGAATCTACAGGAGACAGAGATCAGCAGGCTCAAAAAGGAGATTGAGAACCTTTAGTAACTCAAATATTCTTACCAAACCAGCTACTCCAAGGAAAAACAAGTGTCAGACCAGCTCAAACAAGAGTTACAACAGCTTCAGAAGCAAACCATGGCAGGAAAAACACTGGTCGAAGTCAAAGAAAGTGTCTGGACAGACATCACCAAGTCTATGAATGAGATATGGCCAATGATATATATTATGTTTGAGAAAAATGAATTGGTACAGAGAAGTAAACAAGCCATTGAGAATATTAGATCAGAACTGGGAGAGATTCCCACAGAGGCTAATGAAATCATCAAATTCCTGAATTCTAAAACCAGAGAGGAGCTGGAAGAGATGAGAATTGAGGATAGAATGGAGACCATCCTTGAGGTCAAGAGAGTCTTGACCAAGAGAGGACTCATGCTACAGATGGAAGAAAAGGTTCGGGCTATGTACCTAGGAGTACAAAGGTTTTTCAACAAGATCGAGGCTCTACAGAAGAAAGGTCTTCCTGGTTTGAAGGTGATAAATAACAAATTGATGACGCTCCCCGATTACAAAAAGAGACTAGCCGATGTGGCTAAGGACAATTCAAAATTTTCAGGAATTCAAGGAAGTATCACTGGAAAGGCATTCCTAGATGCACTACAATTGGACATCAACATATAGCATGAGATTCGGTAGATCTTCATAATCAAGCCTACTTTTTCCAAGTACACAGAGATGGATGAAGTCTACCGAAGGTTACTCAAAGTCGGCGTTCCCAGTCATCTTCGATGGGAAGAGATTTGCAACCTGATCGAGTAGTCGATGAGTTGTCCTAGCCCAGTCAGCTATCCAGTCAGACGAGGTCATGCAAAGGCCTCACCAACGGTTCACCCAGAAAACATCATGAAGTTTCGACGCATCATCAAACAGTTTCCTAGATTTTTTTAATTTGCTAAGTTAGTTAAGCTAAAAATAGATTTACCACATCCTGATCTTTAATGACAGGATCGCTTGTAATTTTGGGTTATAAATACTTCACTTTTCGAAGTATTGAGGGTTGATCTTTACGCCCTGAGAGCTACCAGACTGTAATATTTTTCAAGAGATCTTCCATTAATACAAAGAGGCATCTGCACAGGATTCTTGCATGTACTCATTGATGATGTTTTCCTTTCTAAGTTAAATGTTATTCTCGCTTAGTTATCATACTATTTTCTAAATCTAATCTTTGAAAGTAACGAACGTTGCAGGATTTATCTTTGTATACCCTGTTTCTGACTTTAAAATATTTTAGTGTTTCATCTTTTGATTTTACGATAAAGAAATTCTTAACTGCTTCTTTGTTGCAATTGACATTCTCACCTTTTCTGCCATTCCTCATTTATGCTGCTAAAAGAATCCAGCGATTACATTATCTCGCCCTGTGAAAAGTTTCTTTGTTTTTTGGTTTAGATTTTATTTCATGATACAGACCCCATAGCCCAATGGATGTGTAAATATCTCTTAGCCAACCCAACAAAAAATACAACAAACAAAACCAACATACCTTATTTACCTAGCCTAATATTTTAAATTTGAAACATATCTAAATCATACAGAGAGATCCCTCTCTAAAGTTGGTAGGGCTAGATCCCAGCTTCGAAGCGGTTGGATAAAGTTACCTCCCATAGATTTCTTCTTTTCTGACAACCTCAAGGAAATTTACAAAGTGTTAACATCATCCACAACTCCATAGTCCCAGTTGTTAGTCCATCCAAAGTCAAATCTTGCTTGCACAATATTTTGTGTTCATTGGAAAATCAATGTGAGACCATGTCGATGTGAGCTTGAATGGGCACATTACACTTCTTTTTAGTTTGTTGGGACTAAATAAATATCATTGAGTGGTTCACAATTTCCTTCCCGATTTCTTATTGTTTGATGAAGTGGCCCTTGATCAATTTGAGCACAAGTATCCTCGCAGTTTCTACTTTGTAGGATAAGCATGTGAAGAATGACTTTGTTCATTAATCCTTGGATTTGATCCTCCACAATCAAGTAATCAACTAGGAACCTTAAGCACTACAAAATTTTCCTTCGAGAAACGTTTGAGTTCAGTGACTCGAGATTGAATCTCTCTGTCAAATGTGTTGAACTACAATTTTCAACAACATTTTTTTAGTTCATTTTTAACTTCTTAATGGATTCTACCTCTAACTAAGGAATTTTTCCTATCATATCATTTAGAAAATTAACTTGATATATAACATACCCCCACTAGAGGAGCCAAATATCTCCACCTTGGGGTCTGGGTAGGAGTTTCTAAAGTCTTATGATAGAGTTTAAGAAACTAGCATTTTTTATAGGAAAGACATTAAGGAAAAAGGTCTTGTAGATTCTTGTTCTTTCATGTTAGATTTCAAGTTATTCCCAAAGTGTTTAAACCATGTTTGGTGGTGCTTCATGAGATTTTTGGTACATGGTGTATGTTCAACCCTTGGATGGTTCATGATGGATTTTCACATGGGATATGGTTCATGGACTTACACAATGGAGATTGTTGACTTAGTAGTTGCATGACCTCAGTTGGGTGTTTGGTTGACATTCTTCCTTAGGGAATTGTAGATATCTGGATAGGTTGGGTGTCGTCCTTCATAATGGCCACATGGAGATGATTTATTGCTTAGATAACACCCTACTTAGGAGGAGGAACATTTTTCATTCTAGATGAGGGATTTGGGCCCTAGACAACATAAGGTATCTTGGATCCCTGCATGGAGTCTTGGAGTTAGCTCGCGAAATCATGGGTTGTGACAAAGTTCATGCAGGGGGAGTGGACTAAGTGGAATACATAGCTTAGGAGGTGTTAACTCCCAAAGTAAAACCGTTATTTCGGTTGAACTTTGTAGAGGATATCTTAGCTATTGGTCGCATGCTTAAGCTAGTTTTGTGTTTTCATAGTTCAAAAAATTATTGGTATTTGGTTTTGTCAAGAGATTGGAAAAACAACAGCTTTCGGTGGTTTGGGCGAGCCCCTGACGTGCTCATTAACCACCAAAAGCGTTCAGTTTCGTCAGCAAAGTGGTCGATTTAAAATGCAAGCAACCGCCGAAAGGGTTTGATCGGGCAAAAAGAAAGCTCGTGCTTTCGCACGAGCCATATGTCAAAACGTTGCAATGATA
>ML794697.1:420637-462126 GCA_009831015.1 Picea engelmannii
AGATATGTTATATGCATGATAAGATTTCCCTAGAGAACTCACTTATTGGAACACATCAATATCTTTTCTCTTTAATTGCATAGTGGATTGGGGTTGTTTAGGATTGAAATATAGTTTGTTTTACCATTGTTTTGTTTATATTTCATAACAAATCTATGGCTGAAAATTCACAATTTTAAGATATAATAAACCTCCATGAAAGAGGTGAAATTTGTGTTTTGCATTAAAACCCTTCAACGTAGAAATTTCCACATTTCACGCTCCATGGAATTGTGCCATAAATAGATTGATGGATTAAGAGCTACTTTTCTCAAGACTTGAACCAGCCTTCCTCAACTACAATCAAAGGAGTTGTTTCTCCAAGATTGCATAGCCCTATCCAAGCATATTGTGGCACTTTCTTGTGTCTTATTAAAAATTGAGAAAATGAAACACAATTGGAAGGATTCCTTTCTTTTGAACTACTTGGGGTCGTAGAGGCTAAAGTTTGGCCTTGAGGGATTTGCATGTAACCTTTTAACCTTAGACAATTTAGACAAGCAACAAACCCTCTTTATCATATTGAGTTTCCACCATAGTGAAATCCCCATAGAAGATCCATTGGGCCTCCATTAGTGCATTGACTAGGTAGGTCCAATTGGTTGCTCACAACTATTCATCATAAATTATACACAAATTGGACAAATCCAATATTCAACCATCTATGTTATGAAAAACCCAAACAAGGACTATGCGGGATTGATGCCTTAATATATAACACCAAAGGAATTGTTGGGGAATACAAACATGACAAACCCATTTTATATTCACAATGACTAGAAAATAAGGTAAAGATGTTTGACAAAGCATTCAATGTTGTTTTAAGAGTAAAACCAAATATTTCTACATCATGTAAATTACAAAATATTAAAAATAGTGATCTAAGTTTGAATCTTATGGATCATGGATTTAATACAAAGGTTCATTCCCCCTCTTTGTCATTGATCAATATATATTTATTCCATCTCTTCTTCATCGTTGTGATTCATCCTGACCAACATTTTATGTAGTCATTACACCATGGATTTAACCTCAAACACCTAAATATAATCATCCAAGGTTCGAAACTTGGGTTGATTCAAAGCATCCTTGACATTAGGAGTCCTCTGAGGATTTAGGAGAGGAGGAAGAGAGCATTCCCATTTTCTCCCGAACCCTGAGTGGGGTGTGTTACTGCCCAAACTACAAGCCTTCGTAAAGGTAGTATTGGGGATAATCACAACATGGGAAATAAACTTGTATAGTATATTTTAGTATCTCACGATACAGTTCACTTCAGACTACACACCTCAATATATGTTATATATACAAGTGTTAATGAAGTAGTCAAATTCCTTAAGAATATTCAACCAATAGTTAGGGAAATAAATACTACAATATAAATAGGGCTAGTAGATAATTATATGAACATTGATATCAGAAATAAGTATTCTACAACAGAAATACAAATCCACGCTATGATATCACTCTTTGGATGAAGAAACACACACCTTTAACCACACACGAGTGATATCTAATTGTAAAAATCAAGAACAAATGATATACATGAGTTACCCCTTGATTATATGCTGAAAATTGGACCAGCTTTCTGCTGTCCAACAATTTCAGAATCTGATATTGATAAAAATGCAGAAAATGCATATTTTGGGTGAGGAAAAGCACCCCAAGAGTGCCTAAAAGAAATTTTAATGATGAACCTTGGGTACTTTAGCTATGGAAATGAATAAACTATGAAACAAAATCCCAACAATGATTATTTCAAGTGAAAACAAATAATAACCATGCAATTAGTTCAAACTTGCAAAGAGAGGTGGTGAATCCCCTAGGGTCTCACCAAAAATCTTGAAAATGAAATCTAATAGATATGAAGCACTTAGGATATGAATTTCACCATAATAATGTGTTATATATCATTTCTAAACAATCCACAAGTGAAATATAATCTAGGGTATGGTTAGAATGCACCTTTTAGGGTTAAACCCTAGCTTCAGGGTTTCACCAATTCTGTTTTTTATTGTTGTAATTTAATTTCCATAATTAGTAAACATATTAAATAGGGAACAAAACATTAGATATAACCTTATAGAACAATACCAATCAGGATTATTTTCCTCCTTAGGGTTATATATCTACAATGAAACATAAACCCTTGGATAAAAATGTCTAGAAACTGAAAGTAAAACATTAAATTTGCACTAGAAAACAAAATAAATATTGTTGATGGTATATGTTTTATATTTTTTTGTATTTATATGACATGAAAAGAAAATAATTGAATTTTTAGTGTTTTTGTGGTTGATTGTTCAGATTTAAGCTTAGTGCCTTGTCTCCAATTAGGGATTATGGGGTCAAGAAGTATGTCCTTATATATAATAATTGGTTATCCAATGTTTATGGATTAGAATAAGAGACCAGGGCCTCAAGGCTAGTATTCCCTTTTCTAATCAAGACAAACCATGAAAACCAAGGCCCTACAAGAAGAGTTTCATCAAGGGAATAATCTTCACTAGAATGATCAACAAAAGAATTGCAAGAATACTTAAAACCCTTGCTAAGGAGAATAAAACTAATCAAGACAAGAGATAAGCACTTACCAAGTAATTTTAGGGAATATGGAAGAGATACAAACCCTAGACGTCCTCCCACCAAGTAGTTGATAACTCTTCAATGGATCGATCTTGTGAATTTTAGTATAATCTTGAACATTCAAAATAGTCTTTTAAAGACAGAAGAATAATAAAGAAAGAAAGAGCTCCAATAATTGACCCCAAGAAACAACAGGTAAAACATATTCTATTAATGGCTTGAAATGATCTCCAACAATTCACAATAATTTGAAATGAGAGGAGTGCCTTTATTTATAGATGAGGTTCACAATTTCTTCATGTTCTTTATTCCACAAAATTAGGTTAAGGAATGAAGCAAATGTGACTTGTCATCCACACAACTTGGAGACTAATTCAAAAATGAAATTAAATGATACTTAATATGTTTAAAACCCTCACAAAGGGGTGGCATCGAGCTTCTAGGAGGGCCAATTTGGCTCCAAGGTACAATGATCCAATTGAAATTTACTTTGGGGGGATCAAAATATGGCAAGGAATAATCCTTGGCGACCCTATCTCCAACTTCCACCTCTAAAACAGGGGAATGCCTCTCATAAAGTCAAATAAAACCATTTAAATTGGATGGCTTCTTCATTTTGGCCTTCAAGTAATCAAAAGGTGATAAAAAATCCCACCCACACATAATGGGTGAGTTCCATGTCATCTCCTCCAAGTGTAAAGTCACTTAAGTGACCTCCACATCATCCAAGTGGCAGAAAAAAACCCCATGGTTGTCATAAAGTGTCCCAAGTGAGGTTGACCCCCTTTAGTGATAAAAAACACACTACAAGTAGAACACCTTTTGCAAAGGTTTTTATGGAACCTCCCCCAAAATTTGTCCCCTCTCTATTTATAGCAGAGGTTGTTACTGGAGGCAGGCGATCAAAGGTTTTTGAAAAGGTTTTTTTATCGGTGCATCTTCAAGGTACATACACACCGGTGCACACATAAACAATAATGCATTGGTGCTTAAATATTCAAAAATTCTGTCATATTCTATAAGAAAATAACAAGCATCGATCAAAGTGCATCAGTGTCATTGAACATTATGCCTCGTTGTGCATCACTGTCGTCAGGCGCACCGAAGTAGGTTAAATAAAAAAAAATACCAAACTAATTTTCATTGTTACACTTCATCCCATGCTTCAAAACTCTCAAGAAAGCAATGATCCTCACCCTCCTTCCAAATATGCCTTGTGTCTAGTGCTCTACAACGATTTAGATAGATCCATTGGTAGATTCCACACATTTCCAAATTTTGGAAATTAACATGAATTTTAATTTCCTCTCAACGGTGAAACCATGCCTCCTCATGACATAAGAGTCTAGGTAAAATTTGTATCACCTTCCTATTTTCATTTTCATCCAATTAAAATTAGAATTTAACTTGAAATTTGGCATTTTTCGTGGTGCTCCTGAACACTTTAGCTCACCCTGAAGCAGTGCATTATGTTTTAAATTCACAATAAGCACCACCTCCAGTGTGTCTAACATAAATGTATGCATCGATGTTGCTCAAGGAAGAGCATCATGATAAATTTTAAAAACAAAGTGGTGTGTCCTTTGGAACGCCCTGCAATCGACATGTCCTTGGTTTTTCGTTGCACCAGTACAATTCATTTAATTAAGTGCACCGCTAACTTTACGATATATAAAATTTAACGTAGAAATGTAATGATTTTAACCAAATGCATTGGTGTTGTTTACATAACCGCATCTGGACAAATATTGACCGACTTGGCATAGCGAGGCATCTCACTGGATGCCATGTGCCCGATGTTCTACGATTTACAATGCATCACTAAACAAAATGGTGACAAAATGTCGGTGCTCCAATATCATAGTAGCACCAGTGCCATAATAGTAACACATCACATTGCTTCTCTTGCGATGAAACAATTTAACCTAGCGATGCCCATAGGTCCAACAAACACATTGGTGTTGTAAAGAGCATGAAACTGGATTGAATATTTCATAATCTATCAGCACGGTGTGTCTTATTCGACACACAGCTAAAATATGTGTCGATGTGACAATAAACGTGGATCATCGGTGAAAAACTATAACAGTACACACTGCGATAGGTTTTGAAAAATAAACATATAAGTGCGTCTTTTGTAAGGCTCCATCTACGGTGTGTTATTAAAGACAATGCACTGCTAAACAACATTTCAGTTCTCTGGTAAAACTGGTGAACTAGTGCTTTCAGTTTAACAAAGTGCACCAGTAAGTTTTCACACCATAGATTTTAGCACAGTGGTGCATCTTTGTTAACGAAATGAACCAGTGCATCTAATATAAACGTACACACCAATGTCATTCAAGGAAGAGCATCATGACAAATTTTAAAAACAAAGAATTGATTCCTTTGGAACGCGCTGCAACCAACCCATCCCCAGTTTCTCCTTGCACCAGCATGTTCCATTTAATTAAACACACCACTAACTTTATTATATGTAAAATTAAGCGTAACAGTGCAACCATTTTAACCAAATGCACTAGTGTTGTTTACAAATCCACACTGGGAAAAATATTGATCTACTTGGCATAGTGGGGTGTCTCATTGGACACCCCATGAATCAGGGTCCTCTATGCTTTACAATACACTGCCGAACAAAACGTTGGTGCTCCAATATCATGGTAGCACTGGTGCATTAATAGTAACACATCACATCGCTTAAGTTGCGATAAAACAATTTAGCCTAGTGGTTCCCATAGGTCCAACAAACACACCAATGTTATAAAGAGCACAACACCAGGCTAAATATTTCATAATCTATTAGTGTAGTGCATCTTATTTGAAAATTTTCCAAAATACGTGTTAGTGTGACAATAAGCGTGAAGCACTAGTGTGTAAAATCTAACCGTACGGACCATGATAGGTTTTGAAAAATAAACATAATGGTGTGTCTTTTGTAAGGCCCTGTATCTGGTGCGTTATGAAAGAAAATGAACCATTAAACAACATGTCGGTCCTTTGGTAAAACTGGCGAATCGATGCTTTCATTTTAACAAAGTGCATCGGTAATTTTGCACGACTTAAATTTTAGTGCAACGGTGCATTTTTGTTAATGAAATGAACTAGTGTGGTTAAAATAACTACACGAGGAAAATATTGAATGATTTGGCATGTCGAGGCATTTCATTGGACACCTCATTACCATTTATTTATACAACCCAATGTACAACAAAACATTATTCCAAGGCTAAAATAACATGGTAGCATCGATGCATTCATATCAACACATTGCACCAGTTAAGTTGAAATAAAAAAAATTAACCTAGTGGTGCCTTTAGGTACAAAAAACACATCGGTTTTGTAAAGAGAACAACACCGAGTCGATTATTTCACAATTAAATGGTGTGGTGTGTCTTATGGGACACACCGCTAAAATGCGTGGTTGTACAACAAGAAATGTGATGCAACAATGTGTGTCAGTAGAAACACTACATGGCAGTGTTGTTTGTCTGATATAGAGCATCATTGGAAGTGCACAAGTTCTGTTTTAGGTGCACCTTTTACTTTTCTGGAATTTTTTGTAAAAAAAAATAATTTTATATTTTTTAAATACAGGTTATTTATATGTGTGTGTGTTTTATAATTCAATATATATATATATATATATATATATATGCCTAACAATATTTGTATGTGAATCAAAGGCGACAACAATGAGAGGAGCAGTAGCAGCAACAAGTCGAAACATACACAATTATACGTGAGTGGGAATCCAGGGAGAGGGAGAGGGAGTTGTTCCCTCACCCTATATCATAGTAAACACATGCCCTTTTGAAGGGTGTTGGCCTCCTCAATTTTTATGAAGAGGGTACATCCCTCGGGGGAACTGTTCATTCTTACAGTATTTGATCGGTCATTGGGATCATGGTCAATAATCATTCTAGGTCGGTCCCAATTTGTGGTATCATCCCACGGAGGAGGATGTTTATTTCATAATTGAGTTGTTTAGGAGGGGGAGAGGGGGGATTTTCCTCGGTTCCATAATCAACCACATGGTGTTGCAAGAGAGACCCAACTGGCATATGTGTAGAGATATGTTCATCTGGACATTCATTCCTCTTTGGAATTCTAGGTTCTTGGTGGTCAATTGTGGATACATTCATTTGATAGAGAGGAGGTCAGGTTCTTGTGTCTTATTATATTGGCACATTCATACATTAGCTACTCTTTGTTACATTATGTAGGTAGTTTAGTGCATAGGCCCATATTGATTAGGTGGTTGGAGATTTTTTTGAGACAGTTTTGTTTTGCAATGGATCATTGTAATGTTGTTTTAAATGGGACACGATTCTTCCCATTCACATCAAAATTATTTACATTATTTTTTAGAGGGTCCATGTCACTCAACCAGTCGTACCCCTCTTTCTTGCTAGGCCTATGGTTGATGCGTATATGTGCATTTTGGGGCATTTGTTGCCCAAGAAAGGCCAGCTGGAGTTTCCCTATACTCTGGTCAGTAGGGATGTATGTGATTTGTTTTCTAGAGAGGATGATCATGTCCTAGATATTGTATAGTACCCGTACATAGGGATGGATTGGATAGGATGTCCAAACATATTATTTGCAACATTCGAGCCACGAGATGAGAGATATAATATTATCGTTGTGTTTTGATAAATCTAGTTGCATTTTTTTACATCTTATTTAATGCACATGTAATTTATTATAACATTTTGTTCCAATTATCTTATTATTATTATCTATTTTTTTGCATATTATTATTATCTTGTTGGGGATGAGCCTCCCCAACAAGATGAGGAGATGGAGGAGGTATAGAACCATCCTACAATACATAGACCTTGAATGCCACGCATGTCGGATCGGAGATTCTGGATACATATGGTGTATCACCTATGTGGTGTCATGATTAATTACATAGTGGTACTTGCACCGATTAGAGACATATTATGGGTACCATATCTCTCTACGATATGGAGGAATATACCTCGTAACATGATGTTGTTGATGCATCATATTGTCGTTGTTGACAACCTTTTCGAGAGGTTGATGGGTCTTGCTCATGATCCTTCTCCTTCTTTCTCATCATAAGACCCATCCACATCCTCTACTCCACCACATGGTCCTCCTCCTCCCCCTACACATGTGTCTATCCATCCACATTTGATATTCCTCCTCCTCCTCCTCCATTAGTGTCACCATCCAGCGATCATTTTCCTTCTCCTCCACATGTTTCATCATCCATCGATCCTCCTCCTCCTCTTCCTTCACATGTGTCACAATATTTTGATGTTTTGGACACTATGTTCACATCGGGTACTGCTGCACAAGTTCACCATCTTGATAGAGAGACATTTGATAGTGTAATTATGTCAACATTTATTTATGACATTAGTGTTGATAGACCTTTTACCTCTAGTACCAAAGACACTGATGCATATGGCTCTGGTGGTGGACCTCTAGTAGTGGTATTGATTCACATGTATAGTGATTGTTTTATATTTGATATGAGATGTATATATGACATGTTTATTGCAAATTTTGTTGAGATGTGTGTTTGACATGTATATCGCTCATTTATACTATGTTTTTCATATAATGTTGTGGTTGTTGTTGTTTGATTTATAAAATGTATTATAAGTATACTAATGATTAACATTGTTAGCGATTTCTTTTTTTTTAAAGTTAAATTTGAGATGTATCACTCATTTAAATTTATAGTTGCCATGTATAATGTTTAACTTTACTTTTATGAAATAGTTTAATTTGGATTGTGATTGTAAAAACGTATAACCATTAATGCCATATAATGTTTAATTTTTCTTCAAGGTGAATTATTTGATGTTCAACAAGATACAATATGTTGATTAAACGTGTTTATAAACAAAAATATGTAATATGATGAGTGAAATGATTGTGATTTGAATAATTATGACATTTTCATATATTATAATAATAACATTATAATATAATTATTCACTAATAATAATGATGATGATGTAATAATAATGTTATTTTTTTTAATTTTTATTATTCAAAGATTACAAGACAATGTTATAATAATAATAATAATAATAATCTATTTTTAAGGTCACGGCCAAGCCACACCAAATTGGTGTATGAGACCCCCTTGTTTGTGGGACAAGGGACCCCCCTCCACCCAACAATTTGACTGGTAAAGTCTACGGAGGTATACATACCCTACCCCCCTCTAGATTTGAATTTGTGACCTCTTAAGAGGAAACACATGTTCTTAACCATTAGGCCCACTCAGGTTGTCTACTAAAAATACAATAATATAGTTGTTTACTAAAATCACAATTATTATATTTTATTAATATTTAATTTTTCCAAATATTTTATTAATTTATTTTATCCAACTATTATAATATATGAAATTTATTCAATTGAATTTAAAATACTAAATATAAAGAATAATAATACATTTTAATGATCTATACACTTTCGATGAAATGCTTTCACAATTTTTTACTCTAATACTAACTTTATGAATCTTCTATTAAAAAGAATATCACCAAACATTTTATAATTAGGATTTTAAGAATTAGTAAAATTAACAAAGTTTTCTATACTTTTAGATAAGTATGGATCGTTAAAAAATGCTTGAATTCTGACTAGGCTCTAGAAAAAGACTCTTTTAGAATTTCCATGTCCTTCCTATATTGACACTTATTTCAAGGAGAATGTCAAAATAATGATTAATATAAGTGTGTATAATTATAAAACTAAAGGATGGAGTGGATTACGTGAAAGCCATGATAGTTTCACTAGTTATGGTTGGGAATGCCATCAAAGTTGGTAATGCCAACACCACAAGTGTGATTCTAGAACTCATAGATGTTGCACGAAGTTATTTTGTTGGAATTATCCTTAAAATTCCCATCAAAGTATGTATATATTTATTTGAATTTTGATTTTTTCAAACAAGAAAAATTTGAGGTTTGATTTTTTAATATCTTCATTTTTTTGTTAAATAGAATACAATTTAAAATAAATCTTTACTACTGTATGTCACCAACTCTGTGATATCTCAATTAATTCTTAGTATTTCAAAGGTTAACATAAACATATGTTAATACAATACAACATAAATTTGATATAATAAACAATAAATATGACAATGAAAATATATCAAAACCACATCTTATGCTTGTATTATTTAATGTATTTTCAATATGATGGTTGTAAATTGTTGTTAACTTTTCATATCCAACATAATTATAAAATAAAGAAAAAAAAAAAACATAATTGGCCATTATAGATACCCATCATAAAATGACACATCCACAATATAAATGTTGAAACAAAGCATTTACAAATCAGTCTCCATTGTCATCATTGATTATCTTTCTCGCATGGCATTGTGACATTTTTGTTCTCAAAAAAAAAATTAGATCTTAGATCATATCTCAATACGAACCACCAATCCTCATCCAACACATATGGGTAATAAAACACTTGGTTTCAATGTTTTGGGAAAACATAAGCCTCCTTAGTCTCAACGCACATTTTTTTAGAGTTAATACATATTAGCCCACTATCACAGTCTTCCTTTACATTTCTCCGATTGAAGGTATCCCACCACTTGCAACAAAAAACAACTCATTGAAATGATGATAAGTCCACTTACATGATATCTTGTATCTTTCCAATGTAACCTAACTTCCCCTCTATTAAGTTTTGATCATGGTGGCTAGCATGACTAGATTGGTCGAACTCAACCTCCACTCCATAATCTTGTGTGATGTGTCCATCATCAACATACTTAGTGTGAAAATGATGTCCATATGATCACATAAATGGGAACAAATGCACCTGTAAAAAAGAGAACAAAAGACGGTGTTATATGTCTAATAACATAAGAATTAATAAAAACATAATACATGTTATAATTCAAATGTGCAATATTATAAATTGAATGTGGTACTCAGGGAGGTTATTACATAGTTGTTGCACTCAATCCCTATTTTTAGTGCATCCAGATATTCTCCACGTGGGTTACGATTGGACAACGCATATTTTTCTTGTATATGATCAGCCACCCAAATGTTGGGACATATTTTTGGCATATTTTATTTTAAATGATTAGGATAAGGTATGCTTCTATCATTCAACAATTTGAATGCTTCCTTGTCACTGTCTCATTTCCTTCTTTTCTCTTCATACAATGCGACACATGGTTGTGTTTCCTCTACGTTGTAAAGAATGAATTTATTGATGGAATCAATTTCTAAATTAGTTGATGTATACAAAAATTCAAAATGAATAGCATTAGATCAAATATATATTATCAACTTAAAGAACAAATTTATTGATGGAATCAATTTTTGAATTACCTAATGTATACAAGAATTCAAAACAAATAACATGGGATCAAATATATATTATCAACTTCAATGTAAACAATTTCTTTGTACTAAATTGACAAAATACAAGTGACTTATTGTTTATCAGGCGCATTTTTCCCTTCATTTGGAGTATCTCCCCTTCCCTTTTTTCCTCATCTTGATGGTCATCCCAAATGACTGCCCCTGATGTGTCATCAATTTGCTTGATGTCCTCACGTGAATAATAGAATGACTTGTATACTATGCACTCATCTGCCACATATCCCTCTGGTTTTCCCCTTTGTTGAACAAACCCCTTCAATTTTTTCATGTACCTCTCTAATAAGAACATCCAACAACATGAGAGCACCCTAGCTAATTCAACCTCATAAGGTAGGTGAATTATAAGATGGACTTGCAAGTCCATAAAAATCGTGGGTGGTTCCTTCTCAAACATACAAACAATCTCAGCTATCTCTCGACACCACTGTTAAATAATAGCCATATGAATCTCCTTTGATGTGATCCAATGTACAAATGTAGATAATTTCGATATGAGACATCATAGGTTTTGGGGGAAGTCATGGTTCACACAATCACGCATGAGAAAATGATAATGACACTACAAAATAGACACATGCATCATTAATTTCCATAAAATTGTGAGTGAATAGAATATTTTTACCGACAATATAGAAGAATAATCATGTATTCAACATACATACCCTTAGAAGGTTCATATGGTCATGTGATTTCAACCCCAACAAATTCCTTTCTACAGAAGAAATACCATAGAGTCGACCCATGTAAAGAAGATGCCTTCACACCCAATATAACATCCTTCACCATAGAAAGATCATTTTTCTTCAAAATCCATGGGACGCCACCTTTAAAATACCAATAGGGACCAACCTATCCTCTAGTTTCTTTTATTGGCCAATGTCTCTTTTTAGTATTTTTAGTATTTGAAGCAATAACATCTCTCCTAAGAGCCAATATGTCACTTTTTTTCTATGATATGTGGCTCCATAAAGAAGATGAAACATTTTTGAATATATGCATGGGATCTAGTAACTGGCCAATCTCAAGATGCTCCCAATATGGAAGCTATAACATCCCCAGATACCCACAAGTCGTGGCATGCTACCTATAAGCCCAACCTTGGACTTCTTTCTCTTACCGATACCTTTTTAAAATTTCAGGATGCATAAAAGAAAAGACTTTAACAACATGCACAACAGTAGTCAACAAGCATGCATAGTCTAAAGATTCAATTAAACGATAATTAAATATACACAGCGGAATACATTCATACACAGATAATAATATCACAAAAGAGAGAACTTATATTTATAAAAGGCAACACCAACTGACTGCAGACCAAGGACGTTCCACCCAACTGTAGACACCACTTCTCCAAATCTCAACATCAGTGTCACCCCCGAGCCAGGGCTATGAATCCACAAGGACGGTTCCAGAGTGTACTTAGGTTCCAAAACCAGTCAAATCTCAATCTCTCACAGGTGTCCCAGCACCCACAACAATCCAAGCACCCATCTCTCTTCTACCCAGCATGTACCACCCAAGAGAATGGACCTCCACCCTTCTCTGCCATGCAGTCCCTTAGGCAGTCCTTCTCCTTTTTCCAGGGCCTCCAACATAGATGGAAAAAAATCTCAATGTTGGAACTCTCAGGACTCGTAGTTGTGATAAAAATAGAGCACAAGCCAATGCATCTCAGACATGCAGGCCCCATGTCACAGCTGGATTTCACCAACGACCATTACAGCCAGCTATCCCGTGGATAATTCTCAGCAATTCAGTTCCCTTTTCCAAGCTAGAACGTAGGTCAGGATGGATCAATGAATGGGTGTGTGAGTGCATGAAAGTGTGTGAGGGAAATGAATGAACGTACAGGAAAATCAGTGAACAAGCCATCAATCGAACCCCCCATCAGACCAGAGGCAGGTTTAAGTAACTTCGTGGGGAATCAATAACCTCCTGGCCTTCCCCAAGAAGCTCACATTATCAATCCCCTCCCTTAGGAAAAAAGGGTAATTAACATAGGAATAAACACTTAGCCCCTCAAGCCCCCTCTCTTGTGGAATCATATCCCCCTACAACTCTAGTCCTTGTCCGTCTAGTAGCCAACGATGTGATTATTATTAATAATGATCAAAACATTACATTTCTTGGGCATATTGGCCCTTTAATAATTGTTTGGGCACGCAGGCCTCTCAACATTGTAACAATAAATTATTTAAAATGGGGGTTCAAAACCCAAGGTGTTACATCCCCTCCCCCTTATCTCGGCACCGTCCTCAGTGTATATACAAAATAGAGAACAAAATCTCAAATTTATTCAAAACTTTGTTGGTACTCTGTTTACATGGCATCTTCATTCTCCCAGGTAGCATCTTCAGCACCATAGCAGGTCCACTGAACTTTTATCAGCTCTATAACTCAATTCCGGATCATTTTGACCTTTCTGTCCAATACCCGCAGTGGCTAAACCTGAAAGTCTCCCTCTGTCTCTACCTGAATCAAATGCCAATCAATAACATGGTTAGGGTCATGTACATATTTATTTAGTAAAGATACATGAAATACATTATGCACATTCATGGAAGCAGGCAATGCAAACATGTATGCAACTAGCCTTATCCTGTCCAATATTTCAAATGGACCACAGAATCTGGCTGCTAGCTTTGTACAACTACCCAATTTCAAAGAGATTTTCTTGGGCTTCACTTTCAAAAGTACATGCTCCCCTACTTTAAATTATCTATCTATCATGTTCTTGTCTGCATAAAATTTCTGTCTATCCTGAGCTGCCTTTAAATTTTCCTTGATCTTAACCACCTAGTCTTCCATTTCCCTGAGCAACTCCGGCCCAAGTACCACTCTATCTGTAGGGTTATCCCAACTTACTGGAGTATCACATTTCCTACCATACAAGGCTTCAAATGAGCTCATTCTCAATGAAGCTTGATACCCATTATTATATGCAAATTCAACCAAGTGTAAGTAATCTTCCCACTGAGATGGATTATCCATCACATACATTCTCAGCATGTCTTCAATTATTTGATTGACCCTCTCTGTTTTCCCATCTGTCTGTGTATGATATGTTGTGCTAAAGTTTATATTTGTGCCAAATACTTTAAACAATCCCCTCCAGAAATTGGAGGTAAACTTTGTATCTCTGTCCAAGACAATTGTCCTAAGTATCCCATGCAACCTAGCAATTTCCTTCCTGAAAATTTCTGCAATATTAGTTGTTGTATGTGTTGTCTTCACAGGCACAAAATGAGTAGCCTTTTTTAATGTGTCAACCACCACCATGATTGAATCATTTTTCTTATTTGTTCTGGGTAATCCTGTGATGAAATCCATGGTGATCACTTCCCATTTCTTCTCTGGTATTGACAATTGTTGCAACAAACCTGTTGGGTGCCTATGCTCATCCTTCATCTTCTGACATTCCATACATCGAGTGATGTAATCAACAACATACTTCTTCATCCTAGACCAAAAGAACTGGCTTCTTACAGCTGTAATCATTTTCTGGTAATCAATATATCCAGCATAAGGGACATCATGCATTTCCTTCAGTACCAAATTCCTCAGTTCTCCAGAACTAGGAACATAGATTCTATTTTTATGCATGAGTAATTTGTCTTCCTTTATCTCATACTCCTTTATTTTCTGTTGTACATTTCCTTGCTGTAAGTTTTCCTTTACCTGTAGGTAATGCTGGTATTGAACAAGACCATCTAAAATTCTTCTCTTCAAGTCTGATTGATGCATACTGACAACAATAGCATGCATGGTATGCACTCTTCTACTAAGTACATCAACTTTATTCTCCTTTCCCTTGACATGCTTGATATCGAAGTCATATTCACTTAAAAATTCCAGCCATGCATGGTTTGCCTAGAATTCAATGTTGGTTGTTCAAAAATATACTTCAGGCCAATGTGTTCTGTCCTTATTTCGAATTTCTTCCCCATGAGATAATGCCTCCACATCCTCAAGGCGTGAACAATGGCGACAAGTTCCAATTCATGCGTGGCATAGTTCCTCTCATGTTCCTTAAGATTTATGGACTTATATCCAATGACATGTCCATTTTGCATGAGGACTCCCCCAAGTCCTTCCTTACATGCATCTGTACATACCACAAAACTTTCCTTTGGGTCCGCAATATTTAACAGGTGCACTAGTAAGTAATTCCTTCAATAGATTAAAAAAAAAATCACTTTTTAGTGTCCATTCAAATTTAGTTCCCTTCTTTTTCAAAGAAGTGATGGGATGAACAATCTTAGAGAACCCTACTATGAACCTTCTGTAGTAGCCAGCTAATCCCATAAAATATCTGATGTATGACACATTTCTGGGTGTTGGCCATCCTCTAATGGCTTCAATCTTCTCTGAATCTACTGCTATGCCCTGCTCTGAAATAATGTGTCCCAAGTAATGGATTTGCTTTTGATAAAAAGAACACTTACTCAATTTGGCATACAACTGATGTTCTCTCAGTACTTGCAATACCAGTCTTAAGTGATGTTCATGCTCCTCTTCAGACTTAGAATAGATAAGTATGTCATCCATGAATACTATGACAAAATTATCCAAATAATTTTTGAATATGACATTCATTAAGCACATGAATACAGCTGGTGCATTGGTCAGTCCAAATGGCACCACTACAAATTCATAATGCCTATACCTGGTCCTAAAGGTTGTCTTATGAATGTCTTCTTCCTTGATTCTTACCTGATGGTATCCTGCCCTTAGGTCAATCTTTGAGAATATCTTTTCTCCTCTTAGTTGATCAAAGAGGTCATCAATTCGGGGTAGAGGATATGTGTTCTTTATGGTGTACTTGTTCAACTGTCGGAAGTCAATACACAGCCTCAAGGTTCCATCCTTCTTTTTGACAAAAAGTATTGGTGCTCCCCAAGGTGAAACACTTGGACGTATGTACCCTTTCTTCAACAATTCCTCCAACTGAATTTGCAATTATTTTAACTCTGGTGTGCTCATTATGTAAGGTGTTTTTGACACCAGGGCAGCTCCTGGCACTAAATCAACTGAGAAATATATCCCCCTTCTTGGTGTCAATCCGGGTATTTCTTGGAATACATATTCAAATTCCTTTAGTACCGAGAATTATTTGAGGCTTGGCCATTTTGTATTATCTGGATCTTCCACATGAGATACATATAATTGACATCCTTTCCTAAAACATCTTTTTAGTTGTAAGGCTGAAATATCCCTTATAGAGATGGATCTTGGAACTACTTTCACAGTGCTATGTTTTCCATTTCCATCGAGACATGTAAATGTCTTGTTATGACAATCTAGGACAGCGTGATGCTTGTCCAACCAATCCATTCCAATCAGAATATCATAAGACCCCAATGGTATGATATTTAGATCAATGCTAGTATTTGCGCCATTAAGACTTATGGAACAACTTCTGACAATATCATGGATTCTTCTTTTGGTTCCAGTGGCTAACTGAACCAAACATGTTTTTCCAAGTTTACTTTTCTCCAAATGTAATCTATCCACTATATTAGGATCAATGTAGCAATGACTTGACCCTAAATCAATCAAAATAGAAACATGATGATTTATGATCTTACCTTCCACCTCGATCATATTGAACTGGTACTCTGCTTGTCGATCATTTAAAGATGCATAGATTCTTCCCATGTCTTTGACCGTTGTAACTTCTTGGATGTTGTTCACAGTCTTCAATCTGTCCTTTCTTTGTGGGAAATCCTTGTACATGTGATCTTCCTTGCATCCCCAACATTGGATTAGTGGTCTTCCCCTTTTTCCCAAGGAATATTTCTTCTTGAAATCTCCCTTAGCACACTAATATTGATGATTTCTATTAGGCTCATTCCTATTGAAGGAAGGCTTGAATCATTTCCTCCTTTGATCAGACTTCGCATTTTTCTTGTCCTTCCAATATTTCTATAGAGATTCTCTTCCCAGGCCTTGCTCATACAGGTATTTAGCCTTCCTGATGGCCTCCGTCAAGGTCTTGGGTTCATCATACTTGATCTTTTCCTTATAAAAGGCTGGTAGACCACTTAGAAATATCTGTATTTTCACTTTCTCATCACCAATGAACCTGACATACTTTAACAATCCCAAGAATTTCTTCTCGTATTCTTCCATAGTCATGCTTCCCAACCTGAGTTCAAAGAACTCATGCATTTTCTTGTCATATAAATTCTCTAAGAGGTACTCCTTCTGGAAGTACTTCTTGAACTTCTTCCAAGTGATCCTACTTTCATTAACATGTTCCACTTGCTTCAGTTGGTCCCACCACATTGCATATTTCCCGTGTAAATGGTAGGTGGAAATCCTGGCTTCCAAGTTGGACGAATAGTTATGCAACTGAAAATATCTCTTGAGCCCAAGCAACCATGCTTCGACATCATCTTCCCTTTCTCTTTCACCCTCAAAGGAAGGTGGATTGTGCTTCCTCACATCTCCTTGCAAACTATCTACCTCTTGTTTCATTCTTTGGTGTCTGACAGGAGACACCTCTAGACTACTTACAGGATCATCTGATGCATAAAACTTTATTTCTGAGTAAGCAGGTGAGTGGTGTCCATGAGCTCTACTAGCACTTCTGGAATAACCAACTCTTCCATGATCATCCCTTCTTTCATGGAACTTTCCTTCTTGCTCTTGTCTTGAGTTTGATCCCTTCTTCATTTGTCTCTGCAACTAATTTAAGCTCTACAACACTCAAGCATTTATCTAAATTTTCTCTCTCATCAGTCTCTCGTTGTCTACTTTATAGCTCTGAACTTCCATATTCAGTCTTCTTACTGTTTCTATTAACGTTTCATGCTCTCCTTTTCCCTTGTGTCCATTAGATTTTGTCTCTGCATGACCAACTCTGGTATTTTGGCCTTCAACCTCCTTATCATGACTGGAGGCTCCCTCGCCTTCTTCCATTTCCTCAATACGCATCCTGATTTGAGTTTTTTAAACCCCTTAATTCTACAAAATGTGCAAACGACCATTTTTTTATAATTATACATACGATAAACAAAATTGCCAAACCATGCTACATGTCTCTTTTTTTTTTTTTTTTCATGGAGATCATATCCCCATTCTTCGAAAATAACAGTGTCATGTTATCCTTAGCTGACACAGAATTTCATCCTGCACAGGTGCTTCCTTCAAACAACCTTCCCAGGTGACCACGACTAGAAACCATGACTAAATCCTTCCTTACCACTTTTCTGTCTCAAAGACCCTCAACTCGGCCCTTATGCCTCCTTCCCTCATCTCTCAATCTGCATATGACCATGGCCATGACCCTGTGCTTAGCTGAAAAAGTGCTTGTCCAGAGCTTCAGGACTTCGGAACTTTCAGCTAGGACTAGATCAATGGTCCTCATCCTCTTTCATGATCAACGGTCGAGATCCACTTCGAGAATCTGCGCTTCGGGAGTCTCAACTTTCCTCACTTGCCTCCTCCCAGAATTCGTTTACCTGAAGTTCATGATCTGTCGACGGGTGTCCTCCCACAAATCAACGGTTGTGAATCGCTTCGGCTCTTTGGGCTTTGAAAGTTTCAAAAATTTCCTCCTGCACTTCCTCCCAGAGTGATTTCACCTGAAGTTGACGATCCTTCGACGTGTGTCTTCTGGAATCAACAGTCGATATGTAATCCAGCCTTCGGGAGTTTTCGACCCAATGCAACCTGTCACATCTTTCCCCACTGGAATTCCTAGTCTCCGGACTACACGATCTGTCGCCACGTCGTGAAATACGAGAAGTAGACATGTGGCCCAATCGGGTGGGTGACACATGTCACGTTCTAATTAACATTTAAATACTCCATATTCTCAAAACTTACTGACACATGGCACACATCTCATGTGTCAACGTCATCCAAGGTGACGTCCGCAAGCCACATCACTTAGGGAATTCCAGGATCCACATCACTTCTAGGTGACGTCATTGTGCCCCATCACTTCAGCTCTTCGGGCTTCGGGACTTCAGGAGTTTCCATACTAGCACACTTCCAATTATCCCGAACTCTAAATTACTGAAGTGGCCAATCTGTCGCCATGTGTCCTCCTGGATCAGATGACTAAGATTCTCTTCGGGTCTTCACTCAAAGTCCATGGATCTGCACCACGTGTCCTCCTTAATCTGACGGTTGAGGCTCACTTCGAGTCTTCGGACTTTGGAAATATTAAATTTCAAAACTTAGTTGGCCCCACTAGATTTTACCTGAAGCCCTGGATCTGGTGACGTGTGTCTCTCGGTATATCAATGGATGAGATCCTTTCGGATCTTCGGGTTTCAGAAATCTCAAACTTCAAACCTCCTCGAAGTACACAATATTATGCCACGTGTCCCCTTGAATCGGACGGTTGAGGCTTACTTCGGGCCTTCACCCGAAATCCACATATTTACGCCATGTCTCTTCTGGATCAGACGACCCAAATTCACCTCGGATGATTCGATGCTTGATATTTACTTCGGCTCTCTGGGCTTCAGGAGTTTCAAATCTCAACTAAAAACCTCTCGAACAGATTTCTCTGGAGTTATTGATCTGTTGACACGTACATCTTGGTGATCGACAATCAAGATCTACTTCAACTATACGAAGTTTCGATGTTCGAGAACTAGCAAGTCCCATCACTGCATGCCTTTCAATTTGCGGGGGCATGCATCGATGGTTTGGAGTAACCCTCTTTTCACCTCGCAATTCTCCTGATGCTGACATGTAACCCCTTGGTGAAACCATGGTTTGGATTGCGGGACCGACTTGGGAAATTATCTCCCATGCAACTTGGTTCCCCGCAATGCCTCTTGTCCATTGATCTCACTCTCCAATGGGATCTAATGATTTTGACCTTAGCCCTTGCTTCCTTTTCATCAAACAACCCTTGTTCACCTATCCTCCGATCCAATGATCTCGGATCTCTCCTGATCCTACAGTGGCGATCGCTCCCGAATTCAAAGAGGGACGATCACGATCCTTCGAACCCCTTACAATGGGTCTCTGGCGTTCTATCTCCTGCATAGATTCTACAATGCCATTCCTCCTGAGATTTTCAACTTCATGGTCATAATTCGATCTCGACCCCGAGACTCTGACCAACAGACCCGACCCATACCGGCCCGATGTTTCAACTAGAAGCTCGGATGCCAATCTATAACATCCCCAACCACCCACAGGCCGAGGCATTCTACCTACAAGCCCGCCCTTGGAATTCTTTCTCTTACCGATACCTTTTTAAAATTTCAGGATGCATAAAAGAAAAGACTTTAACGACATGCACAACAATAGTTAACAAGCATGCATAGTCTAAAGATTCAATTAAATGATAATTAAATATACACAGTGGAATACATCCATACACATATAATAATATCACAACAGAGAGAACTTATCTTTATAAAAGGAGACACCAACTGGTTGCATACCAAGGACGTTCCACCCAACTGTAGACACCACTGCTCCAAATCTCAACAACAGTGTCACCCCCGAGCCAGGGCTATGAATACACAAGGATGGTTCCAGAGTGTACTTGGGTTCCCAAACCAGTCAACTCTCAAGCTCTCACAGGTTTCCCAGCACCCACAACAATATAAGTGCCCATATCTCTTCTACCCAACCTGTACCACCCAAGAGAATGGACCTCCACCCTTCTCTACCACGCAGTCCCTCAGGCAATCCTTCTCCCTTTTCCAGGGCCTCCAGCACAGCTGGACCAAAATCTCAATGTTGGAACTCTCAGGACTCGCAGTTGTGAGAAAAACAGGGCACGGGCCAACGCATCTCAGACATGCAAGCCCCAGTTCATGGCTGGATTACACCAGCGACCATTAAAACCAACTATCTCGTGGCTAATTCTCAGCAGTTTGGTTCCCTTTTCCAAGTCAGGACGCAGGTGAGGATGGATCAATGAATGGGTGAGTGAGTGCATGAAAGTGCGTGAGGGAAATGAATGAACATATAGGAAAATCAGTGAACAAGCCATCTATCGAACCCTCACATCAGACCAGAGGTGGGTTTAAGTAACTTCGTGGGGAATCAAGAACCTCCTGGCCTTCCCCAAGAAGCTCACGTAACCGATCCCTTCCCTTAGGAAAAAAGGGTAATTAACATAGGAAGAAACACTTAGCCCCTCAAGCCCCCTCTCTTGTGGAATCATAGCCCCCTATAACTCTAGTCCTTGTCTGTCTAGCAGCCAACGATGTGTTTATTATTAATAATGATCAAAACATTACATTTCTTGGGCATACTGGCCCTTTAATAATTGTTTGGGCACTCAAGCCTCTCAGCATTGTAACAATACATTATTTAAAATGGGGGTTAGAAACCCAATGTGTTACAAAAGCTCATAAAATACAGATTTATTTTTCATCCCAATGGGATTTTTCTCAACATACGTGTCAAAAAATTCAGGATCATCGAACATAGGTTCCCCATTTGAATCAAATAATTCTACCATTTCCTTCTCATTCTCTGTGTCACATTCCCTAACCCAATTTGTCGGTGTCATTATTTTAGGTCTTTAGGTTCTCTCTGGTTTACCATTGAAAGCATATGCAACTCTTCTAAGAGACAACATAAGATGTTCATTCTTCATAGGAAACCATGGAGGGATATTATTATTGATCGCTACCACTGGCCAAACATAATAGTTGGTGTTTTGGAGGGAATATGTGTTAACTTCATCCATAGTTATGCTCAATCATAGGCTCCATACTTCATCCTTGAATTTATTGGGCCATGTATCCTCTATATGTGTCATGGTTATTGAATATATTTGGATTCACATAACTTCTAGATCACTTAGATGTGAGGCATGCCACTCATGCAACATGGATAAGTGTTTGCAATGAAAGAGCCTTTGAATCCTTGGAATTATAGGCATGTGCCTCAATATCTTATGAGGGGGATCATGTTCCTTACATTTATTTATTTATTTATGGTACATGTCATGCCCACATTCTGGACATATCTCTTTGTCCACATATTCATTTATGTATATAATACAATCATTTGTACATATGTGGTATGATATGTACTCAACACCCAACATTTTCATCATTTGCTTTGCCTCTACACAATTATCGGTTTAATGGCCCAAAAATATAAAAAAGATAAATATATAAATTACCCAATTAAATAACCATTGATTTGAAACAAAGGAAACCCTAATGAAATTTAATCAACTCACAGAAGAGGTGAGGAAATTACCTGGAACCAACATACATGTAATCTAGTGACTTCATAATTGTACGCACACTTGATCTTCAATATGAACAACTACAACAGTAAGTGGGGGACAACACTCCACCCAACCAACCCCCCAATCATAAAGACTGAGAGTCCTTGGACCCTCAATCTACTACTATGCCAACTCTTCCTTCCTTGTCCTCAAATTTCCGAAGAAAAAATGAGATGATCCTTTCCTCTTCCTTCTTTGTTCCTATATAGATTCCATCTGTTGTAAATAACCAAATCTCTAAGATCCTCTATTTAATTCTTTATTATATTTTATGGTTTCTTCATAATTATCGTTACTTATTTTACCATCTTCTTTAATTACCCAAATATCCATTATGACCCCCTTTTAGGATAATTATTATATTCTTCTTTATTATTTATTCATATAAGTACTTATTATGACCGTTTTAGGATAATTATTATATTAGTATTATTATTATTTATTTAATAATAATATGGGGTATGACATACACCCCTCCTTCAAGGAACTTTGTCCCAAAGTTAGTTTTGATTATGTTACTTATAGGTTTTTAATTAGATCACCATATCCTCCATGACACCCTATGTTGGATCATGTACCTTCCATAAAACCCTCTGGTGGACTAGCATAAATCCACCCAAGTGACTACAACAATCATTGAAAGTCCAAATCACAACACCGAGGAAGCGAGAGAACTCTCTAGTTGCCCTTCTCGACTTTCAGAACTAGGATTAAAGCCTACCATTCTATCCAGATCCCCAAGGCTTGAGAACTCATATTCCCAAGAAAGAATATAGATCAATACTCACTTACACCAGGAATTTCAAAAGGATATAATAAACACCCTCCACAACTTCCAGGTAGAGCCCTAAGCATTGAAGTCCAATCCCACAACATCGATGGCGAGCAACACTATATCCATTCTTCGGGAATTCAGCATCACAACTCCAATACAAGGAATAATATTTACTAGCATAAGTAGTATATTGAGTTGTCCCCAGCCCATAACAAGTTACTTGTAGCATTCTCCTTCGTGGTTATGAGCTCCCACGAGATCATCAAATAAACAAACCTTCTTGGCCCACTAGTACATAACCTGGCAATCACCACCTCACAACATGCAATCATTGCATTAGTCATAATATCAATATCTCAAAGAAATTATTTGCATGCTAACTCTCACATGTCATCATGAGAATACCACGATATTGTCATCTCCACATACTCACGTGTGTCATCATAAAACATCTCAACATAAATATTTCCATACAATTGCATGATGTCATCATTTCAGGAGATACTATCATAAACAATATAATGCATTTTTATCAAAGGCATAGTCTTTCATCAACATAATTAAATGGAATCACATAACATCATATGTAAATACCATAGGATCCTAAAACAACATAACATCATGAACACCTAACGCATACAAAGAAATAAAATATCATGTACACTCTTATCATGATTCATCAACAAAATCAAGCCACTGGTTTGCATGAATTGACATTTTATGGAATATTTATAATCACCTTATCAATGTGTTAAAGTTTTCATAAATTGTCATGGTTGACTTTCACATTAACCCCAATCATCTAGAGCCACAATATCTAGTCATTGGTATACAAGATTCTTGCTCTTCAAGATAGGTGTTTTCACATCAATCTCTAAGACTTCAACTCCTTAATTCATTCGTTGATCCCACCCTCACATGTCAAGTTAATTCAACGTAATTCTTACCCCTTCTTTAATAGGTGATGTCCTAAGAGAAATGTTGACCCAATAGTGTTGACGTCCTTTTATAAAATTTACTTTCACATCTTGTTATTGCTAAGGTGCATTTTCATGGTTTGTCTTAGATAACTCAATACTACAAACTCTTGCAAGGAAATTAGTGCGTGAATAGTAGATCATTTACCAATTATTGAATTTAGACAAGATATGCTTGGAACTCGAAAGATGGAATTTTCTCAATACACCATAAGATGACATCATCTAGTGATCATTCACATGTTAACCATGATGCTAAATCAATTATTCAATGAAGATATGCCAACACATGAACCAACTCTAAGACCATATTATGTAGCTACAACTTGCTTGTCTGAGACAATAAACCATGGAAGTAACAAAACATCTCAAAGAAACATAACATAACATCATTCTTATTATTATTATTGAAAGTAAACAAAGCCACAAACTAAAAAAAATCCATTCTACTAATTACATCACAACCTCATAAATGTCATTCACTAGCACATAGGCTTAGCTTCATTGGATCTACTCTCACAAACTGCATGCTCTATATCCTTTCGACGTTTACCCTTCTTTCAACGTTGATCTTAATCTCCATGATTGAACCAACAATACCTAACAACTCTTTGAAATCTCAACTATACCTGAACTTGAGATCTTCTCTTCCTATTTTCATCAAGACATTAGTCTCTCTTTTTCATATCCCTTTGTGATCCCCTTCTCATATACTCTGAGCACCTTCCTCCCATGAGTTATTCTGAGATGATAACTATTGAGCTACTCAAAGTTATCCTCAAAACAATTATTTGAATGATCCTTATTCCTAGATTTACGCATTAGTCTTTGCATTACCCTTTATCATTTGTTAAATACTAAGAACTATATCTAGAATTCAACAAAATGGTAAAACTAGATAAAACTATTTTTGGGTTATGTGGTATTGCCAACTACCTAAGCATGATCCTAGATCATCACTCCACATCTCACTATCATCTTGAATCATGCAATTTCAATAAGCATTTTTTTCTATACTCTTATTAAAACAATATGCATGTCTCATCCACTCTAACTTTAAATACCTTCTAAACTGAAATACATGTATAGAATGTATCCAAGGAAAGGAAAATATGGAAGGCACGGAAAAATAAATAAGTCATGAACCATAACCAAAATAATGCAATTTCCAGGTTATAAAGAATGTTGAGACAATGTAAAATCAGTGTTAGTATCATCCAACATTATAACTCATTCAAGCAATTTAGTGTGGCTAGAAGGTTGGAGGAGATATTCCAATGATGAATCTACTTAATGAAGTAGAAGACCTTTCAACTTGAATACACGCGTCATTGTTATGCACTATTGTAAAATAGAATTTAAAATAAAAACTACATGTGGTAACGAACTCCTTCTCGGATCTTCAGCGCGCAGACAAGCTCTGTGCAGCACAGTTGCAAATATTATGCAATGCAGTTGCAAATATTGTGCGCTACAAAACTTCGTTGCTAAAATCTCAGGGCTTACCACACAGTTTCCAGACTACATGATATACTATACACTATGCTAATAACACTAAATAAAATGATTTCTTCACAATGTGTTACTCTTTGACACATAAACTCACAAACATAACAAAAATTCAGAAATACTTATGAAAATGTCAACAGAAAAAATACTTGTTATATATTTAGAACTTGAGCATTGCAGGTTGTTGCAAAATACAAGACTATGTCGAGCTTCAACTTCAATGACTTCTGCAACCTTTGCAAAACCAGAGCCTGTTCTCTCAGACTTCTTGACTCGCTATACTACTGTTGTTTCTCTAAATGTTGTTCTCTTTGTTTTGTGTCTATTGACTACTTACAGACTCAGACATATATACAAAGAATGAAACTTCCTCTAGAATTAAAACCCACTCAAGCAATAAATACGTCAATAAAAAAGACTGACTTATATCTACTTAACAGAGCTCGAGAAAGATAAAGATTGGCTCATAAATAAATCCCCTGCTTGTTGACTAACAAATCTGAGTTTGCGTAAACGTAGAGCTCACGAAATTGAAACTTGCAGACCGAATGACCGACTAACTGACTAAGTCGGTAGAGACTTAAAGCACACCGACTTGTAATTAATATTTCCAACACTCCCCTTTAATTATAAGTAGGTGATTTTACAAAATACAAAATTTTACATCAAAATTTTGAATTGACATGAACTGTCAAACATTTGTTACCGTGTCGACTCCTAGACAACTATGTAGTTTTTGAAATGCATCTTTCGCCAAATATTTTGTAAATATATCTACGAATTGTTCTTTAGACCTGCAAAATTCTAAATAGATTTATTTGTTATTCACTAATTCTCTGATAAAATGATACCTTGTATCAATGTGCTTGGTTTTCTTGTGAAACACATGATTCTTGGATAACATGATGGTTGAATTGTTGTCACAAAATATTTTAGTTGGTTCCTATTTCTCCTGCAACAAATATTTTAACATTCTTCTCATCCAAACTGCTTGACAAGTTGTGATTGTAGCTGCGACGTACTCAGGTTTTGCTAAAGAAAGAGTCACTATGGGTTGCCTATGTTGCCTCCACCTCTGGTCTGATGTGAGGGTTCGATAGATGGCTTGTTCACTGATTTTCCTATATGTTCATTCATTTCCCTCACGCACTTTCATGCACTCACTCACCCATTCATTGATCCATCCTCACCTGCGTCCTGACTTGGAAAAGGGAACCGAACTGCTGAGAATTAGCCACGAGATAGTTTTCT
Source organism: Picea engelmannii (assembly GCA_009831015.1). NCBI lineage: Eukaryota > Viridiplantae > Streptophyta > Pinopsida > Pinales > Pinaceae > Picea > Picea engelmannii. The sequence continues at coordinate 447,416 of ML794697.1, forward strand.
TGTCATCTATGTTGCCTCCACAATCACTGTCAGTGTATCCAATAAGTTTGAAATCCTCTGAAGTAGAATTAAAAATTCCAAAATCTCTTGTTCCATTTACATATCTCATAATTATTTTACCTACCTTCCAATGTGATTATTTTGAGGTTTCCATGAACCTTGAAATCATGCTCACTCCATACATAATATCAGGTCTTGTTTTTTTACAGATACATAAGATTTCCTACCATCCTTTTAAATAGTGTGGGATCCACCTTGGATCCTTCATCTTCCTTGCTTAACCTCAATCCCGTTATGACAGGTGTTGGGGCTGCTTTGGAATTTATCATATTGAATCTTTTCAAAATTTCATGTGCATACTTAGATTGTGAAATCAATATACCAGCTTTGGACTGGTAAACTTCAATACCCAAAAAATATCTTATAAGCCCCAAATCAGTCATTTCAAATTCATCCTTCATGACTGACTTAAATTCTTCTATTCCAAAATTTTCTATAAGAATCAAATCATCTACATATAAGCAAACAATTAACATATTGCCTTGGTGATTTGTTTTGATGGACAATGTTGGCTCACATTCACTTCTCTGAAAACCATTCTGAGTGAGATAGGAATCTATGCGACTGTACCAAACTCTAAGAGCTTGCTTTAATCCATACAATTCCTTGTTCAATATGTACACTTTGTTTTCTTGTCCTGGAATCTCACAACCTTGTGGTTGTTCCACATACATTTATTCTTCTAAATGTCCATTCAAAAATTTTGACTTTACATCCATTTGATAAACAGACCATTTGTTCTATGCCACAATGGCTAACATAGTTTTGACTGTGTCCATGTGCGCAACTGGTGCAAATGTTTCATTGAAATCAATTCCAAGTTGATGTGTAAAACCTCTTGCAACTAGCCTTGCTTTGTGCTTCTGCACATTTCCATTTCCATCTGCATCTTGCTTGGTTTTATAGATCCACTTGACACTTATCACATCTTTGTCTTCAGGTACATCTACCAATTTCCATGTTTGATTTTTTTCTATGCTTTTAATTTCTTCATCCATGGCTTGAGCCCATACATCATCCTTGACAGCTTCTTCAAAAGTTAATGGATCATCTGTTTGTGAAAACAAAGAGAAAACTGAAAATGAATTTACGGTGTCAATATTATAAATGTTGTGCAAACTTCTTGTCTTTCTTGGTAACAAACTTGCTAATGTAGGATCTGGAGATGTAGAACTTCTTGGACTGCTTGCCGGAGTTTGTTGTGCTCTAGGTGTGGACTGCGCACCTGCAGATCTTACTGGAATAGTTTGTGTTGGGACTTGTGTCATAGTTCCAGGAGTAGAAGGAACTGCGAACTAATTTGTACTTGGTGTTTGAACCACTTCTTCCTCCATGTCATCATGCCCAATTGTGTCAATAATTCTTATTGTCTTTTCTATGCTTCCATCCCATGCTTCATTCTCCACAAATTGAACATTGCGATTGATTATGAATTTCTTTGTAATAGGATCTTACAGTTTGTATGATTTTGTATCTTCAGAGTACCCAACAAATACACATTTTTTTCCTTTGTTATCTAGCTTCTTTCTCAACTCATCTGGAACATGTGTGTATGTGACAAAACCAAAGACTTTTAAGTGCACCACATTATGCTTCATACTTGTCCACACTCTTTTTCGAACATATGTTCATGATGTATATTGTAGTTTCTACTACCTCATCCCAATACTCATTTGACAAATGTTTGGATGCCAACATACTGCACACCATTTCCATGATGGTTCGATTCTTCCTTTTTGTGACACCATTCTGATGTGGTGTATACCACGTAGTGAATTGCTTGTAAATACCATAAACTTTACAAAAGTTTTGAAACTCTCTTGAAACATATTCACATCCTCTGTCAGTTCTTAGAACTTTTATGTAATAACCACTTTGCTTCCCCACAAGTGATTTGAACTGTTAAAAACAACCCAATGCGTCATATTTATGTTTTAGAAAATAAATCCATGTTTTTCTTGAGAAATCATCAATAAATGTCAGAAAATATGTAATGCCTCCTAATGATTTTGTTTGCATTGGTCCACAAATATTTGAATGTACAATTTCCAATGTAGCTTTTGCTCTGTAAGACTTTCCAACTGGAAATGACTCTCTATGTTTCTTTCCAAAAATACAACCTTCACATATTCTTTCCGGTTTTTCAATTAATGGAAAACCATTTACCATATCCTTTGTGTGTAGCAGCTTCATTCCTCCAAAGTTTAAATGTTCAAATCTGAAATGCCATAGGAATCATTATGTACTTCATATTGGAATGTTGCATGCATCTATGTGCCACTATCTTCTTTTTCATTAACACTATGTGCACCAAATTTTTCACTTTTTGCTTTGAATGTAGTGTTTGAATGCATATATTTTTCCTTACATACATCCTGCATTGTTTTTTTCTTCATGGTTGGCTTTAATGTCAATGGGAACATTATGTTGCTTGTAATCTAAATTCTTGCAATAAATTGATTGTTGGATATTTGTCCATAATTACATAGTGATTATATTCCATGTAGATTATGTATCATTTTTGTAAAAGTTGTCTTGTGCTCATCAAATTATTCTTTAGACCAGAAACATAATATACATCAGGCATAAATTTGTACTCCCCCAGTTTAGTTAAAATGTTAATACTACCTTTTCCTAGGACAGTGACTTGGATATCTGTTCTAAGTGTAACTTTAGTTTGGATTGGCTTATCCAAACTAGAAAAAAACTCTAAGTTTATTTTCATGTGATTACTACATCCTGAATCTAGATACCATGTGTCACAAGGACTTTCTTGAGAAACATTGCATTCTACTAGTGAGACTATAGGCATTGCTTCAACGTGTTCCATAAACATAGAACTAGAGGGACTATTTGCATTGTGTGATTGATCTTGAATTTTCTTGTTCTAATTATACTATCTCTTCATGCACTCATATGCATAATGTCAATAATTTTTACAGTAATGGCACTGAATCTTTGATTTATCAATTTTTTTATCACTTGGTTGGCTAGTATTTGGGTTTTGACCTCTTCCACCAATGTTTCCAGGACTGCTACTGCGTCCACTTCTAGTATAACTCCTTCATCTACCTCTAGAGTTAGCTCTCCCCCTTCTTCTTCCAAGACTTATAGATGACTGCGTGGAAAATGCATTTTCTAATGACATATTTGACCTATTCAATCTGTGTTCATGATTAATGAGTGAAGCTTGCAGTTCATCTAGACTAAAATGACTCAGGTATTTTCTTTCTTCTAGAGTCACAACAAGAGTATCAAATTTAGGAGGAAGACTCCTAAGTACTTTTTCAACAACCTTTTTTTCCTCTATGGTTTCTCCATGAGACTTAAGCTGACTTATCAGGACGATAACATGGGTGTAGAATGTATCTACTGAATTTGAAACTTTCATTGACAGAGTTTCAAAATCTCTTCTAAGAATTTGTAGTTTTGAAGTCTTGACTTTGTCCATACCTTGATAAGATGTTTGTAATATGCCCCATGCTTCATTGGCTTTCTTTGTTGATGCAATTATTGGGAGTATGCTCTCATGCATGGATTGATGTATATAAAACATTGATTTTTCATTCTTCTTCCTTTGATCTTTCAAAGCATCCTTCTCAGCTTGTGTGAGGGAATTATACGTTGCCTGATTTGTTGGTTCCACATAGCCATTCTTGACTATCTCCCATACATCTTGACCCTGAAATAATGCCTTCATGGTCAAGGACCATAACTCATAATTTTTTCGTGTAAAGGTGGGAAGTTGCATATTTGAAGTAGAATCCATAGTTCACCTTATAATAGAGTTGTTTCTCTTGAAGCTTACTCTGATAAAACTTGGTTCGATAAACCTGATCTAATAGAACATGCTCTAATACTAGATCTCATATCTTCAACGCATGATATATTGTTATAATAACACTAAATAAAATTATTTATTCACAATGTGTTACTCTTTGACACATAAACTCACAAACATAACAAAAGCTCAAAAATACTATTACAAAATACAAGACTTTGTCTAGCTTCGACTTCAACAACTTCTACAAACTTTACAAAACCAGAGCTTGTTCTCTCAAACTTCTTGACTGGCTATACAATTGTCGTTGCTCTAACCATATATAGAAAGACTGAAACTTCTTGTAGAAGTAAAACCGACTCAAGCAATAAAGACGTTAATAAATACAATTGAATTCTATCTACTTAACAGAGCTCGAGAAAGATAAAGATTGGCTCATAAATAACTTCCCTACTTGTTGATTGTCAAAAGTGAGTTTGAGTAAAAGTAGAGCTCACGAACTTGAAACTTGCAAACTGAGTGAATGACTAACTAAGTCTACAAAGACTTAAAGCACACCCACTTGTAATTAAAATTGTGTAAACTCAAAACCCTAGGGTCACCCATACATCACTTGTTTCAATCCTCATCCCTAAGACCTCAGACAAGCCAAGCTCAACCTTCAATGTCGGTTATATGATTATTCTTTTTGTAGTTCCCGATGTGTTGTGATCGTGTTAAGATAACTGGATAGGGCAGGTTGAAAGCTGAGATGCAACAAGACTGGTTAAGTTGGACATAGTTGTAAAGAGACTTCAGAAGCTTCATTCATTCAATGCAGCATCTTTTCTTATTTCGGTCATTCCAAGCATTCTTTTGGAAGATAACGATTACCAGGTTTCGTGGCTCGTCCAATACAAAATGGTGACGAGCACTGCTGTATGAAAACGTGGTGTAGGATTCGAATAGTTGGGTCCATTTCTAGAGCACTGGTGCAGGATTCGATTAGCAAGGGGTTCATTTCCAGAGCAGTAGTCCAGGATTTGATTCGTCCTGTCTATTTCAAGTGATTCATAAATGAAAATAAAGACGACAAACAATTAAATAGGGAAAACAACTAAATACATTAATGAAAATAAATATTGCTTGTTTCTTTCAATGCCAAATAGATTTTCTTCTAAGAGAAATGGAAAATGAATAATTATGTTTAAAGTTAGTTTTGGCTTGGGTTAGTGGAAGTTCATGCAAGGTTTTTCATGTTTGAAAGTGTTTTCTTTATACATAGCAAATTACCATTCTCATATAAAACTCTGTCCTTTGTTATAGTATCTAATTTCATTCATAGTTTTTATAACATGACTAAAAACAATGAGGTTTTGAATATAAAAAACAATTTTTGAGATTTTGAATATAATGATTGTTCATTTAAAACTCTGTCCTTTGTTGTAGGATTTGATCTCATTTACATAGTCTTTATAACATGACTTAAATCAATTTTTGAGGTTTTCAAGTTCACAGTTTCGGGTAACTCTATGAATGGAAGTACAGCTTCGCTTTCCTTCCATCTAAGGTTGTTAATATCTATATTCAAAGCATATCCCCTAATTTCATAGTAGATCCATCTAGCGTTAGTAACTGGATATTTTGATTGGAAGAAGATTACAACTTGGGCACAGAAGAACAGCCACAGTATGTCAAGCTGATAGGTAAACGAGGTCAATTGCAATGTCTACAGCAGGCTTTGCCTTTACCTCTGCGGGATCAACTTCAACTGGAATTGGAATGCATTCTTTGACTGGATCAACCGGGTCATGTTAACTCTGTTTTTAGTTAACTGCTGGGCTGGATTGACTAAATCAATAAATGGAAATCGAAGTTATGCGTTAAAGCTGCACACAGAACACAAGAGTTAAGGGATCCTGTGGTTTAGGTCAGTTTAGTAAGATGCAATATGGAGATGTCATACGGAGATCTTTGCCATGTGGATATTGAACATAGAGGTTAGAGTTCCTGAGATCCATATTATGGAACATCTTTCAAATACTTTCAATTCTACTCAAAATCTTCAGTTTGCTCTTTTTCTGGGCGTGGAGCAATATGGGCAATATAATGAAATGATTGTCCATTTAAAACTCTATCCTTTGTTATAGTATCTAATCTTATTTATAATCTTTATAACACGACTTAAAATAATTTTTGAGGTTTTGAATATAATGATTATCAGTTTAAAGAATTGAGTATTTGTAAGACAGTTAAAGTTTATTTATATCAAATCAAATTTAATTTAAAACTTGTAATTATGTAAAAAATCATTTTAATAAAATTTATTTTTAAATGGATGACATTTTGATAAATTAACTTTTGCTCATTTCATTTATAAAAACATACGTTTATATGATTACTTTTTCACATTTATTAAATAAATAGGATTAAAAAATTACTTGCTCATCACGCTAAGTGATTAAAAAATAACAACACTGATTAAGAAATTGGACAGATGCTTATGGACGCTTGAATGTGAACTGCTACCGTTTCATTTATGTGGGCGTTTTAATTAACCGTTTGTTCGGTTCGTATTGTATCTGTCTAGGGTTGCAACTTTTGGCATTCCTTTCGGTTAAGGCAGCCGTCATTTCTTTGATGAACAAGCCAGCGATCAAGCCAAGCGGTTAAGGATTCCTCTCTACATACCCGGAACGTAAGTCAAACGTAATTCGATTTTGCGTTGGAGCCATGTGAACTCATTCTATACATCTCAATGATAACGTTTTTAAAACTGGACAAAACTTTCACACTTTAACTTTGCATACATTAGAGCACGCAGGCTATCTCGGCAAAAATTAGAGCATGCTATCTCGACAAAAATTAGAGCACCTTCATACTCTCGTTGAAGCTCTCTATACATTTTCGTTATAGTCAACATTTCTTTTTTGCAGCCTTTTCCATTAATGACTGCTCTTCATTTGTTCATGTAGCTCAGAGGCGAACCGGCTCTTTGATAAACTTAGGTATGTTGATACTTGTGGAAACGTTCTATAAACCCAGGTTTTTCATTAGGTTTTGTTGTTCCCTGGGGCTGATTCAACAAATGATAAGAACACCCAGTTAGTCATTGCAATCCAAAATCAGGGGAAGCCTGATACTATTCAATTTTAATGTGTTGTTATGATTGGTCGCTATGAATACACACTCTGGTTGATACCAGCAACATCTTACTCGTTTAGGGTTTCAGTGGTTGCATGTATTCTTCACTGGAAATGAAAAGTTAACTCCATTGCCAGAAGGTGATAAGACAGTGATGGACATGCTAAAATCAAGATTCGTTTCACACGCATACATTTATATTTGCATAAAGTAGTATCAAAAAAGTTTGTTGGATTATTCCAGGTTACAGTGATTCAAGCTTCGTTTCACATGCGTACATTTAAATTTGCATAAGGTAGTATCACATGTAGTATAAAAAAAGTATGTTGGATTACTCGAGCTTACAGTGATACAATCTTTATTATAAAAGTCTGTTGGATTACTCGAGCTCACAATGATTCAAGCTTTATTATATTCCATTAGGGTATACAGAATCTTTACGCTCGTTGGTTATTCTCAACCTTCATACTTGCTAATTTCTCATTGGACGTAACTAGGCCATAAGCCTCCTGTATTTTCATCTTATGGAAAATAAATTTAGACGACATGGTACAAAGCTTAATACAGAATTAACGATTAAAAATATATAGCTTCTCACACTTTAAAATGTGCAAAATTAAGATTGTTTTATTTTTAATTGATGATAAGAATAACTATAATGCGGTTATTAAGGTTAATTAAGATCTTTCAATATTACTACATTTCGTGTGCTTTCAAGTTTGTTTGGATCTGTTATGTTGCAGTCATTGGAAATTCAGTTAGTTACATTTACATTTACTTTTACTTATATCAACCACTTATTAAGTTAGTTACATTCACCGATAGGCGTCCCAAACCTGAATTATTGCATTATCCAGTTAGTTACTTTTTCTTCATTCACCCATTATAAAGTGCATGCAAAGCATCATAGGCACTTTCATTTTTTTATTATTAAAAAAATTGTAAGATACTAAAAGAGTGTTTTGTTCTTAGTGAATCTATGGCAATGACAATTTTGAAATGTAAATTCAATATCTGTATATCATTTCGATTCATTTTAATTGTATATGGATATTTTTTATCTTGATTTATGATTTTGCTGGTATATGGATACAAATTTTGTTATATTATTATATTTGGAGTGCTTTTAAACTATATAGCGTTTGCTGGTATATGGATACAAATTTTGTTATATTATTATATTTGGAGTGCTTTTAAACTATATAGCGTTGTTTTTTAAATTTGAATAGTTAAAGTTTTGGTTGTATATGGATACAAATTATATTATATTATTATATTTAGAACTAGTTTGAACTATTTAGTATTGTTTTTTAAATTTTAAATTTGAATAGTTAAAGTAGTTGTAAGTTCAGAAGTCAAGAAATACAATCATAAATATTAAGTTTACGAATTAGCAAATATGAAATTTATGAATGAATAAAGGGATTTTTTTATCTTTGTTCAATTTGGTTTGAGTAATGTGGATGGTTTTGGATTATAAACCTCATGCATAAGCCCTATAAATGGAATGGAGGTTGTAGAGCTTGGTCAATTTATAAGAAATAATGCAGATTTATTATAGTGGTTAATTTTACTAGAAATTTATTATTGTGATGTATTTCTATTTGTTTTCAATTGAATTGTAGACTATAGAATTTGTGATTGTGGAGAAATATGACACTGCATGTCAGACATTGTAGGGAAGGGACCCTGATCTCACTCCATCAAGTGATATTGGAGAAATTATATTGTTGGATAGAGTAACGAGTTATCTGAATGGGTTAATGAAGTATGCCTCTAGTGGTAGGATTGAGTAGATTTTGTAAGAGGAAATACAACTCTAATATTGAATAACACTAGGTAGAGGTTGTGGAGAATGGGGGATTGGAGAAAATAAATTGCAAGACCAAATGGAAATGGAGACATTGGAATTTTCTAGGCATGTACCTCTAAAACACTAATGGAGTGGATAAAAATTATGCCAAAATATTTAGCTATGCATATGACAATGGTTAAAGAGGAACAAAAGATGGATACACAAAGATGAGATTTGGAATTGGGAGAAGATCATCACCGAGGACCATTAATAATATATTTTTAATAGTGTAATGTATTAATAGTTCTATATATATATATATATATATATATATATATATATATAGTGTGTGTGTGTGTGTGTGTGTAATGTATTAATAGTTCAATTGGTTCAATTAATATACTAATAGTGAAAATGGTTCAATTAATAGTGTAATGTATTAATATATTTTTAAATTTATTAAGTAGCCCAAACAATTTAAACAATAAATAGATTAAGATAGATTTATAATTCAAGTTTATAATGTCTATACATTTATTTTCCCCACTTCTACTATATTATATAGATTTATTTTTTCACAGTGTTATGACACAGTGTTATAATATGGAAATTATGTATTTGAAATTGTTGTTTACTAATTTGTATTTTTACCATACATTTTCTGGAAAAGTATAAATCATTTAATACAAAGTAAAAGATGATTCCATACATCTCATTGTGACTAACATTTCCCAACGTCGCATGTGACAAAAAAATATTGACGCCACATTATAACGACCATTTTCCCAACGTCGCAAAAGTAAAAGATGATTCTACACTGTGTCAAGTGTCTCCAAACATTGCATTATGATGAACATTTCCCTACGTCGTATTGTGACAAACATTTCCCAACGTCGCAATGTGACGGCCATTTACCAATGTCGCATTGTGATGAACATTTCTCATCGTCACAATGTGACGAACATTTCCCTTTTGTTATCAATGTCCATAGGAAAAATATAAATCATTGTCTAAAAAGTAAAACATGATTCCATACATCTCATTGTGACTAACATTTCCATTGCATTATGCTGAACATTGCCATTGCATTGGAACTAACATTGCATTATGATGAACATTTCCCTATGTCGCATTGTGACGAACATTTCCCAACGTCGCAATATGAAAACCATTTACCAACAACCACATTGTGACAAATGGTTCTCATCGTCACATTGTGACGAACATTTCCCTTTTGATATCAATGATCGTAGGAAAAATATAAATCATTGTCTAAAAAGTAAAACATGATTCCATACATCTCATTTTGACTAACATTTCCATTGCATTATGATGAACATTTCCATTGCATTGTGACTAACATTTCATTATGATGAACATTTCCCTACGTCGCATTGTGACGAACATTTCCCAACGTCGCAATGTGATGACCATTTACCAATGTCACATTGTGACGAACGTTTCTCATCGTCACAATGTGACGAACATTTCCCTTTTGTTATCAATGTCCGTAGGAAAAATATAAATCATTGTCTAAAAAGTAAAACATGATTCCATACATCCCATTTTGACAAACATTTCCATTGCATTATGATGAACATTTCCATTGCATTGTGACTAACATTGCATTATGATGAACATTTCCCTACGTCGCATTGTGACGAACGTTTCTCATCGTCACAATGTGACGAACATTTCCCTTTTGTTATCAATGTCCGTAGGAAAAATATAAATCATTGTCTAAAAAGTAAAACATGATTCCATACATCTCATTGTGACTAACATTTCCATTGCATTATGATGAACATTTCCATTGCATTGTGACTACCATTGCATTATGATGAACATTTCCCTACGTCGCATTCTGACGAACATTTCCCAACGTCGCAATGTGACAACCATTTACCAATGTCGCATTGTGATGAATGTTTCCCATCGTCACAATGTGATGAACATTTCCCTTTTGTTATCAATGTCCTTAGGAAAAACATAAATCATTGTGTAAAAAGTAAAACATGAGTCCATACATCTCATTGTGACTAACATTTCCACTACATTATGATGAACATTTCCCTACATCGCATTCTGACGAACATTTCCCAACGTCACATTGTGATGAACAACACATTTATAGTTGTCGCAATGCAATAAACTATAGATAGATAGATAGATAGATAGATAGATAGATAGATATCGTACATCAGGCATAGTCATTGTCATGGTCATCATTAATTGGAGTTAACTATCGTGATGGTGAAGCATAGGCTATCACTCTGAACTATCGTCATTATCATAGTGATGGTCATGGTCAATGTTTTCTATTTATATAATAATGTATTATTAAAGTATTTGTACTTTATTACTTCAATATATTAATGTATTATTATAAATTAAATATTTTTTTAATATTTTAATGCTTTATTAATGTATTAATTAGAAATACTTTATTAATGTATGTATTGTTTCATAATGTATAAATATTTTATTAATACATTAATTTATTAATTAAGAATATATAAATATATTAACTATAATATATTTAAACACAATAATAATGACTTAATATATTATTATAATTTATTACTTAATGTATTTTTTAGTGCTTCATTAATACATTAATTAATAATCTATAAATATGTTATTTATAAAATATTTTAACATTATAATAATGAGTTAATACATTATTATAATATATTAATTTGGGTGATATATTATTAAAGTATTAATGTATCATTACCTTATTAATTAATGTATTACCTTATTATTGTATTAGTACTTTAATATAATAGTTTTAATATAATAATTTAATGTATTTTTGATTACTTTAATACCTTTTTAATGTATTACTGTTTTATTCATGTATTACCTTATAAATATTTTACTTTATTATTGTATAATAATGTATTAATAATAATAATATTAATGTATTTAATACATCAACATATTTAATACATTAATGTATTTAATATATTAATGCATTAATGTATTAATATATTAATGTATTAAATACATTAATGTAATACATTGATACATTAAATACATTAATGTATACATTAAATATATTAAATATATTAACTACATCGATACATTAAATACATTAATGTATTAATACATTAATGCATTAATATATTAAAGTATTATTAATACATTAATAAATTAAATCATTATTACTAATTAATACATTAATATATTAATGTATTAATGTTTAATACATTAATGCATTAATACATTAATACATTAATAAATTAAACCATTATTACTAATTAATACATTAATATATTAATGTATTAAACATTAATGCATTAAAGAATTATTAATACATTAAAGCATTATTAATACATTATTAATACATTAATACATTATTACTAATTAATGTATTAATTAATACTTTAATGCATTAATACATTAATGTATTAATACATTAAAGCATTAATACATTAAAGCATTAAAACAATAATAAATTAAAGCATTATTACTAATTAATACATTAAATACATTAAATACATTAATACATTAATTAATTAATGTATTAATGTATTTAATGTATTAATGTTATTTAATGTATTAATGTATTAATACAACCACATTAAGTAAAAAGTGGTTGATATACCTTCATGAGTGCCATTTTCCACTTTTTTTAATTAATGATCTATTTTCCATTTCTTTAATTAATAGCATATATCAACCACTTTTTTCTTAATGTGGTTGTTGCTAATCATAACTAAATGTTTACAAATAAATTGAATATCATGTAACTAATCCTACATATTTTACCAACGCAAGAACATGAAACTACATATGTACATTGAAGCAAACTAGCAATCCGTGACTCATGAGTGACATATTTTCTCATTTATTTTTTTTCAATGGAACAGATGGGAATAGATTAGACTACGTAAATCAGTCACCAATAAAAATTCAATTATCAATGCTATTTAAAATGGCAACCTTAAGAACCTGAATAAAGAATTTGGTCCAGTAAAGTAATGGCTAAGTTGAGAATATTGTTTATTTTCTCGAGTACCGGGTCGTAATTATCTTTGTTGGCAGGTTCCTTGGCGGGTTCTATTGATTACAGGAGAGCCAAAATAAACACAAGTTTTCACCCTCCCTAATAATAATTGTAGATTTGAGACGTGGGAAGTTGCATTTACCAAACATTAATTTGTCACTCTCTTTGGAACGGAGGGAACATGCCCGGACTGAACTTATTATAGGTTTTTAAGCTATGATTCTGTGAGAGGTGCATTTGGTGGGTTTGTACTCTTGTGTTGAAGAAAGAAAATGAGGGATTCAAAAAAAGCTACGCAGAACCAGAGAAAGAAAACTGCATTTCTATCTATTTATCTTAATATGAGGCAAATAAACCGAGCAAATCAATAGACTAACACTCAAAAACACTATGATGTTAAAAACCCAAACTTCTCTCCACGGCCAGCAGGCTTAAGAGCAGATCAGAAGATATATTCAGGAGAAGCATATTATGTTTGTTAGAGAACTGGCTGCAAGAAACTTTCCCTCTACGTTCTCGATTGGATTTTTTTTTCGTTCTCTGCAAGAGAACTGGCTGCAAGAAGCATATTACGTTCTCGATTGGTTTTCATTGCTTGGAAGGTGGTTTACTTGTGTTTTTTCTTTCTCTTTAAACTTTGATTCTTTTGATTGTAGACAACAACTTGAGAAGTTTTGGCAGCATTGAAAATAGAAGCTGGAACGGAAAACACGTTGGCAGGCTAACAGAAACAAGCAAACTTATATACCTCTTTTTCAACTTTTATCCCTATCTCATCAAACATTGAAAAATTCCAAGGAATATTTGTAATGTATATAAAAAAAACTGCATTTGATTAAATTTTGAATGTGCAGAAAACCCTGCACATTCAATTGCTTATATGAAAACTTGGTATATCAGAGCAAGGGCGATAAGAGCGATTCACGTTATTGCCGAGTTGAGACTGCATTCAGCACCGACGTGCCGGAAACCTTCAGAGATAACATCGGCAATGGCTTTGATTTTGTATTAATGACCTTGGTCAGTAACTTATTTCTAAACCCACAAGCTCAAAAATTCTCTTTTGGTTGTCAAAGGGTTTCGGAATTGATACTATATCAATTGTTAAATGGGTTTTCGGAATTGATACTATATCAATTGTTAAATCTGTCCCTCAGAGAAACTGATTAATGAAGTCTATATGGACTGAAGTCTCTATGTGGGCATCAATGTGACAGGTCGGTCGTAATCTTCCAAACTGCAACTTTCCCTATTCTTTGAGACTCTTATTCCATAGGCTTGAGATCTGGAAAGGAGTGCACACCTTTTCTTTGAAAAGCCATCACCAAGCCACGATTACATGTTTTTACGTGTATACCTATTCTTTTGAGGCGAAGGCTATACACCATGTAGCAGCCCAATCATTGGGAAGCTGCTAAGGAGTGCACACCTTTTCTTTGAAAAGCCATCACCAAGCCACGATTACATGTTTTTACGTGTATACCTATTCTTTTGAGGCGAAGGCTATACACCATGTAGCAGCCCAATCATTGGGAAGCTGCTGTATGGTGTATTAATGGCACTGCTCCATGCCCATACCATAGGCGATATCATGCACCATAAAATCCGGGACCGCATTTTTTTTCAGGGCGAGGCACCATAAACCATGCACCATAAATAAGTCCACTCACCTGTTATGCATAGCATTAAACACACTGTCAGTTATATAAGCAACTCATCCCATGGAACTTTAAATTTGAAATTTGAACCGGTTTCCCTCCTCCTCAAGACCGGCCTTCTGCAATTTTGATTTTTGACAACCCCGCGCAGAATGCTCTTTGAATATCCCGGAGATCGGCCTTCCTGCGATTTATTTTTTTCAAATGAAATGGAATGCGAGAGGAACAATTCCTTGAGCGGTCATTTGCCAGAGCAGCTAGGACAGAACTCTCCTCTGGAAT